>PVKB01000053.1:0-149293 GCA_004027205.1 Ctenodactylus gundi | reverse complement strand
TACAGAGGATTTCCCTTCTTATCACTCTGTAATGGAAAAAAATTGAGCTACTCAAGCTGAAGTCCTAGTGTCTTAGAAAAAGACCTTGTTCTGTATTCTAGATAAGGTCAATCCTCAACAAAAGAAATAAGGCAGAGAAGGTAAGCTCCTAGGTGCCAGAGTTAGCTTAGAGACGTGTTCAAGTCCCTGCTCTACTATTAAAGTGTGGGACACACAGCCTCAGTTTGACATTGATAGATGAGGATAACTAATATCCAATTCCTGAAGTTGGGGTGAAGATGAGTTAAGGTGACCCATGAGGCACACTTCACACAGTGCCTGGTGCACAGGAGGCCTTATATGACCCTAGGCTTTTCAGTCTTCAGGGATGTCCTTGGTCCCTTCCTGAGGCCTTCTGAGTTCCTCCTAACACCAACCTGGGCACTCAGGGCTCAGCCTCTAGGCTTACTCCCCACTATTTCCTCTCACTTCCAAGGGATCTTTATAAAACACACACTTTCACCATAATTTAAAACGCTTCTGGCTCTAAAACCATCATGATAAAGTTGAGCTCTCTGCTGTGTGTCTCATGCCCACTCTCATCTGGATCTAGCCCGCCTGTCCTCTCCATCGAAAGCCTCCCTGAGCCCAATCCCATGCTCCTTCTCCACTCTGCCTGTCTTGCCTGCTGCTGCCTCTTTCTGGAAGGCCTTGCCCAGGCTGGCTTCAATTAGCCTAATTAACCTGGTTTCAAGATCTATGGTCAAGAGATTCCTCGAATCTTTTGCTGACCTCAATTCTAATTCTGAGTTAGAGGTGGCTCCAGTCACACCAAGCTATGTCTCTACAATACTCCCTATCACACTCATTTTATATTTATATATTTGAGTTTGCTATTAGGGTCTAAGCTTATCAGGGTTAAGACTGTTTTTCCAACAAAGCAAAAACTGCAGATGTTCACTTAAGATGAATTGCCCAAACCACCAATGACAGGCATTTGTGAAGCCATGTTAGCTGTTAGGAAGAAAATGCTCCTTTTTCTTCATGGCTAAGTGAATCAGCCATGCACACAACCCATGTCCTGGTTCTCAACAATCCTGCCAGCTCTTCCAGTCACTCCACGGGAAACAGAATCCAACATAGCAAATAAACTATTAAATTTCAAATTTGAGCCCTTACGTGTGAAGTCTCTCCTTCTTGTGATCTTGGTCAAAATACTTAACCTCATTTCCCTTGCCTATAAACAGAGTTTATAATAACACCTACAAAATTGAAATTCTTTCTGTGTGGCATTGTCATGGTTACTGTTGAGAAGATGGCAAATATCCTGATCTTTAAGCCAAAGTTAGCTCTTTCCCTTGAATATCAAATCATTGTTAAAAGACAATATTGGTGATGGTTTCTATTTTCCTGGCATTTTGGGTATTGCATCTCAAGTAGGGGACTGGGTCTTTTGTATGCATTTTCCATCCCTAGTGACTTTGTGGAATATTTTCTGGAGCTCAACTGTGACCTAGTGTTGTCCTCAGAGGCTGGACTGTGGAACTAGATTGCTATTATCACTAGGTTTGCTTGTGAGCAAAACTCCTATAATGAGCTCTTCCTGGCACAGTGAGCCAAATAATAACCCTAGGATAAAAATCTAGCTTGTTCTTACAAAGATTTCTGTGTCAGCCTCTAGTGGAATAAGCAACAGAAAGGGAAAGCCAAACCAAACTGTGAGAATAAAGGTTACATTGCTCACCTGTAAGGGTTAGGTCTTAGGTTTTAAAGATGTACATACCGTACATTGCTACACTTCCTCCTGTTTATAATTGTTAACAAGTTGCAGAGGGACTCATGGTAATTACCATCTGGGAATACCTCTCAGAGAGTTTACAGCTCTCAGATTGACTAATTCCTAGGACCAGGAATGTCAAAATGGGCAGTGCATAAAATAATATGGTCGTGACAAATAGCAAGGCCATGACTACACCTAAGAGTTTGGGAAGAAGGAAAAACTACATCTCATTAGGATTTGCATATTTTTTAATGTTGTACTGCTACCAACAGTGCAGTTTGTGGTTGACATCTCCAAGATGACCAATGCATGGAGCCCACAACATAAACCTGAGGCATAGTATAAGTTAGAAATTCTTTGTTCATTCAACAAGCATTTAGGAAGCACTCACTGAACACCTCGCACAGCAGTAGGTCTATAAGGGTAAGTTCCTGATCCCGAGAGAGAGGTAGCTGTGTAAGGCAATTATGAGACAAGGGCAGCCTTCCAGCATACACAGAGCACACAGAGAAAGGACAGGCTACTTCTTCCTTGGGATGCTGGAAAGGACATCTGAGGACATGGCTTTTAAGTTAAGTCTTGAGAAGCTTCACTGACGAGCAGCAAGAAAAGGGCATTCCAGGTAAAAGAGAAAAGCAACAGCTGTTGAATCTCCATTCACCAGGAGACAGAGAGCATGCGCTGGCCAAACTGGCCCTGAGCCTTAAAGCCAAACAAAATGGGAAGGGAGAGAGCCAGAGAAGAGGTGGCCTCTAGGGAGCAGGAAGCTTAATAGGGACAAAGTTCAGGTCAGGTGGCAACAGAGTTGATGGGGCAGAAGCTTGCTAAACAGGCACAGAGAGGAGAGCTGGAGGAGAGGGATGTTCCTGCTCATTGGTGGTTGGTTTGTGGGTGGTTCTGGAAGTAGAACTAGATCAGACAAGTTTCAAGGCCCAAAGGTGGTGTTTGAGGAACCATAGAACAGGAGCAAGTGTTGCTGCGGAATAGAGAAGGCAGGAGGACACCTTCAAGAGGGAGGCAAAAGCCAATTATAGAAGGAAATAGGGAGCGATTGTGGTACTTTAAACTGGGGAAAAACAGAATTACCTTCCAGGAAGATTGTTCTGGCTGCTCTTTGGAAGACAAACCAGAATGGTCTTTCTTAAACAGCAATAACCCCCCTCCCCTCTACATACACACATGGGTGCATATTTTAAAGGAAGAAGCATCAGCTGGGCTCTACTCTAGACCTGCTAAATTTTAATTCAGTGGGAAGACCTAGGAATTTGCACTTTTAACTAACCCTGCCTGAGTAACTGGAAAGTACACAAGAGTCTGCAAACAGTTGGACTCTGGGGCAGAAATAAAAGAAGCAAGACAAGAGGTGGCAATGATCTGGGCAAGAGAAGATACAGCCTACTCCAAAGAGGAGAGAAAATGAACACATAAGCGAAGGCACTATCACACAAAGTAGGGAGGCAAAAAGTTCCTACTGAATGTGGAAAAGATGAATGAAAGAGTGAAATCCTAGAGACTGATGGGGTGGAAAGAGACATCAAAATATAGATAAAACAATTTGAGGTTGCCATTTTCAAGTAGCAAGATGTGATTGGGAATCCATATAGCTCAATGTAATGATAAAATCAGTAAAAGCTCTATCATCAAGTTCATCTGTATAGATTGTGAGGTCACATGCCACTCATTGTGTGCACTGGGTGGTAGCTCCAAAGGATGACTGAAGAGCTTTAACTCCCCTCCCTGATCTTCTATGACACTCTAAGAGAACTGAAGGCAAGAACATACAAATGTTATTGAGCCGTTCTTAGGACATTAGAGGGAAGATCCTTTCCAAATGAGGCTGTCCAGAGACTTACAAAGAAAAGCAGGAATTCCGAGGATGGAGAGGCATTGCAGAGGGAGGTGGCATGTCCAGGTGATGCCACACAGCCTCGTGTCATTGGCTCAAATAGCTCCAAAGAGTTGTACACACTTGAGGTCACATAATCATAGGCTCTGTCTTGCCAACAGCCAGGGGAGCTACCACAGGTCATACAAAGCAAATAGGTTCCACATGGCCTTAAAAACCACTTGCTTGGGCTATTTTTAAAATAATTGACTATATAAAATTTTAGCTTGGCACCAAGAGGCTTTTATGCCAGTGGGTATCAGCCTGCAGGGAAGAAATCAGTCACCCAGAGACCAATATACAGAGGCCATCTTTGGCTCCTTTATGTAACACAGTCCTGACCTGAATGACCCAGCTCCATCTCTCCTCCTCCCCCTTCTCCGCTCCATGTGGCAAGAAGGTTCCCATGTCACTCAACAACAGCTGAGTTGGGCCAGAGAGAGGCACTGACGGAAGATGAGAAGTGGTGTCTCTTTTGCTATCTTCTCTGCCTCGGGCTGCACTTGTGCAGGGCCACCTTTGTGTATGAGGTGCCTCTTGTCCCTGGGCTTTGGGAACGCACCTTTCCCCTTCCATTGTCCCTTCAGGCTTAGGATGTGGTGGCAGCCGGCTATTTTTAATCTTCCCACTGTTTCCTTTCTTATCAGTCTCCTTCATTTATGAGTAACTTCAGATTGGTCGACTCACCCCTCACCAACACAATCTCTTTATTCTCCCCGACCTCCACTTCATAAAAGATACAGTCTTTGACATGGACAATATTTGCTCAGTCTCATTAATATATAAAATGTGGATAAAGACAACAGTAAAACAAAATTCTACCTATTTCAAGAATGCAGTCTAAGCGACACCTAACGGCTCCAGCATTCTGGGAGGCCGAGACAAGACCACAAGTTTGAGCCCAACCTGGGTATTCTAGCAACTCAGTGTGTCTCAAAATAAAAAATGGGCTGAGGGCGTAACTCTATGCAAAGGTTCTGGGTTCAATCACCAGGGCCACTACCTCCATCACCAAAAAAAAAAAAAAAAAAAAAAAAGCGCAATATAAGGAATGCGGTGTTTTCAGCCTGAAGATCAGGTACCCAGCCAGCCTATCCTCCCACCATCCATCTCAAAGCCAACTTTCACAGCAACTACTACTCAGGATGTGAGGTGGCCCATGATCCCACGTTGGCCCCATGGAAAGATCAGGAAGGCCACGTTCAAGCTAGCAAGAGCAAATTTGTGATTCAGAGTGGAAATTTGGCTCTTCCAGGCTATAACACATTGACAATTATGAATTGGTCTCTCCTCAGAGAATTCTCTGACTCCTAAAGCCAGCCAACCTTTATTAGCCATCCAAGTTCTACTTTAATAGCTTCTTCCTAAAACAAAGAAAAACAATAAAATCACCTGTGTTCCCAGAGTCCAGAGATGCATTCCTGTTAACACTTTGGCATAATTCCATTGTAGGGTTTAGTTCCTCATAAATACAAAATGATTCTTTTATTTCAATAGAATCACACTGTGCCTATTGCCTTCTAATCTGATTTTGATCACTTAGTATACCATAAACCTTTTTCCACATCTATTACAAATCTTACGCATTACTTTTTTAAATGATGCATAGTGTTCTAGAACATATGAATATCTCAGCTTAGGTCTGGAGACACAGCTCAGTGGTTCAAGTGCTTGCCCAGAATATCCCAACTCTTGTTAATTTCTGATGTTTCCTTGGGGAAAAAACAAAAAGCAAGATCCTGATGATAATCTTTATTGTGCACATCTTTCCTATTGTCTTTAGTCTAAATTCCTTGAGTGGAAATTCTTAATCAGAAAGCATGCATTTTAACACTTCATTAGTCAGATTTCCATTACTGTAACAAATAGCTGAAAAACTCAGGTTAGGAAGAGAAAATGTCTTTTTGGCTCACTGCTTTGGAGATCCACGACCAGGCAGACCTGTGGCTTTCATAGTGGGAGTGGCAGAGCAAACCTATTCACATCACAGCTAGGAAGTAAAAGAGGGTGGAGGGCCAGGATGCTAATATGAGCCAATGACCTAAAGACCTCCCGCTAGGTCCCACTTCTTTTAGGTTCCACCACCTCCCCATAAATAATGTTATTTACAGGTTACTTACAAGTGCCAAATAAGGTCTAATCCTTTAACACACAAGCCTGAGGGACATTTAAGATCCAAACTAGAGCAAATAATTCCATCTATTTTGCCAAATATGCCTCAGAAAATTGTCCCTTTTTTGTGTTTTTTTAGGATTTGAATTTTTTCAGAGAATAAATACCAAAGCTAGTAAAAACACACAATGATAACAAAACGAAGCTGTGACTTCAGAAATATGAGGACTTGACCATGCTTACTTTGATAACCTACATAATATCTTCCGATCACAAGAGCATATTCAACTTCCATGTAAGATTTTCATAAAATCAGGCAGAGTAAGCTGTTCAATGCTTCACCTGGTTGTTCGCGACTCTGCACACCAGAATTTCCCAGGGAGCTCTGCAACGTTATAGGAGCAGCTTGGGTCTCTTTCTAAAAAATTGATAAGGAAGAAGGGATTCTGCTGCTTTTCCCAAATCATCTTGGAAAATACAATGTAGGAAAAAGGGAAAGCCCAGCAATTTGAGAATTTGAAGGACCCCAAGCTGGATTTCATGGCATCTAAGCTGAGAACCAGTTTAACATCTTCCAAGCAGTGTGTTTTCCTCCACTCCAAAAGTGCCAAGCTTTCAAGAAAACCCTCCTTCGTCATTCTTACATAGAAACCAGGACAACAGATGGGCAGGATAACAGCTTGCTCAAGCCAAAGCTGCTTTTACTTGAAAGGCACCAAATTCATACTGGCTGCAGGGACAAGCTGATAGAATTGTTTTCCAAATGGAAATGCAGGCATCCTGGGCTCTGTCTTTGCTCATGAACATCCTGGGCTGTCTTTGCTAGCCTAGTACCAGGGCATATTGACAGAAATTGTTCACAGGGACTGCAAGAGGACTCCCTTGTTCTCAGGGACCAAGTGGTGGAGGATCTCCGAGTTCCCAACTGGGAAGCCTGCATTTCACAGCAGTCGTGGTTCCCGCCAGCTTCTCGTTCCAACAGATCTATTTATATTTATTTTGTTACTGTTAGCACTTTAATTACATACTCCTATGTGCTCTCTCCAAACGACATTTTGAAAAGAAACACAACAGGTGAAGCCCGCTCATTCCTGGAAGAAGTCATCTTCTGAGATGTGAAGGCTCCCAAACCCGAAGCCCTGGCACCCCTCCCCAGCTCAGCAGTGTGAAATCCTGAGCCAACCATCGATGGGAGGCTGGCTGCTGCCAGAACCAGTTCTGGCTCCTGGCAAAGCTGCTTCCAGAAAATCTCCAGCCCTGTAGGAAAGTTAAAGGCGAGAAGCCCAGGGAAGATGGGGGAAGGCTGAGCTGCTGCTAGTTCACCTGCTCATTTTCCACCTGGAAAGAGGTCAAGAGCGGAACCAAGCCTCGGTGCAGGCCCTGCTGCCCTGCTGCCCTGCTCCGACTAGGAATGCCGAGAGACCCTCAGAGAAGAGGCAGCGGTATGAAATGGGCCCTCAAATTCTGGTTTAGAACTCCCAATGTACAGATGAAAAAATGAGACCAAACATATAAGTGGTTTGCCCAACAACAGTGAAATGAATCAGGAAAGTGTTTAGAACTCAGGTGCAAATCTCAAAGTTTGCAATCTTGGTTACCCATTAGGATCACCTAGGCAGCTTTTTAAAACTAACCCACCCCTACCCAGCACCACTCTAGAGATTCTGGATGAACTGGCGTGCAGTGTTTTTGCAACTCCTCTGGAGACTGTCTTGTGCTGCCAGCCCTGGGAGCCCGGTGTTCAGGGACGCTTGATGCAGAATCTGTACCATCTTGCTCCATAATAAATCCAGCCCTGCTCTGGGGGTGGGGTGGGGGGGAGGCTGGGAAAATGAGTCATCTCACTGCTTGTCCTAAAGCTGCTCCGCATCTGGCAGAAAAGCACAGTATTTACAGCTCCTTACCACAGTGGAGAAATAGAGGAACAGCATAAATAAGTAATAGGAGTGATTGACTCCTTAGGAAGGTTGAAAGAGGTGATATGTGAGTCCGCCTTTAAAGGACAAAGAGGAATTAGCTGAGTGAACAAAAGGCTCCTGCCTTTTCCTGGGAAAGGGAGAAGCATGTGCCAAGGGCTGAAGGCTTGAAGTAATGAGAAATATTTGTGCTTTGGCTCACCCAAAGCAGGGTGCCATATGGAAATGGTAGATACTCAGCAGGGGGCAAGGGCAGGATCATGAAGGGTCTTGAGTGAAATGAATCAGAGGCAGAAGATTAAATATGTTAAGTACTGTAGAACCACATGGTGGGAGTTGGGGGAAAGGGCGGGAAAGGGCCAAAAACGGGAAGGGATTGTAAAGTTGATGTGATATATATGTGCACAGAATACTCAACTTCATTAATACATGTATTGCACATGTATATTAATAAAAATGGTGGGAAAAGAAGAAGTCATTCTAAGGGCTGAGAATTATCCTGGAGGATAACCACCCAGAGATGCTGTCTGGGTTACTTTTTGTTGCTGGGACAGAATACCCAACACCCACAATTTAGGGGAGGAAAGGTTTATTTTCGCTCACAGTTTCAGAGGTCACAGTCCATTTACGGGTGGCCGGTGATGGTGGAAACACATAGCAGCAGCCTAGCTGGAGGATGCTGCTCAAGTATCAGGTATAGGAAGTGAAGTTCGGGGCGGGGGAGAGGGGGTGAGCTAGTGCATATCCTTCCAGGTTCTGACCTAGTGATCTGCCCCTTCTGGGTCCAGCCTCAGTTTTCTGCCCCTTCTGGGCTGAGCCCTAGGCATCTGCCCCTTCCAGCCAGGCCCCACTTTCCAACAGTACACAGTTCCTTAGGTATCCCACCACACCCAAACACAGGAGGCTTTGGGGGCCACTCCAGATCCAAACCACAAGAGAAACGGCAAAGCAAAACCTGTAATTTAGGAAAATAACCTTAATAGTGCTATAAATAATGACCTATAAGAAGAAGTCAGAGGCAGGGAGAGCTGTTAAGAGGGAAGACAAAGAGATGAGGACCTGGGATTGGAGAAGCCAGGCACGCGGCAACGTGAACTGAGAGCACAAGAAGGAAAGACCTAAGTTCTGATCTTTGCCACTGAGTCACTGCATTTTTCTTTTTTCTTTTCTTTTTTTTTTTTTTGAGTCACTGCATTTAGCAAGTGCAACCAATAGAACCAAACGGTTGATTAGCCAAAGGGTGAGAACACCTGATTCCAAGTTCTAGCTCCGTCCCTTCTTGTATATGCTCTGAACTAACTCACCACTTCCTTCAAAAATTAGATTTTTTTTTTTTTAATGAAGGAAAAAAGTAAAGTTTAGGATCCAAAATTTCAAGAGTAGGAGACTAGATTTCCTTCTCATCTTTAGGGGCATTACTGTTCTTTCAAAACTCTACTGATAGTCACTTGCTTAGGGAAGATGCCTGGGCACTTATAGAACCAGACTGCTTCCACAGCACTTTCGTATTCCTCTGTCTGGGGAATTTTCCATACGGTCAGTATTTATTGCTTTATGCATGTGCCCCGCCCAACCTCGCTAAGAAAGCTCTGCTGAAATCCCCACTAATCTTTTAGCCCTTTAAAAAGTTAATCTCCTGTGATAATTAAACTCAGCAATCATCAGGCCGATCTGCATATCCCAGAGATTTTGAAAGACGGGCATTGTCTTACCCTAACCTCTGTCCCAACATGATGTACAAAAAAATTGATCACAACAGTTCATGAGTGAAAGAATGTCAAAGGCCTAATTCATAAATTCTTGGGAAATGTTCTGCAATGACGATGAAAATACTGACTAGATGCTGCAATCCCTCCTCTATGATGGAGGACCTCTGACCCAAAGGCCTGGCATCGTCTGGAGCACAAAGATAGAGTATTGTACCGAGACACCACACCTAAGATTGGATCCAGCCCACAAGACCACTTGGAAGGATCTCTGCACCCAGCCAAGGCTGGGAGCTGCACTTCCAAGCTCCCTCTGGGTACTCACTCAGAAGACACTGTGGGCAGGGTAGGGAACAGAAGGTGGAAATGAACCTGCCCTACAAAGGAGAGGGAGGAGAGGGCTTTGTCACTGTCACCTGGAACTTCTTCCTGTAGTTGAGCTCCTCCTCAGCGTTTCTGACTCAGGTGACTAACATCTTCCAGAAGCTCCTCTTCCTCTGGGAACCTTGAGTGTTACAAAGAAGTTTCTAATTAGCTGATGCCCTGAAGATAGGCACTGGGGTTGCCATCTTCATTCTCCCTGGAGATTACCCTTGGATCTTGCCACAAGATGAGTGGCAATCTGAGATGCTATTGATTGAGGAAAACGTAAGCTTTAGCAGCACCTGCTGTCTCCCCTGCCATGAAGAAGACAAGCTTGAGAGCCCTGCCACCCCACTGTGAGTCACATATTCAGGCAAGGACATCCCGGTCCTCAGCCTGAGCTGCCAATGAAAGACCTAGAATTGGTACAACAGTCAGAATTCTGCTGCAGGGCAGCACTCCCGGAAACCAAAAAGAATAGTTGTATTTCCCACGATCTGTATGCATATTCTTCTTCCCCTGGAGCAGTTATGAAATTCAGGGGGAGGCTCAGGGAAGTAGGGTGGGGACAGACAGAAAGAGTGAGAAGAAAGGGAAAGGGAGGGGGCAGCCCCGTTAGGAGTTCAAAGGCACATCGGAGTTGGACCAGGTGTTCTGCTGGAGCAAACAGGCTGCATTCCTCTCCAGGAACCTGAGAGCACAACCGTGCAGTAAGACTCTTCCTGCGGCTCCTGCCCAGGCCCTCTACTCCACCCTGCCCTTCAGGAATGCGTCTCCGCCTCAGGAGGAGGTACGCGCAGTTGGAGGGAGGACCACACAGGTGAGGCTGGCCCAGCTCTTCTCTCCCAGGCAAATCCAGACTTTTATACTTGAGCACATGGCTAGTGGGTGTCCCCAGGCTCTTCCTGGGAGACCTGTCAGCCTTAATCTTGGACTAAATCTGGGGTGTGAGCCCAGCCTGTACCTGTAAGGTAGCTGCAGAAGAAGGGTACAGAATAATAATCCTGAGGGCAAGTTTCAGAGAAGTCACTTAGAATGATTTGACAGCTCTGCAGAGAGTTTCTGAAGCACCTGCTACTCATGTGCGTGGATGTGTTCTCTCCAGGATGCTGCCTGGAAGCCTCCAGAATTTATTCTCCATCCAGCTGTCCCACCTGATTCTATCCTTGAAGGCCAAATTCTTTGTGCCTTAGACTTAATTTTCAACTGGCAGCATAACTGGACTGGAGCCTCTGTTTGAGTTCTCCGTGAAAATCATTGTTGTGCCTCCAGATTGTACTTCTTCCATTTGGAGGCTGTTCTCACCTCTGTCTCTCCAAATCTGGCTGTAGAACTTCTCTGTCTTGGCACAAAGTCCTTGCAGACTCCAGCCCCAGGCGAATACTCAGTGTCCACATGGACACTGTCCCAGAGTAGGGTTGTGGGTGGGTCCAGCAAGTCGTCTCCTTCTTAGGGCATAACCCATCACTCTCTCTCTCTCTCTCTCTCTCTCTCTCTCTCTCTCTCTCTCTCACAGACACACACACACACACACACACACACACACACACACACACACAAAACATCTTCAAAATGCCTCGACACCTCCCCGCAAGAGCCTCCTTCAGGACGGATTTGGCAGACATTAATTACCGCTCCTAATGTGCCAGGCACTTTGCTGGGCACTGGAAATACACAATGAATAGCAAGTCCGGACATCCTTTTCTCTGTGGGAAATGGAGGCCTGACAGTGCTAGACTCACACTGACCGTGGGGATGGATTTAACTGAAAGCTCTCAATTTGCTTCCACCCTCAAATTTTTCCAGGGCCCATTCCCTGCCTTCACTGCAGTTGGCCTTCTGAGTTTTGCCCCAGTGACAATGGAGCTAAACTCTCTTCCTCCTGGCACAGATATACATCTGCTTCCCAGGCAGCAGGGAAGGCCATGCCACCCCACGCACTCTGCCTGCATTTCAGCAATGACACCATCTGTTGGTCTGGTCCACCGTCCAAAGCCTGCACCTGCAGTCTTTTGTGAGTTGGCCTCTCCATGCTGAAGGGGGTCAGGAATAACAACTATGCTAAAACCAGCCTAAGAGCCCTGACCTGCTTCTCCACAAATTCCAAGCCCCTGCAGCTGAGGCTGTGCTGCCACTGTGCCTTTCAGACAACGAGGCAGGCAGCTGAGTTCACCTTTGAGCTGCGAGGAAGGGGTGGTCTCCACTTCTTAATATTTTTCTTGTGCTGTCAGAGTCTGGAGTAATTATTGCAAAACTTGCCTCTCCACCTGGGAACGTGGAAAGGTTGGAAAAACATCAAACTCTCAAAAGAGTCATTATATTTAGAGCAAGAATAATAAATAAGCTTTTGGTTCCTTCCCTTAGAACTGAAAGTGCTCCTCAGTCCCCAAACTCCTGACATGGGTCCCAGGCATGGGTCACTGCTCTGGGCAGTTCCAGAGACCAGCAGCGGCCACCCAGCTGCAGGATCTGAACTACACAAAGCTCTCCACTACTCTCCACTGGGTTTGTGATAGTGAAGTATTAGACCACCAAGTATTAATCTAAGAATCTGATCGTGAACTTCATTATAAATCTCATTTCTAGAACAGCCTCTGATACGATACCAGACAAGTTATTTAACTTTTCCAAATCTCAGTTTCCTCACCTGTAAAATGAAGTTAATAATAGTACATCTGAGGCACAACCTAAAGACACAATGTGTAACTAGAAAAAAGTTATTAAAGGCACATTGCCATTAATTTCCCTCAAAATACTCCCTCTGGCTTTGAACACACTCATCCTGTCACTCTTGTTATGTTCCGAAATGGTTCTGGAAGCCCTCTTTTGTGTCTCTGATGCTATCAAAACTGCAGGGGCGAGGGCTGGAGGAATGGCTCAGCAGTTAAAGTGCTTCCCTAGCCAATGCTAAGTACCCAAGTTCAATTCCCCAGCATTACATAAGCTGGGCGTGGTGGCACATGCCTGTAATCCCAGCACACAGGAGGTGGAGGCAGGAGAACTGCCATAAGTCCAAGGACAGCCGGGGCTCCATAGTGAGTTCAGGACCAGCCTGGGATACAGAGCAAGACCCTGACTCCAAAAAAAAGCTCACAAAACTATAGGGGGCGCCACTGCTAAGCGCCATCCAGCAGAAAGACAGGCTTGACAAACAAGCTGTGTGTCCTCACCGGCCTTATTCACTGGATCTGGCCTGTTGAACTCCTGGCCCCTCCCTAAACGTCAAAATGAGCACGGAAGACAGACGTTGTAAATCTGTTTAAGACATGAAGGCAGCCTCAACAGCAAAACTAAAGACACAGAAGAGTCCTAGAACTGCTGGAGAAATAGGCATGAACGGTGGGCCGAAAAGTGTGCTCGAAGCAAGAGGGAACAGTGTGAGAGGGACTCGTGCCAATGTGTCTCTGACTGTAATTATCTTTTCAAAGCCTATGTATTCACCACATTTTTGATCGTATATCGTATGCCATTCAATTGATGTGATGATTAAACTAGAAAGAAAAACATAAAGTGTGTAGCACAGTATGTGGCCCATAAACGGTGTTCAACAAATGCCAGCTGGTGTGTTGTGGGTCTGCGGTGGGAACCGGGTCACACCTCTCTTGACAGATGTTATCTATGGACCAGGACCACTCAGAAGGCAGCAATTTTAACTATGCAAATCCCCCAGTGCTTTGCCCTAGTCAGCCCTCACATCATTCTTCCTGGCTGGCTGCCCTATCACAATGGAAAGCTGGCCGAGGACCCGGATGAAGACCTGAAGGCCAGAGAGACAGATGGCCAATGACTACTTGCGGATGGATGCACAGAAACTCTCTTTCCATTGACTAGTTGAATACGAATTCTAGTGCTTGTGGCTATCAGTACTCGGAAATTACAGCCGGAATGGCATTAGCTTAATATTTATCAATACTGAGAGTTTCCCTTACTTGCCACTCTGTCCCCTTGAGGTATTAAGTCAAAGTCATGTATCCTGCTGCTCTGCATGCCTGGATTAGTTTACACAGGAGAATTTTGCAACGCAAAAAAGATACAGCACCCAATTTGCCTCTCCATATCTGTATCTCTCAAATGGCTTCCAAGCCCCAGAGTCCCCCCGCAATAATCACATGCAAGGCAAAGAAATGAAGAACTTTAGCTGGAAAGATTTTAAATGAGTCTCTGGGATGTAGTAAGAGACATATCCAAGGGTATATTCTTCTCCTGGTCTCTCTCTGGCTCCCTGCCACCAGCTCTGGGTTGAACAAGCCCTCACGTGGGAGGTTCCTCTTGGATAATGAGAGCAGATATGTTAAAATCTGGTTACAAGTTGCTGCTCAGTACTTCGGATCCAGTGATGTTGTGGGTCGGCTCAGGTCCCCACACAGTGCTGTGGACACGGTATTGCTCCTGATAACAACAAAAACCTGCAATATACAGTTTCTAAGGCACAGAATCCTTTGATAATAAAAATCTGCAAATAATCTAGGAGTTAGCTTTCTTGCCTTTTATCAGCATTTAGGGAGACTCTGCTGTGTTTCTCCCTTCCAGTCTCTCAGGGGGTCACAGTGATAATGAGAGTGTGGGGGCAGGCAGGTGGTGGATGAGGAGTGGGATATTATAGGCTGGGGTGGTTGTATTTAAAACAGGTGTCAGTTTGAAGAAGAAGCAAAGGCCCATCCTGCCCCGTAATGGCTCTAAGGGAATCAGGATCCCGAAGAATCCGAGTGGGGATTTAGCTGTGTTTGTTTTAATAGCACAATAAGACTAGGAGAAGCTCCTCCGTGCCATCTGTTGACTTACTGCTTGGGTGAGGAGAAGGGGGAACTCGAGGCAGCAATGGGACTTCCTGTCTCCTGACACAGGGCGTCTACTTTCTCTGAGTCTCCGAAATCAGTAAAGGAAATGTCGCCTGAGCAGTGAGCATGGCTCGTGAGTCGCCTTCTCATCATCAAAAGTCATTTCCTTTGGGAAGTTCTGCTCTGTTGACCCATCCACCTTGATTGTCTGGGTCATCTAGGAAGTTCTGTTTCCTTACAAATATCTCCCTCAGCAGAGGAGAGTTGGGCAGAAACACCTGAGTAAGGCTAACAGACCAGTTCACTGAACCCCTCGACTACCTCACACCCACCTTCTCAGGGACACCTTCTTGGGACACGCACCTCGGTCACCTCCTCCCTCTCTCCTGACTCTGATTTATTTTTCTCCACAAAATTACCTCTGATATAATTTATTTCCCATTTGCATAGTTCTCACCACCTCTGTGAGACTCAGAGAGCCTTTATCATATTCATTGTGTGCTGGCATCCTGGACCGCGTGGGGCACAGAGGAAGGAGTCACTCAAGTTTTGGAAGCAATGTCAAGTGCTTTGCGTGGACAACAGCCTTCCAGCAACTCTGCGACTAAATGCTGGCCTCTGAGAGAGCCCAAATGTCCTCCACAGGAACGGGTGGGTCACTCTGTGCCCCGGAAGTTCTGCTTCCTCGGAGACAGTTACACAGCAGCTGTGCAATGAGTGAAGTCACCTGACTTCAGGAAAGTCTCAGAATACACTTACGCTTTCTTTTCTTCTAGCTCTGTCAAAAGACCAAATTGCTTTAACAGCCCCTGCTTTCTTCCTGCTCCTTTCCCTTTACTGCACTTGCTTCTGTCAAGTCTGCAAAAGGAAGTTGGTCTTAGCCTAACGTTTGCTCTGTGAGGAAAACAGCTGGCACCTCCCAGACTTGGCTTCACTAGGAAAAGCAATCCAAATGGACGCGTCATGGCTCTAAATTGGACACAAGAAACCCAAACTGGCTCATTTAAGTAGAAGAGAGGTCATGTGGTCACAGAATCTCTGGGCGGGCCCAAGAAACAGACCTAGAGTATAGGCAACTAGAATCATGTTCCAAATCACATCACTGACATGGCCCTAGGGATGCAGCACTTTCACTGCTGCTGGTCTCAGACATCACAGCTCACTTACGGACATCCCAGAATGGAACACTGCATGCTGCCATGGGAATGTTATCCGTGCTGCCTAGGAAAGTGGCCATGGCTGCTGTCACTCCCACTTAAATAGATTCACACAATACTTATACCTCCGGTGACCATCTGCAGGGTCTGCCTGTGGTGTCCTGCAGAGCCCACCCAACTCCTACGCTGGCTTCCTGGCAGCAGGAGAGGCTGGGAAAACCAGTCTCCACTTTCACTATGGGAAGTAAATCCTCTACAATGGGGTGGGACACTCCACAGATGCTGAACCATTACTGAAGGATGACAAATGGTTACCTCAGACATTGAGTTGTCCTGGCCAAATGCCCATTTCTAGGACCTTGTGTGAATAGTTATTTCTAACAGCTTTGCTGAGATGCAATTCGATTATCATAGACTATCCACGTAAAGTGTACAATTCAGTGGTTATCAGTATGCTCAGAGTTGTACAATTTTCATCATCCCCTCTAAAAAAGAAATCTTGAGTCCGCTGGCCATCATCTCTCTAATCCCCTATTCCTCCAAGCCCTAGCCAACCACTTTCTGTCCCTCTATGGGTCTGCTAGCTCTGGACACTGTACAAATGGAATGGTTCAGTATATGACTAACTTTTTTCAGTTAGCAAGGTCTGGCCACATTGTAACTTATAATATGACTTCCCTTCTTACAGACAATGACACTCCACGATCTGGATACATCAAGTTATGTTTACTCATCAGCTGAGATGGGGTAGAACTTGTAGATGATAAGGTAACTCTCTATTTAACTATTTGAGGAATTGTGGGACAGTTTTCCCATTGATTTCTAGTAGTACCTCTTCAGTTCCCATTTCACAGACAACAGACTCAGAGATTAACAAATGTGCCAAAGCTCACAGAGCTAAGCACACAACAAGTTAGGTGTTCAAACTCCCAGCCGTACTTACTCTACCGCACTTCACTACTGGGTGTGTCTGCTTCCTGCACATTCCCTACATCCTCGTGTACACTTCCTTCTCAGACTTACTGTCTGTGTTATAAACTCTGCACAGGTGGCACGTCCCACTTACTTTATAACTCCACCTTGTGCTTGCCCTTCCTTCCCTCACCCCTCAGCCAACTGAACCAGTAAGAAGAGATGCAAGAAGCCTGAGACAGATACGATTGGTTGTCCACCCGACAGCCATTCTTTGAACCTCCTTTGCTCAGAGAACCAGCGTTTAAGTGACCATTGGCTGGCCCTTGAGGGTTAGTGGTGATTGATCTAAACCAACCATGATAATTCTATTCCCCCCGTGATTGGTCTAACAGTAGGGATGTGAGCTAGTGCTAGCCAATGGTATATAGGAAAGTTTGCTCAGGGACTTCTGGGAATTTTTTTTTTTTTTTTTTTTTGGTCTGTTGAGAGGAGGGCCTAGGAGGAAGTATCCCTTTTCTCCCTGCTTGAACGTAGTTTCTGTGATCACAAGATGGCGGCCACTCCAGCCACTCACTGGAAATGCTGGGGCAAGACGTGACCGCCTGGACAGAGTACTTCTTAGTGCTCAGGACAACCAGACCTTCCCCCAAGCCACCACTGGTTCCAGCAGTCATCCTCAGCTTTATTTTTCTGGCCTATCGCAGGGATCGTCTCTGAGTTTCCATCTCCCAAATGACGTGACCACCTTGGCATCCCCTGACTCCTCACACCCACTCTGTTCTCACCTGCCTCTTTCCACTCCCGCCTGCCCCTGGCCCTCTACTTCATGCTTGGCACTCCCAAGAATTCCTCTCAAGGTACCTTGGCTCTAAAGTGGGCAAAATTTGAACCCAAAATCTGCCTCATATAAAAAATGGATCAGAGGAGGAATGAGCTAAGAATTATTCATGCTCACAAAGTAAAGCTAGAATACAAATGGCTAAAAAACAACACAAACACATATTAAAAAATTCAGCCTCACCAGCTTTCAAGCAATATGCTTTTAACCAATCAAATTAAAAGTTATTATATATCTAACTATATGTTGGCAAGAACTGGAAAATAGAGACTTTTTTGCACTATTAGTAGAAACAAAAATTGGATCACCCACAGCAATCTGACCTTTAAAAAAAAATGTGCAAAGCCTTTGACCTAATTAATTCCGCTTCACCAAATGCATCCTTAGTAAGATGCAAGGTATGCATAAAAGCACAGCTTAAAATAAAAGAGGCTCATCTTGACATGGAAAACCAGGAACAAGCTAAACGGCCAATAATCAATATTAACTAAACGTCCAGAGCCCACACCTACCACGGAACCCAGATAGCAAAAAGAAATCACATTATAGAAAGATATTTCATGACACGGCAATGTGCGCATAATGTGTTAAATAAAAACTAACGGGTGACCAAAAAAAAAAAAAACCCACTGCAATATGGTGTTACATGCTTAAAAATTATGAATATAAAATGACTTAAAGGATGTATTTGAAAGTGTTTAACAGTGTTTATTTCTTAGTCGAGTGATTACAGGTGGATTTTATTTTCATTGTGCTTGTTAATATTTTCAAAGTTTCCACATTGAGTTTATATATATATATATTTTTAATTAAGGGAAAGGGGCAATGCGTTGGTATTAACTTGATTCAAGATTTAGCCAATACGAGGCCTTGTGAAGATGAGTCATCAGGGAGCCATATTGACTGCTACCACCCCGCCCCCGCGAGTCCCCACTTTGGGCTGGGGGAGCTTTTAGCAGTACTGAGAAGCATGGAGGGGGGCAGGCACTTTTCATCTCAGTTTCCAGTTCTGCTGCTGTCAAGACAGTACCCAATGGCCCTGAGGAGATGCTCTGGTGGTACCCATCCCACAGCCCTGACCCCAGCTTCCCTTCAGAAGAGCCTTCAACATAAGAATCCACATACACCTGAGGCTGGGGGAGAAACTTAGGTGTGGATTCTAAGAGGAAGAACTCACACACTGACCTCCCGGAATGCTGAGTGGTTTGTGGCAAGCCACACTGCCTAAGAAGGGAAACAACCTTCAGGCCAAGAGAGAACAGGGTGTGGGAGAGAGTCACTGGAGATGGAAAAAAATGTGGTAATCAAGACAGAGATTTAAGCTGAAACCAAGTGTGGGCGTTGACAGACAAGGGTGTGAACATACAGGCAGGCATGGGTTGTCTTTGAAGCAGAACCAGTTTTTTGACTGCAGAGCTGGTCTGGTATAGCTCCAGCTCACACAGAGCCTTAAAAAAAAAAAAACTAATTTCCATTGTAAGAAAAAGTATATACAACTCAGCCTCCAGTATGGCTTCTTAATATCCATAAAGTTCCTAACTTGCTTCTTCACAGCATTCTTCCAAAGTTGACCAGGAATGGCCTGGTCCCTCTTCGACAGATTAAGAAAACACCTGAGGAACTGAAGTCAAGTTTCCACAGTCGGAGTTCTCAATTCCAAATTCTGTGAACTTCCATTAGGCAGGATTTTTTTTCCCCCCCTAGAAGAGCTGAATCTATGATTAGAAAAGGGGAGAACAGGACTTGGCTTTGGAAGACTTGCCAACTCCCTAACTAACTACCACACAAGCATGTGTTCTAGCCCCATATGTGAGAGAGTCAATTTACCTCCTGAGCTACAGTTTCTTCATATGGGAAGTGAAGTTCACTCCTGCAACAATTATCTGACATGCACCTACCAAATAAATATGTCAGACCTTGTGACAGGCACTGGGGACACAGTGTTTAACCATCTCTACTTTCACAAGGATCGATAAACTGTGTCCCCCAGATTGTCTTTGAACCTTGCAAACTAAAAAAGTTTTTCTGGCTCATGCACTAAAAGAAAAACAAGACAATTACAGACTCAGAAAAGTTCTGTGAAATTAAAGGAGTAGAGGTATAATTATTCAAAGCTGTTGTGAAGGTGAAAGTGCTTAGAGAATCTGGTTGCCTCCCATAAATAACTGGAGTGTTTCCATTTCCTACTGGGCTGCAGGTACTAACTAGGTAAAAATGACAGGCGTGTCCAGAACCTCAGTGGCTCCTGCCCTCCAACCCCACTCAAGTCCCATGCATGTTCAAGGTATAGGGACCAACATGGGTCATGCTTCCTGCCATCCTCAAGCTCAGAGAAGTGCTTTGCTGCATGGGACATGAAGACACAGCCCCCAACCTCTACTCAGTGCCCTTGGAATCTACTTTTGTTAGCAGAGCAGATAGCCGTGACCTCTGTCTGAGGTCTCGTGAAAACGACTCCTTTGGTCCATTCCTGCCACCACCGTCCACTGAGAGACAAGGTCAGAGAAAGACACTACTTTGCATCTTTGCAAAACTCAACACTTCCTTCCCTTCCCCTCCCCCCAGAGTCTGCCCTCCTCTGTCCACATGCAAATGACCCATGCAAATGGTGCGTGTGTGGATCCACGGTGAAGCAGCTTTAACTTTGTAATCTTCTGTAGAGTCTGCCCTGTGGCAATCAGCATTTCCTAATCTCCCTCCCAGTTGCCCAGCCACCCCCTTTATCTTATCACAGCTCCCTCCCACAGAAACACACAGGCAATGATGTGACATGATGAACTTTGAGGGCATCAGCCCAGTCTCTCTTAGTCTCTCCCAACCTTCTTTCCCTCCCACACCTTAACACACAGGTCTCTTGAGACAGCAGCCCCTGCCATTCTCCCATGCTCAGAATGCCAGGGGAGACCTGGGAGTCTGGGGAAACACCACGCAGCAGGATCACAGCCTTGAAGGGGCTCCTGCTTCTCACTGCCTGCAGTGGGTATCCAGTGGTAGCCCCGACTTCCTGCCTGGATATACCCGTTCCTAACCAGCTGCACAGGTTCTGACCAGGTCATCCTGCTGTATGTAAAGGGTCCTGGTGGCTCCCTGTCCTATGGATCTCCTGCCACAAGACCTTGGCCCCCAACCAGGCCTCATAACATTCACTACTAAACCTCATCTGAGCTTCACATGCCCACTAGACCTTTCACGCTCCATGTCCCAGCTAGATACTCAATTTTTAAAAAATCTCTCACTACCTTCTTTAGCCCAGAATCTCTCCCCAGCTTTCATGAGAGAGGAGGATAGGCATACGACAACTCTGTTGCTCCAGTGGCTTTTAACTATGTAGCTTCCTCCTCTCCTGTGGCACCAAGGTGCCAGCATGGGTCAAGGCCCAAACTCCCTTAACTATGACGGCAGCTAGGGTCATGGCTTGGTTCCAAGTTTTACGAGAGCAGAACCCAACATGCGGGGATAGGTAGAAAAGGTGACCACTCACCCACACTACCCTATCCCCAGCTGGACTCCTAAGTTGGGGTGGACCGGCCTCATGGGAGAAGAACACAGCCAGTGACCACTAGTAGGAAAGACAGAGAATGGAGACCAGTACTGCTCCCTTCTCAGGACAACTATGTATCTTAATATCCATGCCTACAAGGAGGTAAGAAAGTGAAAACTAGGGGACAGAAAAAACTTCTCTGCCTTCTCTGCTTCTACCTCCACATACGTGGACATGTCCAACTCCTAGACTGTCTCTCTGTTCCTCCTAATCCAGGATATGAGAATCCTAAGTAGGTAAAAAGTGTCTTTGACCATGTAAGGTCTTCATGCCTTTAGAACTGGTTTTATAGGAGTCTGTGTTCGTTTTAATTGGTTTCTGATCCCCCAAGACCAAATGAACCCTTATGTACAATTTTATGGGGAATTCAAAACTATGGTACAAACGTTGTCTTCACAGCCATGTCCTTAAAAAGCAAACTATCAGAGGCTGGCTGTCAGAGGCACACCCAGGAACAATTTTTTCATTGGGTAGGGTGTTGAATGAGTGACAAACAAAATCTCTTCTAACTATAAATTCTTCTGATTCTAAGGTTAATAGATACCAAACTGTGGGCAAGAACAGCCCATGTGAGGGGAAAGCTTCAAAAAGACTTGACAACAAACTTACCCAGAGCAGAGTGAGCCCAAATATTTCAAACTAAAGCTGTCAACGAAGAATGTGTCTGCAAACGAGTTGGAGTTTAAAGTAAACCTCAGCGGGCAAACGATAAACCTTCCCTAAAAAGGTCATCAAGTGGTGAGTGACCAAACTCCAGAGCGGTGTTAGTGAAGGCTGCTACACTGCCCAAAATGCTTGCGCATTTTTAACTCCAGTTAAGTTTCCCAGGCTGGGCTCGAACTCATGATCACCTTTCCTGTGCCTCCCAGAGTCTAGGCCTGTGCTCAGGGGAATCAAAAACTTGCCAAATTAGGATTTCTTCTGCTGGTTGCAGGTGGCCACAGGAAAGCTGGAAGAAATGGGGGATGTGGGGGAAATTCGGAGGACGAGCTGCAGGAAGCAGACAGTGGGCAAGGTATGGTCCCCAGGCCACAGGAGCAGGGAGGCCACACACCTCAGTCCCACCGCTGTGGCCCAGACCATGCAGAGGTTCAGCACATGGAGGCTGTGCCCCTCTTTAGGGCACCACGTTTGGAGAAGCTCTAATCCTTTAATGCTCACACTACCCAGTCACACCAAACTCTTCCTTTTCTTGGGGCCTGGAAAATTGGCTCCAACTAAATACATTTTAAGTGTTTGGGTTTTTTTTTTTTTCATTGCGAAACACATCATGCAATAGTAGCATGTAGCATAACATAGATACATAGATGTATGATTTTAAAATAATACTAATAAAAACTGAACACTTATGTGCACACTACCCAGCTTACACTGAGAGTGGGATCTTTTGGATCCTTTGAAGCTCCCTCTGTGCTGGGCCCACCCCAGCTGCCTCAGTCTCCCCTCCCTGCCCAGGGCAAGCCACCTTCCTGATACTGGTCACTCCTTCTTTTGCTTTCCTTTACAGCTTTTTGTTGTTGTTGTTTTGGGGCTTTTATTTTCATTTTTGGGTGGGGGTGGATTATTTTTTGGTTGGTTGGTTTGATTTTGGCTTGGTTTTAGTTTGGAGGGGGGTGCTGTGGAGACTTGAGTCCGGAATCTTTCTACTGAGCTACATCTTTAGCCTTTTTTATTTCTTTCATATTTTTTCAATTTTGAAGAAGGATCTCTGTACGTAGCTAAGTTTCCCAGACTTGTGATCCTCCCGCCTCTACCTCCCAGGGTGCTAGGTCTCCAGGCCTGCACCAAGCTTCTTTTACAGCTTTAATCCATGTGTTACAGACCCTTGATGAGTATATTGCCTGTTTTTGACCTTCAGGTGATGAAATCACACTAACTGGAGTCTTGTGCATTTACTGTTTGCTCAGTGGCACTTGTTTACACTGATGGGGACAGCCAGGGCTGGCTCACTTTCTCTGCCACCTAGGATTCCGTCCTAACCATGATATTATTGCTATGCACATTTAGGTTCTTGACTCTCTTAGTCATTATAAACAAAGTACTCTGAACACTCCTGTACATGCTTCCCACACAGAATGCCAGAACTCCCCTAGGGCAGAGCTGCTCAGAGCCCAGTCTGCAGGCCCACTGTGGGCCCAAAGTGCTTCCGCTCCACAGCAGAACGAGCTCCAGTCAGCATGTGAGGCAACCACATCCTTAAATTCGCTGCTCCGGTCACCAGGTGCTTTTTCCCAGCAGGACTCTCTTCTGAAGGAACAGGTGATTTACATTCTGGCTCAGGCCCCTCAATTCCTTCCTCCTCCTCTACGTTTTCACCAGTAACCACCAGCCTCTCAGTCATCTCTCCCCCATCAGTGAGGGTTTTTGGTCTTTATTCAACCAATCAGTTTATATAATAATTTTTTAAAAATGTTGAAACCAGGCCTGATGGTGGCTATCTGTAATCATAGCACTGTCGGAGGCTGAGGCAGGGGGATCACAAGTTCAAGCCCAGCATGGGCAACTTGGCAACCTAGCAAGAACCTGTCTCAAAATCAAGAAATAACAATGGGTTAGGGAGCAGGAGGAATGGCACAGCAGTTAAAGCGCTTGTCTAGCAAGCCCAAGGTCCTGAGTTTGAGTTCAAACCACCATGTAAAGCTGGGCGTGGTGGCTCACATCAGTAATCCTAGCCCTTGGGGAGGGCGGGGGTTGAGGCAGGAGGGTTTCTGTGAGTCCAAGGCCATCCTGGGCTACACAGTGAGTTCAGGACTAGCCTGGGCTACAGGCCCTGGAAGGATAAAGACTCTGGGCTTGATCTCTAGTACAATACACACACACACACACACACACACACACACACACACACACAGTTACACAAATGTAGAATGGACTAGCGAGCTAGCTCAGTGGTAGAGCACATGCACAGGACCCTGGGTTTGATCCCCAGTACTACACACAGATACACATACAATACACACACACATACACACACACACAGTTACACAAATGTAGAATGGACTAGCGAGCTAGCTCAGTGGTAGAGCACATGCATAGTACCCTGGGTTTGAGCCCCAGTACCACACACACATACACAATGTGTTCAATGAATAGCTTACCCATCCCCCACCACATACACACACCTGCCCAGGACTGCCACAGCCTTACATGACCCCCAACTCCCCAGTAGGCCTGTCCAGGGGACAGGAAGAGTCACAGCCCTTCCTAGTATTTTTCTCCTGGAACTGAGGACAGGGTCAGTATCTCTCTATTATAAAGGACAAGATGTCACTCATGAGGACTGTCAGCCACCTTGTTTGCCACCGCGGGAGAAGCTGAGGCACAGAGAAACAAGTAGAAACACCAAGAGAAGCCAGGAGCTACAGCACCTCAGCTCCTGATTCTGTGTTTTTGGGATAAGCTGCATCCGACCCCTTCCACAGGTATTCAGCCCAAGCCGTGGTAATCCTTTTTGCCAGCTGAAATTGAGTTTCCATGTCTGGAAAGAAAATGAAAACACCACACTTTCCTCCTGGTAATTTACAGGAAACTGGGATCAAGGTTACTCTTCTATGAATATCCTTGAAGAACAACTGCCCATTCTTTAGATTTGTACTAGTGCAAACACCAAGGCAAAAACAAAACTCGTAGACAAATGGGACACCAGAAGTCACCATATTGTAATGAGGGTCATTCTGTTGTCCTTCCAGCCACAGCTGGTGTGTCAGCTCCAGGTCCTGCTTCATGTACACTCCATGATGGCCACAAATCCTGATGTTCCTTCCCAAACTTGTTCCACTTTCTTGTTGAGGGCCTTGTATCTTCTGGTGTGTCATCTCTGTTGACTAGGACTAGTGTGGGCTACTAAAGCCTACTTTGCCCAGAACTAGAAGATCTAGCAGTTTAGTGCTTGCTGATCCACCTTTCTGCCCATGGCTTCAGCCCATAAATAAAAGTGAGGTAGGAGAAAAAGCCCTCTGTCGCTCTCCTTGCGGAGACAACCCGACCTCTCCCACTGAACAGTGGGGCAAGTGCTTAAGGCCTCAGAAAAGTAACGACTCCCAGAGAACTGAAGGAAAGACTGTAATTCAAAGTGCCACCAAACTGGGAGGACATTTGCTGCTATCTTTTTCCCCTGCTGTCCCTCTGCCTAAACTCTATACCCAGGAGTGGCCCCAGGGACAGGTTGGGAGTGAGCCAGGGGAAGTGTCCATTTCAGACTCCAAAAGTAGAAGACAATTCCTAATGCTCAGAACGAGAAGGGCTTCCATGTTGCTTCTGTTCTATGATTTCTTTGCTGTGTTTTCTCATTTCCTTGGCCTCTAGCAACCCCTCGTCCATGGTGCCTGGCGTAGGTACCAAGCGCAGCGAGCGCCCGCTGTCAATGTCGGTGAATGCGTGATAGATTCTAAGCCTCTGGCTCAGGTCAAGTTGTCTCAGGTGAAGGTGAGAGTGGCAGGGGCTGGAAGAGGAGTTTAGAAGAGAAAGACCGTGGAGAGTCTGGCTGCTCCCAGCCGCCGGCACACCACGTTGTGTCTCTTCGACTTTCTTTTCCTTCTCCAATTAAAAGAAGAGACGAGCATTCATCTGGGAGCGTTTATGCAGTATAGACAGAGCAGGAGCAAAACGGGCTCAGCTCAGTGGCTAGAGTGCTCGCCTAGCATGCGAAGGCTCTGAGTTTGATTCCCCAGCACCCTGTAAGTCAGGTGTGGTGGCATATGCCTATAATCCCAGCACTTGGGAGGCTGAGGCAGGAGGACTGCTGTGAGTTTGAGGCCAGCTTGGGCTGCACTGTGAGCCTGTACATGTTGAATGGACTAGTTTGGACTACAGCACGAGACCCAGTCTTGAGAGAAAAAAAGAGGAATATCCATGTCCTCCCTTACTGCCTTAAACTCTACCTGAGAATGCCCTAAATCACAGGGACAGAGTTAACGAAAGCTAGAAGACAAACGATCTAAAGCAAAATCTGAGCCTTAAGGGGCACTGGAGTTGGAATCAGAAGACCCAGGTTCAAGACCAGGTGTTCCTTCCCACTGCTGGGGAAGTACAGTCGGCCTGCTTCATGACGGTGAAACCTGCATCCCAGAACCACACTTAACTCACTCACTAGAGGGTTCCATAATGGTAGAAAAACACTGAGAGAGAATTAGGTGCGGGAGGACCAAGGCAGCCCCAGTTTTGCAGCAAAAGAGTTAGTTATCTTAGATATCAAATAAGTCAGACTCTCAGATCTCTGACTTCCAAAGTTCAGACCAACTCTAACCTTGAAATTCTACTTTGGTATTTTCTGAGTCCCCCCATTTTGTAAATTTTAGAGTACCTAGAAGATAAGATTTAATGCCAAGCCCCAAGATATTTTCCATTGGCAAGCACCGTGTACTGTCACAGATACCAACATATGAATCCACAACCACGAATCCAGGACCCTGTTAACTTTCTTGGTGAGGTTTGAATTCTCGAAGTGAGCAACTAGAGCTGGTGCTTAGGGTGCACAAGGCCCTGAGTTCAATCTGCAGCACAAAAGAAGAAGGAGGAGGAGGAGGAGGCAGTGGCTAACGGGCCCTCCCTATCTTGAAATAGCCAAGGCTCAGAGAAGTGAATTATCCAGTCACACAGCCAGGTAGGAACAGAACCCAGTCTGTAGGTCAGAAACTCAGCTGTCTTAGCCTAGTGCTCTTTTCTCTCTACTGCGCTGTATGCATAAGGCTCACATCCCGTATAATTCCAAAGACATTGCAAATGACATGAATTAGAATGTAAAACTGATAAAGTCACTAAAGTGCCTTCAACATCAGCACCGGAGAACCTGGGTATCTTGGGCACCTTACTGCCCACAGACACCTTTAGAGCTCCACGTGACCACGCCAGGCTTTGCTTTCCACTGGGGAAACCAATTTGTGGGAAGGATAGTATTTCTGAATTGAAGAGATTAGATTGTATCCTATGGCAAAGTCTTAGATTATTTCACAAAACCTTTGTGCATATAGTACATGATAGGAAAGGTTTACATTTTTCAGCCACTAGTCACTGTTCGTAATGCCTTCGACTCCACTTTAAGGAATTACTTCTGGCTCTTAGAGTTAAATGCTTTTATATCCCCTGCAGGTATAAATTAATGCAAAAAACACTTTTTAAATGTAGTAAGCAAAATTTGGGGGCTATTTTAGTGAAGATCCAATTGAAGACTCAGGGAATTTAATGACTTGGATAATTGAATCTCTTCATTAGAAAGAACAAGCTGAGAATCTTTGTAGACACTTATAGATACTTTGTAGATACTTATAGAACCGTATGTGTGGCAATCAGTTACCCCAGCTCCCTCACTGTCCTGTCAGCAGAAGCCATGGCCCAGGAGGAAGCTGCCTGCCTGGGCTCTGAAGCCAGATAGGGTACAGCCAAGCTGCTGGCCCACAAATCACCTACTAGAATCTCCTGTTGCATTGGGCTAGGTCTTCATGAAACCATGTATAACCCTTGGGAGTGCTTCTTAAAATAAAAGCCTAGTTTTCAGCTTCTGTGTTACCATTTGCCTTTCTCATAGCTCAGTGCAGTTGCTGTTGCAGAATTTAGAGCAAACACCAAAGGTCTGGTAGCATTAAAAGGTTAGAGTGGCAGACTCTCTTCTCTCTCTCTCTGACTTGGTACAATTCATTTTTCTTCGCATTAACTTTGTTTCTTTCCATACAAGCATCAGTATTCTAAGCACAGGGTGAGAATCTTTTTAAATATATTTCCTATACTGCTTGAGGCTGAGAGAGGCTGTTGCGATGCTTGGAACTCTAAACCACCTCACTGCCTTGGGGCTCTACAGATACTTCCCATAAGCTATTATTTCATGAGTTCATTCTACCACAGTGAGAACAAACCCTGGGAAACTGAAAAACAGGGTTAGGTGGGGAGAGGCGCTGCAGAGGTAGGGGATCCTCCCTGGAGGGTCCACTGCTGTCTCCTCACGTTCATTCATTCAGCATATGAGCAAGAACACCTAATGTGTACATATTCATTCACTCATTCAGCATTTATATTCAAGTACTCCAGCACCCACTCTATGCCAGGCATTATATTGGGCACTAGAGATGCCTCAGGGAGCAAAATAACAAAATTCCCGCCCTTTCTGAGTTCATATTCTAATGGAAACAAACAAACACAGAGTAAACAAGAAGAAAGACTATGGATCTAGGCCTGGTGGTGCAGGCTTGTAATCCCAGATCTCTGGGAGACTGAGGAAGGAGGTTCACAGGTTCGAGCCCAGCCTGAGGAACTCAGCACCTTAGCAAGATCCTGTCTCAAAATCAAAAACTGAAAAACAGTTTGGGGACGTAGCTCAGTGTGAAGAACCTGAGCTCGATTCCAAGCAACACAAAAACATATATATTATGGAATTTCAGGTGTCAATAAAGCCCAAAGATGGGGAAAGGAACAGCCCAGAGAAGAGCAGGGACTGCTACAGGTGGTTTGTGACCAGTGGAATGGAGTGGCCAGGGAAGAGTTAACTAATAATGGGAGAGACCTGAAAACAGGGGTGGAAAGGGGATGGCTTTGCGTGGGAGACAAGAGCCTCCGGTAGGGGAAAGGGGGCACATGAACAGAACATCCACCACATTTTTATATACAAGGAGTAACCAAAGCATACATGAGTGTCTAAATTTTAAAAATGCACTCAAGTAAAAGATACCTTGCCATGAATTACCCACAAAATTGTCCCTGTTGCTTCAAAGTCACGGGTCCTACTGTTCTCCCCCACGAGCTGAAGCAATTCTGGTTGTCCTTTCTCATGAGGGTCTTTATGAAGTATGAGCAAATCTCAGTGAGTGCTGCTGCCAAGTGCCATCTAACAGAAAGGCAGGCTTACAAAGACACGGCAGTGTGTCCTCATCACCTATTCACCGTGTCAGTTCTGCTTCTTCCATGGGAGGTAAACATTTCAAATCTATTCAAGTCACTGGGGCAACCACAGCAGTGCAACTAAAGACACTCCCAGGGTTGGGTGCATAGTTCAGTAGTTGGAGCACCTGCCTAGCAAGCACAAGACCCTGAGTTCCATTCCCCAGCATCGCCTAAGCCAGGTGGGACGCTGCCTGCAATGCCAGCATTCGGGAGGCTGAGACAGAAGGATGACAGTGAATTTGAGGCCATTCTGGGCTACATGGTGAGTGCAGGACCAGCCTGGATGGCAGAACAAGACTTTGTCTCACAAAAAAAAGAAAAGAAAAACACTTACAAAAGAAGATTCCTAGAACTGCTTTAGCAAGTAGAAAGGAAAATGGGGTATATGTATTTAAAATGAGGGACAGTGTTTTGAAGGGGGTTAAAGGCAATATGCCTTTCACTGTAATAACTTTTAAAACTTACACATTTGCCGCAATTTTCCATCACACCTCATATACATCCCACTGAGCTCCAAAGATTGTACACTCCTGAAGTCCTCCCCGCCAGTGGTGCAGTCTTAGAGGTTAGTAGGTGCTGACTGAGGAGCAAGGCAAACGGACTCGGTGCATTCCACCAGCACACAAATGTGCCAGGCGCCAGAGGTCCTGTGATCAAAGACACAGATAATCACTGCCCCGAGACTGGTGACAAACCCAACGTGCTGCTCAGAGCTGTGGTTGAGAAAAGTGTTGCAAGGGAGGAAGGTAAACACGCCTATTGTCTTGGAAGAGAAAGAAGGGGAATTTCAAGAAGAGGAAGGAGCAGGCAGATACCCATGGGTATAAGAGAGAGGGAGCTGCCTTCAGGGGCCTCGCACTGTTCCGTCTGACTGAAAGATGCGAGTTGGGAAAGCAGCGGCCACAGGGACCTTGCAGAACTCTCCATTGCACTATTAAAATGCTTTCTTGTTGCAGCTAAAAAAGTGGGCCGGTGGGGCAGCCATGTGGGGAGAGGCTCTGCAGAGGGAGGAGGAGCCCACGCTGAAGACAAGCTCATTAATATTTGCAGCAGAGGAACGATAGGTCCAGACTCGCCCTTTTACAAAGAGTCCGCTGGTGAGGAGAGGGGCTCGGGTTTCCCCATTTGGGAACAGATTCTTGCCTTTGCTTAGTTCATCCAGACGAATTCTGGACAAGAACGAGCTACTTCCACTGCCTGAGGTTTGGGTTTCACATCCCAGGGCCAGCCTTACTCAGCTAGAATCCCACAAAGTTTCTTTGCCCTCCCTTCCTCCACCCCTCAAAAAAATTCTGTCCCCTGACCGGTTTGCCAATGGCTGGCACTCTATTGTTAGAGGATTCCTTCCTCCTTCCTGTGAGTTAAACATTCCATTCTCCCAGAATCCCCTTTGAAAATAGGAGCTTGGCAAGCAGGCTTGGATGGGGTGCCAAAGGGGACAGCCTAGAGCTATCTAGGTGACATCAAGAGAACACTGGTGCCCAAGCGTTAAGGGCACACAGAGGGCAGAGAGTAGAGAAGAGACGGAGCACTTTGGAGGCCCAATGTACCGCTGTTTCATTTTCTTATTTATTCATTATTCAGAAACTGTTAAACATCAAAATGTATATCTTAATTATACTTCAATCTTAGCATGTGAAACCGGAAGTTTGGCAGAATTGGATAGCAAGTGCAAAGATACTCAGAGTATTAACAGCACGGGAGCTGGTCTGCAGGTCAACACTTGGCCTCATGCTAGCTCAGAGCAGCGTGTCTACATCTCACCTACGACAGCAGCTTGGAGTTAAAGGAAACAGAATATTGACAAATGGAACGCAAAGCAGGTGGGGATAATATTAAAATAGTTCATCTAAAAATAGTCTAATTCCACCTAGTGGCCAAACACTATTGGGTTTCGCCTTCATTTGGGTTCACAGTTTAACTGTAGCCTCCTTTGACTTTATGGAGACAAGACAGGGAGGGAAGAGGGTCTTCTCCACCATCTTCCTCTTCAACCATGAACTGGTCCTTCTCCGAAGCTGAGTTAAGGAACTTAGAGCTTTAGAGACCAGCAGGAAAATGTTGAATCTGAACCTATTGGGAGCCGGAAAAGGTTTGGGTGTGTATGACTCAGCAGAGAAAGTTAATAAGTCTTTTGATTTATCTCCCTTCAAACAAAGTTACAACCACATACACACAATTTCCAACATTTGCTTAGCATGTCCCATGGGCTAAGTTTTCTTGTGTCCAGGGACAGGGGACATAAGGCAAATGAACAAGGCCCTGTACAGGAAACTCGGTTCGCACTCAGCTGTAACCCAGAGCACGGTCCCAAGATGCAACCTCTACCCTCAAAGCGCAACTCTGAGCCCAGCAAAGGCATAGCTTCCACAGGGAGCGATGGGAATCAGAGCTCTGGCAGCGGGTGGGGGTGGACCCTTTTCATGGCCACACAACTCAACCCTTTCTACAGGCTGGGCCAGGATTCTGGGCTTCATTCTATCTGACTCTGCCATCTTGCCATCCTGCTCATCTCCACAAGTGAGGATTGGAGACATCAGCCTGGCCAGTGATCGAGGCCACAGGCCTTGTGTGGAAAAGGGGTTAGGCCACTGGGCCTCTCCACAGCAGAGAGGACGGTTCGCAAGACTTACACAGGGATGTTATCACAACATGGCAGCGTCTTACCCCTGCTCAGTTGATCGTCCCTTTCTCCTAGTGATTTAGAAGAAGCCAGCTGAGCTGTGAGTAGGCAAAAGCAAGAGGAAATGGTCAGGGGGAGGAACACCAAAGTCACCAGAGGAGACCTTGATGGCAAGACAGGAAGGGCAGGCACACGGCTCCCACTGAGGCCCATGAAGGAACCTGAAAGGGAGTTTACCAAGACCTCTGCAGGGACCCCAGAGCCAGGCAGGACCCTGCTCTGTGAGGCCCGATGCTATCTGGCTCCTGTCCATGTCCCCTTGAGACACTCAACATTGCTCTGCTAGGTGCACTAATAGAGTGACAAGAAAAAAAAAATCCCCCTTAAAAGAAATTTCCTTTGGGGCTAGAGGAATGGCTTGCTCTGGAAGCAAAGGCCCTGAGCTCCATTCCCCAGCACCACATAAAGCTGGGTATGGTGGCACATGCCTGTAATCCCAGCACTCAGGAGATTATGCTATGTCCAAGGCCAGCCTAGGCTACCCCAGTGAGTTTGGGGCCAGCCTGGGCTACAGAGAAAGACCTTGTCTCAAAAAAAAAAAAAAAGAAAAGAAAAGAAAAGAAAAGAAAAAAGAAAAAGAAAAGAAAAAAGAAAAAGAAAAAAATCCCTTTGGTTAAAAAAAAAAGTCCCCCTTACTTGAACATGATTAAGAAAATTTCTGTCCTATTAAAAAAAAAATGATACAAAGGGCATCTTGGAGAGAGGTCTCCTGCCTCTGCAGAGCACAAAAGGCCTCAAGCATGGTGGGTCACAAGGAGGCCAGGGAGGTGCCCCTCTGAGGGACAAGAGGGCTTGACTTTCCAAAGTCCGTTTTTGCTCCTTTTGGGGCACAGAGGGAGACCCCACAGCTCTGTTTCCCTGTGGGACTCCTAATTATTTTTCTTAACAAATCGGTTTGCCAAAGTTTAGAGGCAACGATGTGCTACGGCAGGAATTAAACTAGAGCAAGGTCACACAACTGAATCTCCTTAATTAGCTGCGCAAGATTAGTCAAGTGATTTAAGTCTGTGGCCTAGTTTTCTCATCAGAAATGCAGGACGAATGATATTCACCCGACCTGCCTTGAAGGTTTGGTATGAGAATCATACGGGGATGTGGTCAGAGAAGTCTGGAAAAAAGCAGGAGCTACACGAGCTGATGAAATGGGAATGGGCCTGGAGGAGCGAGGTTGGCATCGTAGTCCCACCAACTCCGGACAGCCGTTCACCATGTCTGCCACAGAAGCTTCTGAGCGTGGCTTCTAACTTCAATTTGGGCCAATCGTATGGTTAGAGGAAGTGATCCCTGATTCCAGGGTTACAGCCTGTGGCAATCGACATAGCTCATTGTCCTAGCTGCCACTATTAGGTCAGGATGGCGCGTGATTTACGGCTACTCAAGCTGATGGAACCTCGACTTATGCTCAAGCCCGAGGAAAAGAGCCTCGCTCTTCTCAGCTGACCGTGAACCTGAAAACTCTGGAGCTGCTCCATCCACTGCAAGAGATGAGCCTGTCTGAGACTGGAGTCATCGGGAGACAGAGAGAAGCTGGGATCCAGTGACATTTTACAGCCCTGGGTTCAGTCATTCCTGGAGCCACCTGCGATGCCCTTGATACCTAATCCATTCTCTTTTCTTTTTGATTAAGTCAAGTTAAACTATCGTTTGCAACAAAAACAGATACAGGAATATGATCAAAGACCCACTTTGATCATGTCCCTGAACATAACAGAGGTGGCCACAGGCTAACTGGGATCAATCTCCCAGCTCCTTAGGAATTAGGTACCCACAAGGAAGTGACAATGTTCAGAGACCATGGGGAAATGTGCGCAGCTAGAATACGCACAACAGCTCAACATCTGTAGCCTGGCTTTTCTCTGTGGGAAAACCACTCCTATCTCTGTGGGCTGGGAATTTGCTAAATTTGTTTTGAGAAGTTACTGAAGTCTTAACATTTTCCTTAGGGATCCCATTGAAAAGTAACAATGCTACCAGGCTGCATTACATTTTCAGATATATTTCAAGTGTATATTTAAAATTTCGCATGTTGGGTTAATAAACATATTCTCTTACGGTGCTGGGAATAGAACTCAGGGCCTCTCACATGCCAGGCAAGTGCTCTACCACTTACTGAGTTGTATCACCAATCCAAACATTCCTTTCCATCAATTAAATAAACTAATTGATAAGAACTAATGCATCTGTCTTCCTGTCTAATAGGAAAAGTGTTACACATTTAACTACTCATCACACTCAAGCTTTTTTTTTAAAAAATTATAGCCTGGGTGAGGACAGACAAGAAGCCAAAGGAATCGGAAGCCCCCAGCCTTGAGTGCCCAGCGGGTAGGGATCCTGCCAAGTTGGTGCCCAGGGGATCCTATGATGTGCTGCCCAGATACCCCGCTGGGAATGGAAAGCCAACTGCCCAGATGCCAGAGAAATTGGCAGCTGATAGGTCACAGCTGTCGACCTCTTTGGGGATTATCATGGCTGAGGGTAACCAGCCCACCCGAGACCATGCCTCCATCTGGGGACTGCCATATCCAGTGACTGACCCTTGTGGGGAGAAAAGCCAGTCTTCCTCTTCCCCACCAGGATTAGTGAAGGGCCCACATAGCACCAGAGCTCCCCAGGGACAGATGAAGGCCTATGTGGGGCGAGCATCATATCCCCTTCCTACCCTAACCATCCATAGGCCTTGATTCTGAAGTCACATCCCCGACCCCCATCCAAATGACCTCTGGTTTTCCGGTCTCCAGCACAGGGCTTGCTTCCCAGGAATCTCCACACCAGTGGTATACAGGAGAGGAGTTCCTGGACTTTGGGATTTAACCAGAAGTAACAGGAAAGGATTCCAAAACAATTTAAAGATTGGTAACAGCATCTATCCCGGCTGCCCTCCCATGACAGCTTCTTGCTGGGAAAATAAAATTCTTTTATAGTTAGCCTCATGACCTACCTTCTCCATGGAAACTCCAAATTACTAGCCCCCCCAAAAGTGGCAGTCTCTTGCTGCCGTAAACTCCCACATCACCTTGTGTGTCCTTTTTTCCTGATGTGTCACACACTGAAATTTTCAAATTTTTGCATTTTCAGTTTTGACCACTGAACCAGTGAGGTACCCACTCGCAGCAGGTTTCCTGATCTGTGCATGAGAACAATGGTACTCCTGGTGGTTAAAGGAGCAGACCAACCCAGCACCTTCCACCCCCAGCCCCAGTCAGTATGCTCATGCCCTGTTTCCTGCCTCCCCAAGGACCAATCTGCTCAGGAACACTGGGATGAGTGCCCTTTCTCGGCTCTTTTGGGGACAAGGGCAGTGGCAGAAACCCCAGGAGGACACCTCTGCCTCCCAACCTTCTGACTTCATACGCTGCCATCTGCAAGAGCTTGGGTGTTTGCCGAGAGGCAGTGTTAGTGGCTTTGAAGAGACCAAGGACTCACACAGGTGCTCCTAAGTGGGCACACTGCAGTCAGCTTGGCCTAGAACATTGAAATCTCTGCCTATATTTAGTATCAGAGTTAATTTTCTGGCTTGATGTGAGCAGTCAGGATGGGGGAGGTAGTTAAAAGTAGACAGTGTTTCACATAAAGTAGAAACCCAAAAGAATTAAAAAGGGGGAGTAAAGCAGGTCCTTGCACACCCTCGTCAGCTGGAGCTTTATTTACCAGGGCAAAAGGGTGGGAGTGACTCGCACGTCTGCCAACAGATGAACAGATAAACAAAGCGGGGTGTGTACATGCAGCGAGATATGAGCAGCCTTTAAAAGAAAGCTGATACATGCCACATCATAAATGAACTTTGCAAGGATCATGCTAAGTGAAATAAGGCACATACGGAGGACAAATGTTGCATGACCCCACTTATATGAAATATCTAAAATAGCTGAATTTATTGAGACCAGGAGTGAACTAGAGGTTGGAATTGTGTCTTGGTCACAATCTCATTTCTGGGACAAAATACCCAATACTCACAACTAAAAGGAAAGACTTCCTTTGGGTCATAGTTTCAAGCCAAGGTCAACTGGCTCCTAGGCATGGCAGAAAGGCATGACAGAAGGAAGCTAGCTTCACAACCCATGGCAACAGGAAGCAGAGAGAGCAGGCAGGACAAAGACGTACCCTTCAGGTCACACTCCCCATGACCCACTTTCCAACAGCCCCACTGAGCTGCTAAGCTCACCAATGGACAGATTACTGAGGAATACAGTGCCCCAGGATTCAATCACTTTCCAAACACCTGAGGCTTTGGGGGACACTTTAGATTTAAACCATAACACAAGGGCTGGAGAGAAGGGAGAGCAAGGTGAGTAGATGATGTTGACTATAATTGTTTATTCTGGCCCAAATTCAAAAACAGCTTCATAAATTTGAACACAAAAGAAACAAACTGTAATCGGACAAGAGATGTGGCTTTGTCAGCTATGGTTTCCTTGTGGCTCCTTCTCTCAGGTACTCAGAACTAGTTGCCAGGGCTCCACAGTCACCAGCAAAGCTCCTGGAGAAAGCCAAGGTTGGCTGCAAATAAATGCGACCTCCCAGGACCACGGTCATTCCCTGAGGTAGCTAAAAATAAAAAACTCAGGTAAGGTGAGAATTGAACGGAGAGAAAGGCTGAGCCTGGGAAAGGCTGGATCTGGGTACCAAGTGAATGTGAAGGGGGCTCGGGAAGCCACACAGTGTTCTCTTCCGGGAGGTCTCAGAGCCTCCAGGGGTGGCTACAGAGGGTAAGGATGCAAGAAACACGGGCTGGAGGAATAGCACAGTGATTACATCACTTCCCTAGCATGCACAAGACACTGAGTTCGATTTCCCAGCACTACATAGCTGGACATGGTAGTGCACACCTGTATTCTCAGCATGCAGGAGGCTGAGGCAGGAGGAGTGCCTTGTGTCCACAGTTAGCTTGGGTTACATAGTGAGTTCAGGCCTGGCCCGGACTACAGAGTGAGACCCTGTCTGAAAGAAAGAAGAAAGAAAGAAAAGAAAAGAAAAGAAAGAAAGAAAGAAAGAAAGAAAGAAAGAAAAGGAAGGAAGAAAGGAAGGAAGACGCAAGAAATGGCATGTTGTGTTTGCACACTCTCCTCCTTGTGCACCCCAGACCCCACCACCACCATACACACAGCCACATCTAGCTCATGGCCTAGGCTAGACACTTCTCCAATGACACAGTGTACAGAGAGTGAACTCAATGTCACGTTGTCATTAAGTAAGGGACTGGGTTCACATCATGCAGCAGGCAGGACCTCAGAGGCCCATGAGGGCTGATGGGGGAGTGAAGCAACCCCCCAGAGGACAGGCCAGTGGCCCAGGGAGAGTTAGCAATTTGCTGGTGCTGCCACGAGCCTCCAGCCACTAACTGCCATGTGGAAAAGCAGCCTTGTGTTCTCAGCACTTCTGAGATTGACCAAGAAGCCAGAACAAAACTTCTCAGGTGAAATCTCTGAGTATTTGGTTTATTTCTGGAAATTCAATTAAAAACAAAGAAAATTAAACCCTCTTGGCAGGCTAACAAAATGCATCTGCAGGCCAGATACAGCCTGTGACCTGCTGGTTTTTGACATGTGTTTAAACATAATCACTGCGATCAGAAACTGGCAAGTGCAGATAGGAGGAAACCGAAACCCACACGTGGCCACCAGAGCACTTGACACGCTCAGGGCAGCCTGCTGGAACTCACTACTGCTAGACAAAAACTGTGCTGCCATTTATATTCATTTGATAGGGATACTAAGCCTTCTTATTTCAACTTCGTATTGACTATCTTAGCAGTGGCTCTGATGAGGATGGTCCCAAAACTCATTGATTTGAGTGCAAGAGGCATGGGACCCTCCCTCAGTCAGCATCAAGTAACCTGTGGGAATCACACCAGGAATACTGATCCCCAGTGCATTCCCAGAATGCATCTCAGCAGCAGGGTAAGGGACTGTATTTCAGATAAATCAGTTGTTTAACCTCAGAGCTATGTGAACTGCTAAGGCTCTTCCCAGCATTGCTCCTGTCAGCCCTGAACCTCTTTTCAACACTTCATACTCCCTCACCAGGTCCAACTGAAAAAAATAATAATCATTATCTCAGCTGGAGAGAGATGTGTGGCAGTAGACGAACCCCACGTCTATATTCAACAGTTGATTTTCTTTTCTTCAAAGACAGATTCTTTTTTAGATAAATGTTATCAGATTCCAAAATAACAACAGCTGTTAGCATTCTGCCTCTTTTAACAGGGTAGGGACTCAACAGGACAGGTATAGGCAAGCGTTGGGGAGGGGGTCAGCCAGGCCAGGTAAAGGGCTCAAGGGAACACCCACCACCCAGGAGTGAGGCCTCCAGCTGGTGTATTTCTGGCCTCTGACCTCTATCTCCCAGAGGAAAGAGAGTGATGTTGCTATGGTTTGGATCTGGAGTGTCCCCCAGACGCCTTTTGTAGATTTCTACGGAACCATGTGCTGTTTCTGGGAGAAGAAGCCTGCCTGGAAGGGGTGGGTGCTTGAGGTTTGACCTGAAATAATTGTGTCAACTTGTTGAAATTGAGAGGCGCCCAGGGCACAGCTTTTAGATACGTGATTGACCTGTGGGCCAGGAAGTGAAGGAGAGGCACCCACAATGAGACAAGCAGGTCCCCAGCCTCTGCCACGTGCTTCCACCCTTGCCAGCTGCCCGTGAATAGACTGTGAGACCTTCTGAAACAGTGAGCCAAATTAAGTCTTTCCTCCCTTAAGTTGTGGATGTTGGGTATTTTGGTACAGCAATTAGAGGGTAACTAAGATGTTTACTGAGCATGGTTTACTTTTTCTCATCCTTTCTACTCCTTCCCCAAACGCCACCTTTCCCCCCATGTAGTAGTTACCAAATCCTGTTTGTTCTTCTCTGAAATACTCTTCCATTCATCGTCTCCTTCATGGATCTACTGCGGACCTCATCACACAGTCTGCTTTCACTCCCTGACAGCATTTGCCAGCCCACCTCCACACCGTCCACCAGAAACATACTCCAGGGAGCAGGGTGTACAGGAGCATGACTGGAATCAAGAGGCTTTAAAGCCAGGTCTGGTGGGACACATCTGTAGTCCTAGCTCCTTGGAGCTGAGGCAGGAGGATCACAATGTTGAACCTAGCCTAGATAAATCGGTAATACTCTGCCCCAAAATAAAATTTTTTAGGGCTGGAGGAACAGGACTGCTCTTGCTTACCTAGCAAGTGTAAAAGCCTGAGTTCAATTCCTCAACACCACATAAGCCAGATGAAGTGGGGCACACCTCTAATCTCAGCACTCAGGAGGCTGAAATGGGGATTGCTGAGCCCAAGGCCAGCCTGGGCTCCATACTGAGTTCAGGACCAGCCTGGGCTATAGAGCGAGACCCTGTCTCAATTAATTATATTAATTAATTAATCAATTAATTAATTAAAAGGGCTAGGGATATAGGTTAGTGCTCCCAGGATCTGATCTCCAGTACAGTACACAGAAGAAAAAGAGAAGGCAGGTGGTGAAGAAGAAGAAGAAGAAGAAGAAGAAGAAGAAGAAGAAGAGGAAGAGGAGGAGGAGGAGGAGGAGGAGGAGGAGGAGAAGGAGGAGGAAGAGGAGGAAAGAAGAACCTGCCTTGAGTAGATCAAGACCAACAATACAGGTTCACATCTTATCATGTAAGATTTCCAGGTGGCAGCCTGGCTGTTTTTGCTTTAAGTTTGACTTCCTAGATGCAAATGCCAGAGGCAAATTCTGGGCCAGGGAAAGCATAAATGTATATTTATTCCAGTACATACAGGTACCTTGACCCCCCCCCCCCAGCCTCCTTTTCCTAGGGGAGCAGAAACATTGACTCTGCATAGACAAGAGTAAAGTCCTAAAGTAGTGTGTGCAGGGGGTAGGGTGCAGGGAGACCCCTCCGTGAGGTTACAGGTTGAAAAGCCTGGTTGCAAAGTTGAATAAATACAGTCCTAACTTTTCATGAGATTCTATACAGTTTGGTTACACCATTCCAACTACTGTAAGCTGTAGAAGGCAAATGAAGCATAGAGCAATTTGTATTCCATTCTGCTATAATCTCAAAGTCTCAAATTACTAAATACATTAAACACAAAAGTAGTTGAAACACACACACATACACTAGCAGATAACTCCGCCTTCCACTGGCCTGATTCCCTGCATTTCACAGTGTACTTCTATTCTCTATCCTCTCCTGGTCCTGAGAAATCTTGTACTGCCCCAATTGGCCATGGGTTTGGCCTCGTGGGACCCTTTACTGAAACCTCTGAGCCTTGTCCCTACGCATGTGTGTCCCACTGACGTGGCTCTAGGAGACACTGGGTTCTGTGGTTTGCTAAAGTTGCTTCGCTGTGCCCAAGGAGCTAGTGAAGTGTCGGCTTTATACCTCTGCCAGCTCTATCTCCTCTGCACAACTGTGGTGACGTGGGTGCTGAATGTCAGTGCCATGAGCATGATGGCAGTCGTCCCTGGTTGGAGACAAGAGGCTGCGAGGTGGGGGTGATGATCCAGATAGTGCAGAAGGCGCTAGGAGATCCAGCCCTGGAAATTCCGGAGGCCATGCAGATGGCCGCCAGCTACACAGCCACGGGGCCTTGGGGACAGATAGCCTAAGAGGAGCTTGGGAGTCAGTTCAAGCTTGCTTGTGCACTGCCCCACTCAAGACGCAGTCACTCCCCTACACAGGAAGTGGGAATCCCACAGTGGCCTGTAAGTCTGAACATGGCTACCTCAACAATAAGTAGGGAATAGTCGAAATATTTTTAACAGCAGGTCTTTTGCCTTACTGCTCTTGTCTCACTCAACGTACAAGGCCAGGGACAAGACCTGATGTCTGGGGTGTTGGAGAGCTAAGATTCCATTCTTTAATCATCCTTATTTTCAGACCTGTGAACAAGAAGTTGAATTGCTCTACTATTGTCCCCTGGGGCTGAAATCCACCCACTCCTTGGAGTCTTCATGGAAAAGTTACACCTGCTTCTTGTTCTACGACCTCTACCTTTGAGAAAGAGGTATGCTCCAAAAACTTTCAAATAATCTAGATTTGCAAACCCACTCATGATCTTATTTTTCCCTCTTTAGCTTCATCTTCCCTGGCACCATCACCAACCCCCAGTCACTCGGCTCCCCCCACCTGCACACCTACTACCTAGGGAATGTTGTTTTTAAAAGTCATCTTTCCTTTAATAGATAACTGCGGAGTGGCAAGGAGGTGCTGGGGGAGGAGGATTCTGCTTGTCATGGAATTTGGAGAGCGAGCTTGGGCTGGGAATCCAGCAGTCAGCAAAGGTGTTGGGCCTGTTTTTGGAGACCTGTCAGTCAGTCCTCAGTCGAATGTCAGAGGACACTCTTGATCTGCCTGCTGTTTCTGAGAGGTGGCTTTGACCTTTCCAGCAGGGCGTGTCATGGTGGCAGGCTTCCCATTGGCTCGTGAAGCCTCAGTTGGAATCAGATGAGTAACTGTGTCTTTCCTGGCTTCCCCCCGATTCTCATGAGTGAATCAGAGCCAGAAGGAATCGCCGGAACCCCTCCACATCCCCTTCTCTTGAATTTAAGATGATTGTTTGCCGAGGTAGTAGTAAATGGTCATGCTAAAAGTAGCTCTCAAAGTGTTTACAGACAGAATTCCTCCCTCTTTCTGTCCCCTCCTCTTGTCCCATATTTGGTAATGTATGTCATACAAATACCCTGATCTAGAATCATTCCTTTTTTCTTTTCAGCTCTTGTCACCAAGAGAAAAGACTTGAGAGAAAAGACATTAGGGATGGGGTTGTAGGGGTGGGGTGGCCTGACAGGCAAGGACACAGGATGTGTCTTAGGAAAGGTGGCCTGCCTGAATAATTTCCCGGATGCCCTTCCCATGAGAGAAGAGAGGACAGAGCCCAGGTAAAGCTTCCTCACAGGGGTCAAGGAAGAGGCTGGCTCTCGGAGTGAGCAGCCTTGAAGGTCACGCAGAAGTTGGTGGCAGGGATGAACTAACACCTTGCTCAGTACCATCTTGTGTTTCCTAGATCAGTGCTTCTCAAAACCATTTCAATCTTTGCTTGAAACAAAATGCATCCTTAAACTTCCACTTGTTATATCCAATAGAAGCGAAGCGGCTGGGGCAAAAGTTGGTGGGAGTATAAGAAACAGGATTCCTGCTCAGTCTCCCTTTTCTTCCCCTGCTGTCCCTGCAGTACCTCCCACCCAACACCCCAATGACTCCTGGCCCCCCTAGACCATGTGGTCTCCTTTGAGCAGAAGGACACTGTAATCTTAGCCTTCCCCACCCCCCACTCCTCTTCCCCAGCCAGGGAAAAGGACAGATGCTTCCAAGTAATTGAGCTGAAATTCAAGTCGGAGACATTCCTGGGAGCTGTTTACTTGGTATACCATGCCTAACAGGTTGTGGTGTGCCCTCTGGCTGAATCCCACCATGATGGGCCTGCAGGCAGTGTCAGGAAGCTGGGTTGGCTTTGGGTGGCATTTGATGTCTGTCCCCTGCTGCTTGACAGATTTCTGGCTCTGTTGTTTGGGGTTTCCTCATGCTCCTCACCGTTTCTGCATGGAGTCTGCATCAGGGAAGCATCTCAAATTCCACAGTGGGTTTGGGAAAGGAGAGAAGGTATGGAAATGTTGGCAGCAAGAAAATACTGATACACACACACACACACACACACACACACACACACACACACACACAGGTAGTAGATGCTACCTTCCTTTCAGTCAATCCAAGAAGGCTCTTTGACTGAAGAGTCAACACTTTGTGGTCTCACATTTTGACATCTGGGGATAGTGGAAGTACACCTGGCCCTCACTTTGCCTCCAACTAGGCTGTGAGTGGTCCCAATGGCTCAAGCAAACATCTCAACTCTCTACAGTTGGTGAAAAGGAAAGGGGAGGCAGGGTTGGTCTTTTGTGGGGTGTTTTGTTTCCTTTTTTGTGATACTGGAGACATAGCCCAGGGTCTTCACGCTGAGCTACGTCCCCAGCCCATTTTTTTTTTTTAATATTTGACTTTGAGACAGGGTCTCACTAAATCACTGTATTACCCAGGATGTGTTCAAACTTGTTTTCTTCCTACCTCAGCCTCCCAGAGTGTAAGAATTATAGGCCTGCACCACCAAAGCCAGTTTATATTTTTAATAAAATAAACATGTGGACTCTCAGATCTTTTCTAGCTCTACCTTTGTGTTTAGCAGGTCACTGGTGGTTACTCTCTGGCAAGCACTCAACCCCTCTGAGTACAGCTACCCTAAAGACTCCAGCTGCTCCAACTAAGGTCTTATGTGTTTCATGGAATCTGCCTGTAGCCCTACTGAAGATCCCCTAAGATGGATAGAGCCCCTATGACCAAAGCAGTCCATATGCTGGACCAAAGGAGGTTGGCCACCAGGTAGGTGGCTGACAGCCACACCATTCAAAGGGAACCTCTTGCGTCAGAAGGATGAACATGAGGCTCTTACAGAGATCCTGCCAGAGTGAGGGAGACAGCGACAGAGCAACAACTGCCATAGACCAGGGCACTGCCGCACGCCAGTGCCAGGTATACCAGGATGCAGCACAGCTGGGACACTATGGTTCTCATTTTCTCATGTCCTTACAGTCAACATGTCAATATAGCTCTTGTCCTTGCCACCCAACAGCACAGAGAGGTGGTTATTCAATTCAATTTTGTAAGTGTGTCATGATGGGTAATACCTGAGCCTTAAATCCCCTAGGTTGTATGTTGGTGGACAGACATTCCCTGACTCGGCACAGGATTAACCCCCGTGGGTCGATGAAGCAAGCATTTCTTCAACGTAAGGAGCACTGAGTAGCTTATTACGAACAAGACATCCTTGAGAAAGCTGCTTGACCTCTGTGTTAGTTTCCTCACTATCCAGTGAGGACAATGTCCAACCTACCTACAGACTATGTCTGTTGTGGAAAGGAATGAAATGCAATCACATATGTGAATGTAGGAACACACAATGCATCAGATGAAGGGGCTGTCCATAAACCTAACACACAGTGAAGGGTATAAATTTAATAGCAGTGGTTCTAAAGTTGATGGGTTCAGATCATGGCTCCATCAACCCCTACAAGGATGTCTCTGAACAAGTCAGTCTCTCTGTGCTTTGATCTTCCTATTGGTAAATGAAGGTATTAATAGGATTGTTAATGAATTTAACATATGTCCAGTTCTTAGAAGGTCCCAGCATATAATATACACTAAATAAAAGCCTACTGTTAAAAAGAGCACCACAGAGCCCATCTGGAATCCCCGTACGCACGTGAGAGTGAACACCTGCTGCTGAACTTGGCATTCTCTTCTGTGTCTGGTTTGTGTTTGTTTTTGGTACTGGGGATCAGGACCCTCACACTGAAGTACATTTCCAATGCATTTTTTGAATTTTGAGACAAGGTCTCATTGAGTTATTACCCAAGCTGGGCTTGAACACCAGGCCCACTGACCTGGGCATTCTTACAAGGAAGCTTGGTGAGTCAGGAATCCCTCCATCAATAGAGAAGGGACCAGCTCTCCTACTCAGCTACAGTTGACTGCAAGAGCATATGCAACTCCTTCCTTCCTGTGAGCCTATAATACGAGAGGCAACTGCAAGGATCTGCCCCACAAGCACCGGGACTGCCCCACTGTGACAGACTAGGAGCAGCCCTTACTCTGTGACTTCCTGGGTGTACATCCTACTCCAGAAGGAAGCACGAGCAGACACATGCCACAGAATCCAAAAGACAGGTCATGGGAACCACTCAGGGACTGGACTGCTCCCTTAGGAAGACTTATTGGCTCTAAATATATTTAAAGAATTTTGCCTTTCCCTTTAATCTTGCTCGTTGGGAACACAGAAATCCCCCTCCTTGAGTCTGAGATGAAGTAAGCACTTCTTAAAAGAAGTCTTATTTCAAGAATAGAATCGGTTGGCTTCAGCAAAATCCTTTGTCAGGAGCAGTTGTCATTGACCCTGCTGATGGCCCCAGGATAGGCAGAGCAGGCACCCAGCCTGCAGTGGTCTTGTTTTGCTGTTGACAACCTGGGCCAGCAAGCTCCAGGGACTGAGGGCCTCCCCCAGGCTAGCCAGTCAGCTTGGCAAAGAGCTGGGAGAGACGTGATTTCAGCCATGCATCAAGTCAGTTGCCCGTACTGCGGTTCTAATCCAAACTGACCTGATACGATCCTCTGGGTGTCCCCTAAAAGGGTCCCCTCCAGAGCAGGAGGGCTACAGAACAAGGTAGCCACTGACTCTGAGTGACTCATGCGTGTTTGGACAGCAGCAACATCAGCTGCGGGATCTTGTCAATGGCATGGTCACATCCAGCCAGAATGCCATCCTTGGCGCCGAGTTTGGGTTTCTTAACACCAGATGTGGGTTGTAGGTGGCAGGTGGCAGCCCTCAGCTCCTGGCATTTGCTCAGATGGCACTGAGGTCTTCATCCTTCACTCTGGAGCTGTCACCCCAACTTCCACGGTTGTTCCACCAGGAAGTCCTCAGGGAAGAACTAGCATAATCAGTTCTCAGGTGTGACCAAGGACACAAATGACTACTCAGAAAGCCTCTGTGTTAGGAAAAGGCTGACAGAGCTCTTGCATGGAGTTACCCCATCACATAGGCCTTGTCATATGACTTACATATTATTCCTCAGGGAGAATATTACCCTTTTCGTACTTGCCTGAGGGAAGCAGACATGGTGGTTTTTCTCTGTCGAGACTATACACATATAGATATAATTTAGTGGTACACAACTGAAATTACAGCACCGTGAGGCTGAGATAGGAGGATCACAAGTTCAAGCCCAGCTTGGGCAACACAGCAAAACCCAGGTTTTAAAATTAAAAAGTTTAGGGATGTAGCTCAATGTAAAGACCTTAGTTTAATTGTTGGGACCACACACACACACACACACACACACACACACACACACACACACACAAAAAAAGACCAAGAGATTTTACCTTTTATAACCTAAAAAAGAATTTTAATATATTTTCTGAAGTGAATCTGTGTGAGGTAGGATATTGTTATGTGAATCCCATTATACAGCTAAGGTAAGGCCTGTCAAGTCACGTGAGCCTAAATCATTCCTTCCCTTAATGAATATTTGAACAGTATAAAACTAAAACAGCCCACTAAGTGGCACACGAGGGTCTCTCACTAAAACACAGCTGTAGTCACAACTTCAATTATTGATGTTGGGCCACTGGGTCATTCGAGCCCAATTAAGTCCTTCAATAACCATAAATACTGAACTGGTTATAGAAACTCACCCCACATAAAAACAACACCCATCTTTTTTTTTTTAAGCATAAGGGAAGGAAATCAAGGATCCAATTTTTCCCATGACAAATATTTCAGTAGCAAATGATTTCTACTCCTTCCATGTCCCATCCCTTTATTCTCACTCCTTTACCCTCCATTCACCAAACTGTCCATCCATCATGAGGGAAGAGTGAAGAAGGGGGCCACTGAGTGACAGCTGTGAGGTTATCAGCCAGCAAGTGATCTCAACCCAGGGAGAGAAGAACTTCCTTACATTGCAAAGTGGTCTAAAGTAGGCCATGGCCACAAATGCAGGAGGATGGGAATTTTCTAGAAGAGCCAATCCGATGCTGCAGTCCCAGAGCTGGGAGGAGATGGCAGAGCCTTCCTAAGGCTGTTGGGGTCCTTGCAACAGAGATACTACAGTGAAATCAGAGGACAAATGTGGAATGTATGTGTTCCTATGGAAAAGAGGAGAAACTGTGTTTAAGAAGAAACACTGGTTTTAGAAGACAGGAGGGTCCAAGTGAGGGTTGTGGCAGGAGGAGAAAGGAGCAGGAAGTTAGAAACACTTGAAAATAACTCAGGAATACTTGTGGACATAGGCTAAGTCTTCCCAACTCTGAATCCCACAGCGGAGTCAAGGGTACGGCACCCCCTGAGGTTGGTCTTCACTTAGATGGGTACCAGATGGTGGGTCCACTCCATACACTGCAGGAGCCTCGGTGGGGAAGGCACCTCCTTTGCAAAAGCCATTTCTTTTCAGCCTGGAAGGTTCTGGAAGAGGGCAATCTACCATACAAGAGGCAATAAAAAGTATCCAGAGGCCTTTTATTTGTGACTGCTCTGGGGCCAAGTTTTCGCACAATACCTTCTGTGCTACTTGTTTTATTTAGTTAGTTAATTCTAAGTGTCTTTGGCAGGAAGGAAGGGAGGGAGGGAGGGAGGAAAGAAGGAAGGGAGAGAGAGAGAGAGAGAGAGAGAGAGAGAGAGAGAGAGAGAGAGAGAGAGAGAGGAGGGAAGGAGGGAGGGAGGGAATGGTTCTGAAAGTAGGGTCTCTGGCCCAGCAGCAGCAGCAGCATCTCCGAAGTTGCTGGTCCTAAGCCCAAGCATACAGAAGCAGAAATCAGGGTAGAGTAGGACCAGCAGTTTGCTCTTTAACAAGACCCCTGCCCCATGCAATTTGAGCTGGCTTGAGAACCACCATTTTAGCAAGATGGCAGGCCACGCAGCTATAAAGTCTGAGCTATGTCACCCTTTTTCTATTTATTACTCTATTTTTGGCTTTTATAGCTAAATTTCCTTCGCAGAAATAGACAAGGTTTCTGTTATGTAGTTGGGTGCTTCCAAGGTTATTAGCAAACCAACGCTTTTCACCTTGCAGGGAGACGGAGGCGCCCGGGAGGCACAGTGTCATCTGATCAGCTCGGCAGTGCCCATTTTCTCTAGGTTGAAGAAGTGCAGAAGAAATTAAAAGATGTGTGGGGGCGGGGGGATGCTGCCCACCTCCAAACCCCACCCCAAGAAGCTGCATTAGGAGGATCCCGAGACCTGTGCCAGCTGCCTCTGGCCTTGGGAGAGAAGAGCTCAGAGGGGGCCACGTGACAGCCCCGCAGCAGCCAGGCTGCTCAAGCTTCCCCGTTCCCTTTTTATCTTCAAATTCTGTTATTTAAGCATTTCTCAACCCTGAGTCTCTGCTCGGCTGGTAGGAAAAATGGGATTTTACAGTCCTGGAAACGCAATTCTGCCGGCACTCTTGGGCCCCCTTTCCCTCCCCTTCTCCAGCCACACATTCCAGCTGGCAGTCTCTGTCTGGGACCGGGTCCTGCCAAGACATTCCAGGACTCAGGCGACTCTTTCCTGCCGCCTTCTGGCTCAAGTTGTCAAGCAAGATGTGGGAGGCCCAGGACAGGTATCTGTTAGGGAGGCCAAGGGACGCGTAACCCCGGCAGCTGCCGGCGCGGGGGCGCGGGGAAGGGAAGGGGGACAAACTCCACCCCCACCGGCGCAGGGAGAGGGCTGAGTTATGTAAGCAGCAGAGCACGTGGCCTTCACCTGTTGCTAATTAGCACTCTGCCTGTCAGGAGCCCAGCAAGGAAAAGAAGAGCTTGCTTCTGCAAGCTAGCCTCTCTGGGAGGGAAGGCAGGAAGGTTCGGCCCAAGAAAATGATCTACCAGGCGACACAGGGACACCCGGGTGGCCAGACTAGGGTCCCTGCTCACCAGGAATGTGCAGCCAAGCAGAAGGACACAAGCAGAGAAACAGTTCCACACATCAGTCTGACACATACAAAAAAAAAAAAAAAACTATCCCCACTGTGGAAAAACCCTGCAGAAACCAGGCCCATTGGCACATGTCGGTAAACCCAGCTACTCTGGAGGCTGAGGCAGGCGGATTAAAAGTCTGAACCCAGTCTAGGCAACTTAGCAAGACTCTGTCTCAAAAAATAAATAAATGAATAAACAAATAAGTAAAATCCTGCAGAAACGCTTTCAGAGTCATCAGATTCGGTGACTTCTTCCAGGAAGACAGAATGGTGAGTGTAAATTCTGGAGTGGGTGTACAGTGAGTTAAAAAGCTGGGGTTCTCCACTCCTCACATCATGAAATTATAGCCAGGATGCCAAGGGCGGGAGCAGTGTTAGGAAGGCAGCCTCCTCCATGTGGGGCCAGTAACCAGCCTCCAAACCTGAGATCCAGAGGAGGAAGGGAGAGTCAGGCCCAACCGCAGGGCAGGAGGGAGAAGGCCTCATGGGGAGATGCCTACCCATGCAGTTTGTCCTGTGAGCTAGTGGGGCAATGCTTGGAACGCTGGCCCAGCTCAGAGGGTAGATGAGGGCAATGTGGCTGTGTGCCAACAGAAAGAGCTTTCCTGTCCTGCTTAAAGAAACTGGGAGCCACAGCCCAGGAACACTTTACAGCCCCGAGAGCTGGCCTTCTAGGCCCAGGGGGTGGGAGGGGGTTGCCAGAGAAGAGAGTAGAACTGAATCCATTTGTGCCCAAGAGAATGTTTTGAAAGAACTTTGGTGAGCAAAGATGATATAGGATAGAAAAGTTTACAGAGCCAAAAAGAATTCACTGCAGGTATATATTATTTTTCTGTCTTGTCTGGCAGAGAGGGGGTCCCTCAGTGTCCTGCTCTGTCCTCAGCTCTCTGAAGTCCTGGGGATTGAACCCAGGGCCTTGTGTCTTCTAAGCAAGTACTCTGCCACTGAGCTGCATCCCTACCATCCTCATCGCTCTGTGATTCTTGGTGTCACTCTTCATGACCCCATCACTTGGGTCACGGCTTCATTCACCTTGATCTCCAGGTCAATCTCGTTTCTAGCAAACAAGCACTGAGCGGACACCTTCACCTTGAACCCCCATGCACACCTCAAACCCAGCGTGCGGAAAACTAAGCATCGCATCCCCTCCTCAGGGAATGAGTCCGTGATTTATCTAGCTGCCTGAACCAGAAATCAGTAAGGCTTTTTTCTGCTCCTTCTAATCAAGTTAGTTCCTATTCAAACCTGTTCACCTTGAATGAGTTTGCTGTTGCTACAGTAATAACTTGTCACAAACTTAGTGACTAAAAACAGCATAAATGTAAGGCTTAATAAATATTTCCTAAGTTGGGTTTTTAAAATAAAGTAACACCCCTTCTTACTGAAAACCTCGAGTGCCAAGCTTTACAGTGTTGGCTTATTTCAGCCTTATCTCCACATCTTTTTGTTTTGTTTTGTTTGGGCTTATCACCTATCTTTACCTTGGTTAGAAACGCAGTGGAAAAAGTCAGCAGACACCTTCCTATGGGAGGAAAGGAGAGGACAATACAGAGCTTGGTGTTGGTCAGATGGTGCCAGATCAGGAAGGCAACTGGGGACAAGGCCCTGGCAGAAAAGCCTGGGAGATTTGCCAAAGCAAGGATCCAGAAGAGAGGTTTCCCTGCTCAGGTCACATGGGTGACGCTGCACCTGCTGTCTGTAATGTCATCACTGGCCAAAGCCAGACTCTTGAGATGTAATAAGAATTCCAGGACAGCCACATGAGGCGGCAGCTGGGCATAAATTACCATTACAGATGAAGAAGGCAGGGCCCAGGTGGCAGGTCCCAGCAGGAGAGTAGACTGGGGAGAGGGGGACATCCCCTCGCACACCCCCAGGGTCCACCACCCCCTTCACCCTCCCATATGTATGTCCAAGTGCCAGGTGCACTGAAGGCAGACACTTAAGAGAGACTTCCACAGGTGTCAGCACTCCCAAGAACAAATGACTAAGAAATGACTCTCTGGCCATCTGTTTTTAATAGATGAAAGATGTACACAATCCTAATTTGTCTCCCTCAGTTGTTAGTGTGGCCAAAATAAATCATGTCAAAAGCACTTGTCAACTTAGCTCCTCTAGCCAAGACATGAGTGTCTCCTTTCTCCCTCCATTTCTCTTTTTCATTTTTCTAAAAGAAAACTTAAAAGATTGCTGTAACAGATTTGTTACAACCAAAGTCATTTTATCACTTCCTTTCCGCCTGGAAATTTCTGCTTTATTTTCATAGCTTTTATGGTTTGGATAAAAGCCTCATGTGTTTGGATGGTGTGGATTACCTATGGATACATTGTGGTATTAAGAGGTAGGGCCTGGTCAGAAGGGGTGGATTACACGTGTGTGGTGGATTCGGGGTGTGAGAGGAGGCAGCAGGGTTATAGGCAATCAGGGACACAGGCTCCCCCAGAAACAGGAGGATTTACTGGAAGGCAGCTGGCTATAACTCATGACAGCCTGTAGCTGATCACTCACTAGAACTTAAAAGATAACAGAGAAAAAGATATTTAAGGGGGAAGCAGTTAAGGGTGGGCTGGAGCAGCAGGTTTAAGGATGGAGAACCTAACCAGCCTTAGGATAGCCCCTTATCCAGCTACATAATAAAAACCCCTAGGCAGTGAGCCAGCCGGGCAATCCATATTTCCGGGTCCCCCTTCTGACTAGCAGAAGCTGTACGGGGGCAACCCACATTTCCAGGTCCCCTTTCTGTTTAGGAGAAGCTCTACTGGGGAAATCCATGTTTCCAGGTCCCCCTTCTGACTAGCAGAAGCTTTATCCTATCTTTCTTTATCCTTTTGTAAGTTTCCCAATAAAATCCTTCCTTCACCACCTGCCTCCCACCTTCATGACTTAGTCTTCAAGCTCATGGAGACATGAACTCGGCGCAGAGGCCTGTCGGAATCAGGGCCTGACACCGCAGTGACTAACAGGGACATGTAATAGATTACAGGTATGTGGCACATTACTGGCTGTGTGATCTGGAAAGGGCAGGTCACTAGGGCGTACCCAGAAGGGCTGGACATGGGCTTGACCCAGAAGAGGCAGATCACTGGGACGGGACCCAGAAGGATATACTTACTTCCGCCCTTCCTCCCTGACTTGTTTCCTGTCTGCTGTGCTGTGAGCAGCTCTCTGGCCTCTACCATGTGGTTCCACCATTGCCGACCACCCATGAGACCTTCTGAAACAGTGAGCCAAAGTAAACTTTTCCTTCCTTATGTTGTGGATGTTGGGTATTAAGTCACAGCAATAAAAATGTAATGACATGATAGTTTCATGATACTGTATGTCTACTCCACAACTCAATTTTTCTCTTGGTGGACACTCAGCAACTTTTTACTCTTTCAACAATAATATATTGCTCTGTGTATTCTTTTGTATAATAAGAAAGTCTGTTGAGTGAAATTGGTGGTAAATATTTCCACATCTTTGCTAGGTAGTTAGTAAATTACTACCCAGCAATTTACAATCTCATCAACAGCATATGTGTCCTATTTATCCAATATTCTGTAACTGTTTCTTTTCATTTTAAAAACAGACTTTATTTCAATAAAGAGTTAAAATTTGACTGTGAAAGTAGCAAACTGAGAAAATATTTACGATGCACAAAAGCATTTTTAGAGCAAAGTTAAACAGTAGAGTTTAGGCTCAACTTCCTGAAAAATTCAATCAGTACCATATTTTACTAGTTACACCAGAAAAAAACCTATTTGCAATTTTAATTAATCATTATAACACACAAAAAAAGAGGTTTATCTACTCGATCAGACTATTTTGGAAATGTAACTACAAATGCTAGGGAGAAAAGTCACAAGGAGAGGCTGGAGGAATGGCACAGCAGTTAAAGCATTTGCTTAGTAAGTGCAAGGCCCTGTGTTCAATTCCCCACAAAGATGGATGTGGTGGCACACGCCTGTAGTCCCAGCACTCGGGAGGCTGAGACAGGAGGAGTCTCCTGAGTCCTAGGCCAGCTTGAGCTCCACACTGAGTTCAGGATGAGCCTGGGCTGCATACAGAAGGAGACCCTGTCTCAAAAGAGTCACAAGGAGGGCCGTGGGCATAGTTGAAGCATTACCCTGGCAAGCACGAGGCCCTGGGTTCAACTCCCCAGCACCATATAAGCCAAACAGGGTGGTACATGCCTATAATCCCAGGAGGCTGCGGCAGGAGCAGTGCTGTGGGTTCAAGGCTAGCCTGGGGTACATAGTGAGTTCAGGACCAACCTGGACTATACAGTGAGAGACCTTGCCTGAAAAAACAAAAAAGTCACATGGATTAAGCCTTGGCTAATTCTTATATCTAAATCAGTATGGTGGAAATATGTACTTTTTGGGTAAAAGAAAATGTTCCGGTAAGAATAAGGTATTATTTTGGTATGAAAACTGGTTAATGGGACCGGGATATAGCTCAGTGGTTAGAGTGCCTAACAAACAGAAGTCTCTGAGTTCGATTCCCCAGCACCACATAGACCGGGCGTGATGGCACTTGCCTGTAATCCTGGCACCTGAAAGGCTGAGGCAGGAGCACTGCTATGAGCTTGAGGCCAGTCTGGGCTAATATGAGCTCAGAACCAGCCTGGACTACAATGTGAGTCGTGTCAACAAAAAAACCAAAAACAAACACTCGTTAATACATGTATTGCCAAAACACTGTTATTGGTATTTGCCAGTCTTACAGGTATATAATGGTGTGTTACTTTTCTTTTCTTTGACTACTAGTACATTATACACATTTAATTTTTTTGGTCTTTTTGTTGGCTTTTTCTGTCTTATTTGGTTTTGGTTTGGTTTTTGTGGTACTGGGGATGGAACCCAGGACCTTCCCACTAAGCTATATCTATACGCTTTTATTTTTAAACAGTGTCTTGCTAAGTTACTAAATTGCCCAGTGTGGGCTGGAACTTGTGTTCTTCCTGCCTCAGCCTCCCAAAGTGCTGGGATTACAGGCCCGGGCAACCAGGATGAGCATTTTTGTGTATGTATTTGTCTTTTGGAGTTCTCCTTCTATCTTTTGCCTAACAGGGTGTCTTTCTTCTCAACCTTTGTGTTTACATATATGTCACCAGATTCGTTTCCGGTGCTTTGTAGCTTTTGTTTCCCTGATATCAGCTTTAATTTTTTTGTTTGTTTTCTAACTGCAGCTGGTACATAAAAATACAAATTGATTTTGGTGTAACAACCTTCTATGTAATAATCTTGTGCATTCTTCTGTAAATTTTATGAGGCTCTTTTTCATACATCTCTTGAAAATGTTATTTTATACCCAAGGAAAACCTAGCAAGCGCTGACTCTCAGATACCAAGCAGGCAAGCTGAGGTGAAGCTGTTGGCTAACTCCCAGGGTAAATTCCTGAATCTTCTTCCAGGCCCCTTTATGAGTATATCAACATGACTTGCACCACAGCATCGCCCCCTTCTGAAGACGCGCCAGCAAGACAGAACTCTCTCTGGAGATGGCTGCTGTGCTAGCTACCTTCAAGGACCCAGATTGAGTGGCTCAGCTCAAAGTCAGCTGTACTGTTACAAAACAGAAAGATCCCCAGGCAAAAGGCTCAGAGCCAGCTGGGTCAGAGAAGGGGCTGCCCGGATGACCTAATTAGAGGGTAGTGTTTCTTGATTGGCCACATCCATTCTGTCTCTCCCCTCCCCCTACTTGAAAAGGCCTTGGGGACATTAGAAAGCGGGCCAAGAGGAGGAGGCAGCAGCTGATGGGAGAGAGGGACTCAGCGTCGAGCCTGCCCCTCACCCACGGACCACCCCTGTGCAGCTCCTAACCCCCCTGAGGGCCACCTTAAGTGTCCATCTGGGCTGATGGCTGGAGGGCAGTTGGGCAGCCTCAAGAGCCCTGTGGGGGCTGGAAAGATGTGTTCTGGGGATTGCTGGATTTGGTGTCATCTTGGAGAAAGAGAATTGGAGAGGCAGGAGGGAGAGCTACTCATTTATGGGGTTCAGGCCTCTCGTGGACCCCAGATGTCTCCGTGGAACAGTTCCAAGGCAAGATGATTTTCCCGAAGATCCCATTACCTCTGCTTTCATTTCTCCAGGGCATCTGGGTCCCCGTGGCTTGATGCAAAACTCTAGGCTTTGTTTCTGCATCCATGAAAGCCGAACACCATCGTGGCACAGTGAAACAAAAATGCTTTGAGTCTGACAGATCTGAGTTGAACTCAGGCATAACTCTTCCAAGCTTCGGTCTCTTCATTTGTCCCTAAGTGGAGAAAATCTCTCCATTGTGAAGTTGAGGAGCTGACTGAATTAAAATTAAATTGTGTACTCCAGCTGAGAATGCCTGACCAATAAAGCTGTTTTGAGTTCTGGGAGGGAAAGCAGGGAAATTGCCACATCACCCTCTAGTTTAAGGCATCAGAGACTTGGCAATCTCACTCTTCCAGAGACCCAAGACACGTGACTTCCCCAGAAATGAGAGGCATCATTAAGTACTGGGTGGCGGGGGATGGGGTAGAATTTATGTACATACATTAACTCATTTTATGCTTAGAACAACTCTGTGGGCTGGATAGATGTTCAGGCCAGGGTTCGAGGGGCTGAAGGAATGGCACAGCAGTTTAAGCACTGGCCTAGCAAACACAAGGCCCTGAGTTCCATTCCCCAGCACCACATAAAGCTGGGTGTGGTGGCGCACACCTGTAATCCCAACACTCAGGAGGCTGAGGCAGGAGGAGTGCTCTAAGCCCAAGGCCAGCCTGAGCTATCTAGTGAGTTCAGGACCAGCCAGGAGTACAGATTGAGACCCTGTCTCAAAAAAAAAAAAAAAAAAGCCAGGGTTCAAATGCACAACGGGGTTCAGGGAAGCACTATGATTTCTTAAAGTCAAATGCTGGATATAGAAGAACTCAGATAAGCATTGGCAGGTGTCCTTTTTGAGCGCCTTTGCTTTCTCTCTGTCTCTCTCTCTCTCTCTCTGTCTCTCTCTCTCTCTGTCTCTCTCTCTCTCTCTCTCTCTCTCTCTCTCTCTCTCTCTCTCTGTGTGTGTGTGTGTGTGTGTGTTATGTGTGTGTGTGTGTTACTGAGGATGGTCCCCAGGGCCTTCACACTGAGCTACATCCCTAGCCATGTTTGGCTTGACCTTGAGGCAAGTTCTCACTAGGTCGCCTAGACTCTAGATTCCAGGTCATTACTTTCTCTTGTCCTCCTAACAACCTAGCTCCAGGCCTTAGATAACCCTGCAATTTTTAACCTGGCTATTAGACAGCTTCTCTCTCTCTCTCTCTCTCTCTCTCTCTCTCTCTCTCTCTCTCTCTCTCTCTCTGGATTAAGCCAGAGTTACCCCAAGCTACATCCTTGGCCCTCTTAAGTTTTTATTTTGAGACAGTTTCACTGTTGCCCAGGCCAGCCTCAAACTTGTGACCCTCCTGCTTCAGCCATCTAAATGGCTATGATTTTAGGGGTGTAGCACTGTATTTGGCCTCACCTCTTTCAATTGCCAGAAACAACAGTTGTCTGACCCATGTGACCCTTCCAGTCTCCAGGGTTTTGCTGCAAACAAGAATTAACTGGAAAGCGATGGTTTTCATCGTCCTTGCTTTTCACAGGAACTGCCGTTCTGTGGAAAGCCCATGAGCTGGAGAGTGCAACCAGGTAACAGGAGAGAGGAAACAAAGGCCCATGGAAAGGAAAGAGGGCACAGAGGCACTATGAAGGATCAGCAAATCATTCTCTAAACAGAAAATTACTGTTCTTAGTGCACACTGTCTTTAATAAAGTGACCTGTGCATTTGTAGTGCTGGCTAGTGAGGTTCGGGAAGGGAAGGCATCTGTGTTCCCTCCTCTACATCATCTGGCCTGGCATCTGTCACATAAACAACAAAACCGTAGAAGGAAGGAATTGGTGGCCACATCTTCCCAGAAATGACGTCTCCTCTGGCATTCAATTATTGAGAGTCTCTGTCCCTTAAAGGCTGTTCCTCTCAACCAGGTTAACTGGTTAGGCCCACCCAGTGTCCCCAGAGCAACACGGAATTTCTTAGCAAGAGGCAGACAAAGAAAACATCAGCCTCATGAGGGCCGCACAAGGACACAGAGCATGACTCTGGCCCTTACGTATACAAAGGAAGAAAAAAAAAAAACGAGGACCCCTGAGAAAGTACCTGTCCACACCAGTGTTCTGCCAGGACTAGTTTGATTGCATCTGGGTCCGCACTGCAGCCTGGGTTGCACAGGCAGAGCAGTGCCCTATGGGCCTGAGAGACTCAAGCTGATGACTTTCGTCTCAGTCTTTTGGTTCCATCAGAGCAACAGTACAGTGGTTAGAGCACTTGCCTGGCAAGCCCAAGGTCCTGAGTTCGATTCCCCAGCACCACATAAGGCGGGCATGGTGGCACATGCCTGTAATCCCAGCACTTGGGACACTGAGGCAGGAGATTGCTGCAAGTTTGATGCCAGCCTGAACTACTGAGTGAGACCTTATTTCAAAAAAATCTATAATAAAATAAAAATGTGCTGGACCACTGGAGACCTCTAAGGAGCCCAAATCTGTTCTAAGCTGAGGATGCTCGGGACCTCTTTCCACCAGAGCAAGCCAAGAGGCTACTCAGGTATTTGTCTCAGTGACTACTTTACAGTGGTGGTATGAATGTTCTTGAGGTGCTGAGGGTCCACCCCAGGGCCTTCACACTGAGCTACATCGTCCCTAGTCCGTTTTTACTTCCAATTTTGAGACTGGGTCTTGCTCAGCTGCTGAGTTGTCCAGGCTTATGACCCTCCTACCTCAGCTTCCCAGAGTGCTAGGATCACAGACTTGCATCACCAAGTCCCGGTCACTTACGGTTTTGATCACTGATTTATTCCATCACACGTTCATTAACATACCCCATTTTGCTAAAAAATGAATTTAAGGTGAAACTAGTTTATCTAGAAGATGCCATTTTATGTTAACTAATTTCTATCATCAATTGCACTCAGTAATTCAAAAACATTTTTTCTAAATGTCTAACTCCATGTCCAGAGAGATAATATCAGTGAAAGGACAAAAACTGTGGTTCTAGCCCAGGTGCAGGTGTGGGAAAGTGTACATATGATACAATACAATACAATAAGAACACATACCATGAAATTGTATGTCAGTTGCCCTTCAGTTTCAGTAATCATTGCTCAATATTCTATCAGCCAGTCCCAACTACCGCAAATGTTAGTTTTCATAACCATGCATAGCTTATGTACTCTGAGGACACTTCACTAATAATCATAGTGTTCCTCCCCAACCAAAAATCGCTCCCCAGATGAAGGGTGTACAGTAGCCATCCACAGCCACTAGCCCTGGCCTTGGCTGTAACCTGCTACTCCCACCCAGGCAGCGACCACTGGGACTAAGCTCCACTCTTACAAATCAAAGAACTACAAATAAACCCTAAAAAAAAAAAAAAAAAGAATGAAGCTGAAATATGGTGGTACCTGCCTGTTACTCTGGTATTCTGGGAGACTGAGGCAGGAGGATAGCAAGTTGAAGCCCAGCCTGGCCAATTTAGTGAGAGGCTGTTTCAAAATAAAAAGAATAAAAAAGGATGTAACTCAGTTGGAGGACCCTGGGTTCAATCCCAGGACAGGAGTGGGTAAAACAGGAGAAGTAAAGCAATCCACAGACATAGATCGGCAAGCCATAAGCAAGAATGGAGAAGTAGCAACCTCCATAGAGATTCCATTCAGTAGAGTTCTCTTAGATGGTCCAGCTTACTTCAGAATTCAATTTAATAAACTCCTACTAAGGACTGACTAGGACCAGGAGGCCTATTTGCCCCGGAAACCCAGGGAGCCAGGTCCCCTCTAGGCCAGGACCTTCTAGGCCTGGTTCCAAGTCAGAGGTCTTCTGCCACCTGGATTCCCACTGAGTAGAAGTTTCAGTTTCTCCTCTCACTGAGGAGATGCTGGTAATCTAGAAACTTCTCGAGATTTACCCAAAATGAGACCCTGTTGTCTTGTCTTTTCAAGGTTAAAAAAAAAAAAAAAGACACTGAACTCAAGGCAGACACAGGATAATCCTGTCCAGAGGACTATGGGAATTTCTCTTGACCTTTCCAGAGCCAAAGTTTCCTTCCCCAGGAAATAGAAGATTCTGCTCCCAGCCTTCTGTCCCTCCCTCCCTTCCCAACTAGCTGACAGCCACAGGGCTTGCAGGGATCTGGGTGAAGAAAGGGAGCGATCCTTATTCACGCACCCTCCGCAGGGATGCTGGGTTCCCTTTGCCACGTGTTCACCTCTGTCCTTGCTGCTCACAGTAGGGTTCCAACTATTAATACATGACACTTTGGAAAAGATAAAACTAAGGAGACAGTAAAAAAATTAGTGATGATTATCAAGGATTTAGGAGAGAAGGAGGGAACAGAACAGAAGGTTTGGAAGGCAGTGAAAACGCCTGGTAACGTGTGCTAACGGAGGACGCAGGCCATTGTTAAGTTTGCCCAAGTGCAATGAGTCATAGCGCACCAATGTGAACTATGGACTGAGTGGGGCTGACGCGTCACTAAAGGTTCATCAGATGTGGCAAAGGTACATTCTGTTGGGGTGCTAATAATAGGGGAGGATACACGTGTACAGGGTCAAGAAACATCTGAGACATCTCTGGCCTTCCTGTTCAGCTTTGCTGTGGACTTACAACTGCTCTTAAACTATAAATTATAGAGTAACTTTTTAAAAAGGAGAAAGTGGGGGGCCCTGGAATCCCACAAGCTAAAGCAGTGGTCTCTATCTAAATTGCCGTAATCACATGGCCCATGAGTAAAGCAAGCATGCACACATCCTCAATGCACATGTATTTGTATACAATTTTTTTTAAATAGTGGAGAGATTGTCAGTCAACCTTTCTGTCCGGAGTGTACATGAACTAGACAAATAAAAACTGCTATGCTTCTCTTATTCACAGGGATATTTTTTCTTTTCCCACGTACAACAGACATGAATTATTCTACGGTAAACATTTTATCTTTTCTCCAGTTACAGATATGATATCTTCCCCTTTTTTTTTTTTTTTCTTCGAGTCAGGGTCTTGTTCTGGTCCTGAACTCACTATGTAGCCAAGGCTGGCCTCGAACTCACAGCAATCCTCCTACCTCAGCCTCCCCAGGGTTGTGTTTACTGACCTGTGCTACCGCACCTGGATTTACAGATAGGATTTCAAGAGGCCCAGTGACAGGTTCTTCTGTGAAAGGCTTCAGGAAGCACAGTACTAAGTGGGAGCTGCTCTGCAGGGGGGTCACAGCCTTTGTCTTGCTTACTTTTTGGTTTTCCTTTGGTGTTAAACGGCCCTTAGGCTTTAGAAAAGAGGTGGGAAAGATCAAGGTATATTAACAGCATATATGAATCTGCCAAAATGAAACCCACTACTCTGTATAACTAATGCCTCGGTTACTTTTTCCGTTGCTGGGACACAATACCCACACGCACAAGTTAAGGAGGGAAGGTTTCTTTTACCTCACAGTTTCAGACCATTCATGGGTAGCTGGCAATGGTGGAAGGGCTTGGGAGAGGCCTATCCACAGAAAAACTGTTCTTATACGGCAGGATACGAAGTCAAGAGCAAGAGGAGGGGCAGAGCTTGCATTTTTCCTTCCGGGTCATGTCCCTGTGATCTTCCCCTTCCAGGTGGATCCGCCCCTTCGAACCAGGCCCCGCCTCTTAGCACACAGGAAATCAGTGGATTAACTCCCAGGATTGAATCACCCTCCAAATAAGAGGCTTTCCGGCTTTCGAGAAACATTCCCAGTCCAAACCACAACAACTAATAGTTTTCAAAAAGATATGTTTTTAAGCAGACTATATTTTTTGAGACAGGGTCTCGCTCTGTAGCCCAGAAAAACCTTGAACTCATAGCAATCAATCCTCCTACCTCAGCTGCCCAAGTGCTGATGAGATTCCTGGCATATATTCCTGGCTACTTTTTTTTCTTTTTTTTGACAGAATCTCATTCTGTAATCCAGGCTGGTTCTGAGCTCACTATGTAGTCCAGACTGGCTTCAAACTCACAGCAATTCTCCCGTCTCAGCCTCCCGAATGCTAGGATTACAGGCATGTGCCACCACACCTGGCTTTTTATGGTGCTGGGAAATCCACCTCGGGTTCTTGGACTTGTTGGGCAAGCACTTTAACTACTGAGCTTTTCCTTCAGCCCTGGCTAATTTTTTAAATGTGGTCTCAGGGAATACAAACTAGGGCCTTGAGCATGATAGGCAAGCACTTCAGTCACGGAGCTTGCCCCCATTCATTCTTTTTTACTTTTTATTTTGAGATAAGGTCTTCCAAAGTTGCTAAGTTAACCAGGCTTAGCTCAAACTTGCGATCCTCCTGATTCGGCCTCCCAGACTGCTAGGATGACAAGCATGCACTACCATATCCAGCTCTCTGTTCTTCACTCCTTAATTCTGTTCAACTGATGGTCAGGTGACTGTTTGGGGCTATTAGACTTGCTTGACCCTTTCCCTATGACATCATTCCACATCCCATATGTCATTACTTGTAGGAGGAGGAAAAAGATTTGAGCCCAGAAAACCATCAGAGAAGTAAAGCCCATGGTGACCATGAATCATACTTTGTCAACTTGAACGAAGAAACGCCTAGCAAATCAGTCAGGTACAGGTCTGGGTGTGTCTGTTGTTAATGGACATGTAGAGCAGCAAATCACGGGAAGACTCTATTTGAAGGAGGGGGCCACCAACCAATAGGCTTGCAGCCTGAACAGAATAAAAAAGGAAAGAAGTTATGCCCTCTTTCCTCCTGTCCCTCAAAATCTTATTGATCCTTCCAGAATTAATGGAAGATACTTCCTCCCCGAAGCCTCATGATTCACCCACTCATAGCAGTCTCTCCCTTCCTGCAATACTTAGCTCTCCTGTCTGCACCACTTAGCTGGCTTTCTCCATAACCTCCTCGATGGCCCTCAAGGTTACCTGAGGACTTTTTAGATGTCTATCCAGATGACTAAGCTTTTTTTTTTTTGTCCCCAACACACAGCACAGTTCAGTGAGTACAGCAGGTACTCAAATGCATACTGTTTGGCCTTCCAACTGTAAATTATGGGCAAATGTCTTTTTAAAAAAAGTAATCAGTGAATATCCGTTTTATCTGTATTATCCTCTCAGAAAAAATGTTCCAGTCTTCACAGGGCATATTTGTTCATATAGGGAAAAAATTTCACAATCTCACTGTCCAAGGTCAAGAAGTATTTCTAGACACACACAGCAAGAGAAAGAGATTGAGAGAATACATATCCCTAACTTTAACTTCAAGAAACTCTAACTAGTAAAAGTAACAAAATATTAACAAGTTGGACTCTATGGCGACATAAAAACATCCCAAGTGTAGTAAAAATAAAATGAAAAAAAGAAAATCTGGAAGAAAACAACTGTAAATTGTATAACCTGGTAGAAAAATATATGAACAAGCATTTTCCAGGAAAAAAAGTAGATGAAAATACATTCACCCTTGCTCTTAAAAGAAATTTAAAGTATACTGCAAACTGAGAGGATACTGAAAAACAATTTCCTATCCTTCAGGCAAGCAAAAATCCACAGTTTGACAATATCATGTGGTGCTAAGGCTTTTGAAAACAGTCTTTTTCCTAAGTTGATGAAAATTCCAAACAGTATGATATCCATGGAGGAGGATTTCGTAAGGTCTAGCAAGGTGACATGTGCCTTTTCCTATAACCGTGGTGACAGGAGTGGCTCCCATATACAACTGCTGGAATTGTGAAATGACATACGTTCACGACTATGCGTCGCAGCGCTGTAACACCAAAGTCTGCAGTAATTTCAACGTCCTTCGGTAAGGGATTGTTTGAAGAAATTACAGAGAATACACACAATGATTTGATGTGTGATTTAAAAGGAATTAGTGTACAGCCCCAGATATACAAGTGAGAACTACAACCAAAAGATAAATAGGATTTGCAACATTTCTGTTAGAAAGATATATTTAAATATGAGTGTATATACATATAAAACAACCAGAGGATAGAGCAAACATTAATTTTTAAATATTATCTCTAAGATGAGGGTGAAGATGACAGTTGGAAGGGGAGGGAGGCAGACATGGAAGCCAAACTTTTCTATTGGTAACTTTTTCTAATTTTTGCTTTCAGCCTGGTAAATATTGTAGCACTTGGAAAAACAAAATTGTATCTAGACAAGGCAGCTTCCTTCAATAAAAATAAGAGACAAATGGAGGTAGCAGTAGATCAAGTCAATTTCCAAATCACACATAGAAGAATTATTTCAAGTGACTTGAAAACAGTTATTCGGACTGAACATCCTGAGTGGGACAGAGCCTGGGGACAAAGAGAACCACAAAGAAATCTGAAGTCATTTGTGTCAGTCTTCCTACTTATTCTGAAGGACAAATGACCCAGTTTCTTCAGCAAATAAAATGTATGAAAATCAAAAGGAAGAAGTTTTCTTGTTTAGAAAAGACTTCAGAGACCTAAGGTTAAATGCTATAAAGAGAACATTATGAAAAATCAGAAAATTGAGTCCTGGTCTTAGATGCCATTAAGGAATTATTATTAATTTTGAGTAAAATTTTATTGAGTTCTATGACTTGTTACCATTTATTTTATGTTATGGTTATGACTTTTCGTTTGAGTTTATTCTGTTGAGTATTGTAGTTGTATTTTGTTTTGTTTTATTTTAATCCTTTCTTGGTTAAAAGAAGGTTTTCCCTCTATGTCTGTTGTGTGTTTATCGATTTCAATTTTTATATTTAATTTTTTTAGTGGGCCTTTATGTGATGTTCCCAGGCAACTGGCAACAGAAGCTAAGTGGTCACCCTGAGAGGCCCTGCAGATGTTTCTAAGGCTCCAGGTCACTAAGTCCTACATGGAACAAGTTGCACCTTGAGTGAATAGTCAATTTCTCAGAAAATGCAAGGCAGGAATTGGAGCTTAAAGGGCATGCATGACCTTATAAAAAAATACTCTCTTTGATCAGGTTGATTAAGGTGGAACAAAGTTCTTGGCATATAAACAAACATCAGAGGCCAAGAGCCGAAACCCTGGAGCCAAGTTCCTGGGTTTAACTCCAGCTCTACCACTTCCTATTCTATGGCTCTGGGCCAGTTACTCAGCCTCTCTGGGCCTCAGTTTCCCTATTTGCAAAGGAGGCTGATAAGAATATTACCTCATCAGGTTGTTAGAGGGATAAGATAAACACAAAGAAGGAATCTTTAAAAGTGACTGACACATATAAAACATAACAGGCTGTTAAATACACTAAATCTGGGTTTTATCATCCAAATTTCAGAATAAATTTATGAATCATGCTTGTTGCTTCTTTTAGTCTTCCAAGAGAAATAAAGTTATTTAGGAGTCTACAACAAACCATCTAGAATTATTTCTGTAATTCCTGAGCATGTTAGTCGCGAGAGATAAAGGAAGAGAGGGTTACATCTCCTCCCCCTTCCACAGTGATTTGCCCCTCTTTAGAAGACTCTAGATGGTGACCCTGGAGTCTGAAGAGCCAAGGAGCACAGGCTGCCCTCAGGGGAGACCTGGCCAGATGCTGGGACACCTTTGGCAAGTGCCCTTTCGTGCTGTTTTTCCCATTTTGCGTAACCACTACCCACACAAGGCACCCAAGGGTACATTTATCAAACAGAAATCCCCATCACTGTTGTCTCCCCACCAGGATGGCACATGTGGGAGTAGGATTTGCCTCCACCTCCTTTAGAACCTCCAGCCTAGAGGCCGGCACCCAGCAGTGTCTGATAACTTGACCTGGTCGCCTAGTGGAAGGCTTTTATGTGAGGGACTTGCTAATATGAACGTGGGCCTGAAGAGAGAGGAAGAGACAAAAGGAGGACAAGGGGGTGACAGGCAAGAACCAAGTCCACACTCTTACTTGGGGGCCACCTTGCTCATCAAAACTTTTGTGCCCTGTATAATCAAAAATGGGCCTGAGGCAGTGGGTTTCTTTCCCTGGTAAAACAGGTCCTATATAAGATGCCGTGGATTTGACCTCGAGTGTTGATATACATTTGACTTCGGGGAAGAGCCAGAAGTTGATAAAGTAGATAACAAATCAGCAGCCATCAACAGATTTTTTTTCATCACACTCATAATGAAATTCATGAAAGAAGTCTTCCAGAACTGCTTCAGGAAGTGGCAGAAACAAACGAAATAGGCATGTTCAAAGAAAGGGGTAGTATTTTGAAAGAAACTAATAGTAATGTGTGTTTTGCTGTCACAGGTTCTATTTAAACATTCACTGTATGTTTCAACCTTGCCTCAGTTTCCTAGTCATCATCAATGTGTGGTTTGTTGTGTTTGTTTCACTCTTCCTACAACTATTTATTGAGAATCCCCCTCCAATACAATTCTGCCCCTAAAAATTTCATACCAGGAAAAGAGATAAATTTCACCAGAGAACACAATCAACAAGATGAAAAGGCAACCTGAGAAATAGGAAAATATTTGCTATTCATATACTTGACAAAAGGTTACTTACTATCTGTAATATATAAAGAAGCCATTCTATCATTCTTCTATAATTTAACAATAAAGAAAAAAGCAACTCAATGAAAAAATGGGTGAAGAATTTGAGTAGACATTTCTCCAATGATATATATATATATATATATATATATATATATATATTATATATATATATACACATTGCTAATAACCATGTGAAAAGGTACTAAACATCATTAATCATTAGAGAATCTAAATCAAAACCACAATGAAATACCCCTTCTATCAATTAGGTTGGTTATTACAAAACAGCAGACAAATGTTCTCAGCCATCTGATCTTTGACAAAGGGGACTAAAATACACATTGGTACACAAATGCTACTGAACCTAGATCCATATATTTCAACCATACTAAAATCAAATCAAAATGGATAAAAGGCCTAGATATTAAAATGGAAATACTGCACGTGCTAGAGAACAAAATTAGTAAAATCCTTGAAGACATAGGCATAAGCAAGGACCTTCTCAAGAGAATACCTGTTGCACAAGAAATAACACCAAGAATTAAAGACTGGTTTTTTTTTCAAATTAAAAAGCTCCTGAAGCCAGGCATGGTGGTACACGCCTGTAATCCCAGCACTCGGGAGGCTGAGACAGGGGGATTACCATGAGTCGAAGGCCAGCCTGGGCTCCATAGTGAGTTCAGGACCAGCATGGGCTTCAGAGTGAGACCCTGCCTCAAAAATGAATGAATGAATGAATGAATGAATGAATGGCTTCTGCACAGCAAAGAAAACAACCAACAGAGTGAAGGGAGAACCAACTGTATAATGAGGAAAAAATTATTGTCACCTACTCCTCAGACTGGGCTATTACTGAAAACATGTAAAGAAGTGAAAGGGGAAAAAGAACTCCCAAAAATGAAAGACCTGATTTTATTATTATTATTATTATTATTATTATTATTATTATTATTTTAGAGTCAGGGTCTCACTCTAGTCCAGGCTGGTTCTGAACTCACTATGTAGTCTAAACCGGCCTCCAACTCACAACAATCCTCCTGCCGCAGCTTCCTGAGTGCTAGGATAACATGCATGTGCCACCACACCCAGCTTATGTGGTGCTACGGAATCGAACTCAGGTACTTAGCACTTGCTGGGCAAGCACTTTAACTGCTGAGCTGTTCCTCCAGCCCCAAAGACCCAATTTTAAAATGGGCAATTGGAATAAAAGACAGTTCTCAGAAAAAGAAACACAAACATGAAAAAATGTTCTGCAAATCAAAACAATACTGACGTTCTCGCTCAACGCAGTAAGAATGGCCAGTGTCAAGGACTCACCAAACAATGGATGGGGCAAGGATACGAGGAAAAGAAATCCTGTTACACTGCTGGTGAGACTGTAAACCAATACAACCTTTATGGAAAACAGTATGGAGACTCCTCAAAAAAAAAAAAAAAGAGAGAAAAAAAAAATAGATATTCCATTTGATCCAACTATACCTCTTCTGGATATCTTTCCAAAAGAGTTAAAAGCATCATATAACAGGGATGGGAAGTGTAGCTCAGGTGTGAGAGCTTGCCTGGTAGGCCCAAGACTCTGCACTGGGTTCCCCACCACCACATAGACTAGGTACGGTGATGTACACCTGCAATCCCAGCACTTGCAGGAGGATTGCTTGTGTGTTCAAGGCCTATCTGAGCTACATCGTTCTGGACCAGCCTGGCCTACAGAGCCAGACCCTGTCTCAGAAAAAAAAAAAAGAAAAGAAAGAAAGAAAGAAAAGAAAAGAAAAGAAAAGAAAAGAAAAGAAAAATAAAAAGGATCATACAACAAAGATACATGCACACTCATGTTTATAGCAGCACAGCTAACAGAAGCTAATCATGGGAGCTTCCAACAGGCCCAGCAACAGATCAGCAGGTAAAGATAATGTGGTATATGTACACAGTGGAGTGCTACTCTGCTGTAAAGATGCCTAGCTGTGAGTCATCTGTAGGAACATGGATGTACCTCGAGAATATGAGAAGACTCGCAAGATTAAATATTGCATGTTTTCTCTACATGAGAAACCCAAAGTTTAAATAAGTAAAAGAGCTAAACAGAAGAGGTGGTAGGAAACGGGGAGAGGGATTTGTAAAAAGGGAGAGGAAATGTGGAAGGAGGAGAGAGGGAGTGAGGGACAGGTAGGGGGAGGAAGAGACACAGTGTACACACACCAGCGCCTCACATTTAATGGAACCACTGTGCATAGCAAATCCATGCTAATTTAAAAATAATTTTGAGAAATAAAAAAAACAGTAGAAAATAATCTGTGGAGAAATAAACTGGGTATGGTGGTACGCACCTATAATCTCAGCCCTCAGGAGGCTGAAGCAGGAGGATTTCTGGGTATTTGGGGCCAGCCCAGGCTCCACAGTGAATTCAGGACCAGCCCAGACTATACAGCAAGACCCTTCCAAAAACAAAATATGGAAAAATAAGAACCCTTGTACACTTTTGGTGGGAATCCAAAGTGGTCCAGCTTCTTTAGAAAATAATATGGAAAGTTATCAAGAAATTAAAAATGACTATATGAGCCATCAATTCTACATAGGAATATATATATCCAAAAAGTTGAAAGAATTCTGAAAGAGATGTTCACACTCATATTATAGCCAAACTGTTCACAATAGCCAAGAGATGAAAACAACCTATTTGCCCTTTGATGGATGTACAGATAAATAAAATGTGGTGTATCCATATAGTGGAATAGCATATAGTTCTAAAGAAAATTCTGACACATGCTACAACATGCGTGAAACTTGAGGACATTCTGCCAATATAAGCCAGTCAAAGAAGGACAAATACTATGTGAACTCCCTTTGTGGCAAACACTCTTATGTTTCCCGGACATCGTCAAGGAGAGGAGAAAGTTACGCCTCTCCCAAAATCTAGCCCACCCTCCCTTGCCAAGCTTCTTACATCTCCTGATGGGGTGGGAGGTGGGCTAGGGTCAGTTGTCATTGGCCAGTTCTAACTCCCTCTATTAGGAAAGAGGAACCCAGATGACCCCAACTTCTGGGGACTCATTAACGGTTCCCTGAACAGAAAGACCTTTGATCCTTACTCAAACTTCTGGTGTTACAGGCATCAGAGGACAGAGAGGTCATGTCTGATAATAGAAAATCAGGGAGAAAGTTTTTTGGAAGGGCAACACATGAGCTGATCTTCAAAGACTGCATCAGATCCTGTAAAGTACAGATAAGCACAGGAGGAGGCACTGAAGTGGCAAGAGCTCTGCCATTTTAGATTTTCCCTAAAGTCCTCTTTGCCCTGTCATCTTTCCCATGTAGCTGCCTCAGTGACCTACTGTCTCACTCTGCTGATTCCCTGCCCCCAGACTGTTATTGGAAATCCCCCAGAATCAGGCACAAGGCATCAATTAATACTCAAATCACTGCTAGATTCTTGCCACTGTTAGTTTATTCTTCTGTAAACCCACTGCTAATTATTCTTCACACCTTCCCTTTTGTTCTTGTGATCCTTCCCATTCCTGTGGTTTTGCATTCATGAGCCTGAGCCAGTACCCCCCGCCCCACACCCCGCCACCCTGCTTTGGCACAGAGAATTCTTTGAGGCATGAGCCTGTTCTCAGTCACCAGCTAATAAAGAACTCCTAAATTTTCCCCAACAAAGAGGTGCTTCTCCTGTGTGTTGCTCAATTATAACAGGAGAAGAGTCAATGGCCCAGAAAGAAGTTATAGGACCAATAGGTACCACCCTTCACTATTTCACATATGTGTGATGGAGAGCCACAAGAGCAAGCGGGGCACAGGCCCAAACATGCCCAGAGTTCTATTTCCTGTGGTACATGGCTCTGCCTGGATTCTCAAAGGCAGAGGAGCCACAGCCCTAAAGTTCGCTGGTGCTGGCGAGGTGCTGTTTGGGATGGTTGTCAGTCTGGGAAGCAGAGTATATTTCTAGATTGTTTTTTTCCTTCACCTCAATGCATAAAATTAGCCAAATTCTCCTGCAACCTCATTTTCCCTAGATGCCTGCTGCCCTTGTGATCACCCCATGCAGATCATTCTGACTGAATGACACTACCCAAAATGGGCTAGGTGTCTGTCCAGCCTTAAATTCCAGTGACCGCCCATCATAGTACAAGGAGGTCTACATGCAGGAATGGGAAGCAGCAGTTTAGCTGAGGCTACCCACATGCTGTGTGGCTTGGGGCAAGGCACTCAGTCTCTGAATCTCAAATTCATCAGAAACATAGGGGTAAATAGTCCTAACATGGCCTCCAACGAGGGCATTCTGTGCGAGAAGGTACATGGAGGTGTCGAATAGCCCACACGTGTGACAAGTGACAAGGACGGTGACCTTGGTAGGCCAAAGATGGCATGTCCACTACTCTTGAGACCCCAAAGGTCTGAGTGCATGAGGAAGCAAAAAGCATTTATATTTCCAGGAGGAAAGAGACCATGCAGGAAGGATAGGACCTATTGGTATGGCTTTAAGTAAGGGTCAGTGTTGCAAAAATGTTGCTACTGCTACCAGACCCAAGTGATTTTTTTCTTTTCTTTCTTTTTCTTTCTTTCTTCTTTCTTTCTTTTTGAGATGGGATCTCATTAAGTCACTAAGTTTTCCAGGCTGGGCTCAAATATGGGATCTCTTGCCTCAGCTTTCCAGAGTGCTGGAATGACAGGCCTGTGCCACTGTAGGGACTTGGGACCCACCGTCTCCCTGGGCCCCTCCCTGCTCTTTATTTCCATGGCACTGATCACCAGGGTATCTAGATACCCAAACAGATTCATTATGTTTCCAACAGGCTTACACGGGAAGACAAATTGCCCTCCTGAAGCCTCCTCTCCACAGCTGAGCTTATACGAGAAGCAAGAAGGTGGAACAGACTCCGTGGACGGGGGAGTTGTAAATTTCACATGGGGGAAGAAGAGAAGCAAGCACCAAATACCTATCAAATGCCCTCAAGGTGAAATATCCCACTGGCTGCCTGGAAGTGTCAGAGTCATGAGTCTGTCCCCGCTTCTTGCCCTCAAGGACTCATGGCCTCAGGCATAGCAGTGTCTTCATTCAGATGACTACTATCCGGGACATCTCCTTGTAACCAGGGTTTGTCTCTGCCAATGGTGATAGCTCTGTTCAGACAAACACCAAATTCCGTGAAGCAAACCTGGTCTTGTCTTATACTGCACCAGGACAAACCTAACAGATAAAAGTCAGCACTGTGGTGATGTGTTTAGGGGAAGGACAATTGGGGCAGACCAAGCTCTCACCAGTAGGAGCTTATTCTAAACCAAGAAATGAATGTTGTTTCTCACCACTGGTATCATTAGAGTCAAGAGTCAAGACTCAGAAAAAATCAAATGACATCGGAGAGGCCAGGTTCTCAGTTGTATGTCCCATTCTGGCACCACTCCAGTAGGCAATCTAAAGTAACTATTTAATCTCATCTGAAAATATGGCACTGCAGATCTTCATCACTGGCTGCATGAGCCACAAATTAGATGATCAGATGAAACATTCTAATGCTATTTCTAGAAACAATGAGCCTTCGGAGGGTGTGGAACGAATGTGGCATGTAACTGTTCACAGGCACAGTCACTGTCAAAATACAGAAGGCCCATGGCAAGGAATTATGGGACCACGCAGCCTCCTTCCTACCTGGAATGTTCCTCTCTGGGGCACTGTCTCGTGATCAGCAGCATCTTCTTAAACTTCGCCATGGAGATAGTTTTAAGACTGAATGAAAGATGTTTTTCCCAGTAACTTATTCCTTGGTCTCTAATTCACTCTTTCATCCCACGTGGAATAACTGTCTTCTCTAAATATTTAAAGAGAGATTGGTCAGCATTTTAAGGTCCTGATCTTCTTTATTCTAAAACAGATACCCTTGATTCCTTCCAGTGTTTCTTTGAGACCGACCAAGCCTGCAACCGAGGGCACCCTCTAACTATCTGTATATTAAGAAGTACCGCCTGTTTCCAGGGATGTGGCTCCACCAGCATCATAGCACAGTTCCGCCACTAGGGGGAGCTCAAGGCAGCTTGAGACCATCAAGTGCAGTTGGACGCAGGTTTTCTTTTGGCTGTTGTTCATCCCTTGGAAATAGAAGCTTCTCTCTCTCTCTCTCCTTTCTCCTCTCTCTCTCTCTCTCTCACACACAGAGAGAGAGAGAGAGAGAGAGAGAGAGAGAGAGAGAGAGAGAGAGAGAGAGAGAGAAAGACAGACCTAGCAGTCAGGCAACCTGTGATTGTTAGCAGGACCAAGTTGAGACCAAGCAAGAGAGATATGGACAAGTTGGCCAGCAGCTCTTCTCCCAGTCTGGACAGAAGACTGAAGGCGCTTTACCCAGGCCTTCTCATCAATCAAAAAGACTACCTCAGGGGCTGGAGGAGTAGCACAGTGGTTAAGTGCTTGCCTAGCAAGTTCAAGGCCCTGAGCTCACTTCCCCAGCACCACATAAACTGGGCATGGTGGTGAATGCCTATAATCCCAGTTCTCAGGAGGCTGAGGTAGGATTGCCATGAGTCCAAGGCCAGCCTGGGCTCCACAGAGTTTGTGACTAGCCTGGGCTACAGAGTAAGACCTTGTCTCAAAACAAACAAAAACACCACCCAAAGAAGAGCCAAGAAGGCTTTTTTTTTTTTTATCTGCCTTCAGCCTGGACTTCAGTTTGAAGGGGAAAAGTGGTTGAAGTTTACCCAGGCCCAAAGCGTGGGCCAACACTCAGCACCCATCTTCTCCTGACAGGCGGACAGCCAACAGCCAACAAGACTCTTGCTAGAGGATATTAAGGTGGAGGTATGGAGAGGCCTATACACACAAATGCCTTGATCTTAACTACTTAGAGATAGTCAATAGCTTTTTGTTAAGAAGCCTCTGGCAAAACCACTTCCTTCTCGACCGAATTCACCTCCCACCACTCCAAACCCCCAACTCTACTACTCCCACTCCCCCCTTACCCCTACCACCAAGGCCCGGGCACAGCTGTGCCCCATCCTGCTCCGGGAGGGGCTCTGGCCACTGAGTGGCGGCACATGGGTACCCTATCAGTCATAGACCTGCAGGACTCAGGTCTGGAGCACCAAGTACAGAAATCAGACATGTTGAGCCCGAACCCTGTGGTCACTGCGGGAGGCTGGAACAAAGTTGCTGGACAACATTATGTAAAAACAAGAAAAAAAAATCTACCCTAACCACCAAATGTTTTGAGTATTTTTATTTCAAAAATAAAAAATGCACCTATAGTGTATTTTCCTATGATACCCTTGACACAGAACAGCACAGACACAGGCCACAGCAGAGGAAGCTGTGTAAGGAGCATATGAGCTCTGGAGTATGAAGGGCTGAGTTCAAATCCTGATTAATAATCTTGTGTGCGTTATTTAACCTCCATACTTCTATTGCCTTGTCAGCAAACCTAGGTCATTTATTTTGAACTTGCTTCATGGAGTGATTGACAGGAATTAAATGAGTTGACAGGCCATACAGGTCAGGGATTAGAGCCCTTGCCTGGGAAGCTCAAAGCTCAAGCACCACACAGGAGTGATAGCTGGGTGTGGCCACACACACCTGTAATCCCAGCACGTAGGAGGCTGAGGAAGGAGGATTGCTGTGAGCTCTAGGCCAGCCTGGACTACATAGTGAGTTGAGAGAGACCCTGTCTCAACAAACAAATAAATAGATTGACAAAGAAAGTTACATGCATATATAAATAATACATATGTACTTATATAATATATATTATGTAAATGTTTACACTATTAATAAGCACCAAGTATAGTCATATTTTAGATTTCACTTGCAAATTCCAAAAATTATTAATTGTTAAAGCATTTTATTCATATAAAAAACAGTCACAGGTTAGGGGTTTTGGGCTTTTTACATAGATATTTTCAAACGTTTACAAAAATTGAAGCAACAGTATAATGAATTCCCCTAGGCCCACCCCCTTATTCAATAATTATCAACACCTGGCCAATTCTGTTCCACCTGGACCCCACATCTCCCTCCCTCAGTCCTGGGTTATTTTAAAGCAACTCCCAGAACTCAAACAGTTTCACTCCAAAATATCTGACTACTATACAGTATTTTTTAACTGGATGTTTGTTTAATATTGCCTCCTTGCACAATCTAGTAATTAGTTTGTAGATTTCCCAAGCCACTGAAAACACTGTCCACAACAGCATTTGACACAGATATTGAAACCAAATATCGAATCCGTTATGAAACACATGAGGCAGCAGTTTTCTTGCTGGAAAAACACTTCCACTTCTTAAGGAATGTGTTCTCTCTAAGGAAGGAGACTGTTATATTCAGCCACTGGTTACCTCCCAATGATTATCCACGAGAGGCTCACTTATTCATGAATTTCCCCCAATGAATCATGTTCCTGTGCCCAGAGCAGAACATGGTCCATTTTAAAAGAAAACCACTTCTCCAGACATTCAAAAGTTTTGGAACATACACCCAATACTCAGGGATAATTCACCCGTATGCCTAAAGTGCTCCTTACACAGAGCCAGTGTCACTTTCACACTGAAAACTCATCTAAATGTTTTCTCTCAAGAAAAGAAACTCCTCTCAGGCCAGAACCATGCAAGCCAAAGACACGAAGTTCCTGAAAAAGTTAAGTCTTTTAAGGGATGAAGATGCTTTCACATTCCAGGAGAATGCAAGGGAATGCTATTTATATCTTTGGCTGCTGGCCAGTGACCCAAAACCCAATCAGAAGTCCTGAAAACCTCTTTTTTTTTTCCTTGAAAACCTTGGCCCTTCCCAGATTTAATCACCCCCTTCTCCACAATATTGTGATAATTTGGGCACATTTCCTAACATGTATCAGTTACTTTCCCAGTACTGGCACAAAATACCTGACTCCTGCAACTTAAAAAAGTTTATTTTGACTCACAGTTTTGGTGGATTCAGTCCACGGTTGGCAGGCTCCACGGCAGAATCATCATGGTGATGATGGAGGACAGCTGCCTAGGCCATGACACCAGGAAGCAGAGAGCAGGGGGAAGCTGGGCCAAGAAGGCACCCTGCTGGTCACACCTCCAGTGACCTACCATCTCCAATTGGGCCCCACTTCTGAACAGGAGACTTCCAGGAGACATCATGGATCTAAACCATATCATATGTCTTTGTGTCAGAATTGTGAACACACTCAGCAACCACCCCATTGGAATGACAAGCTCCCTGAAGACAGACATCAGCCTGTTCATCTTGATTTCCTCAGTGCCCAGCCTCAGGGAGGTGTCCACTTAACACCCAATTCAAGAATCAAAATCAGAGGTAATTCTGTCATTATAATCTTGCTCTCTCTTATACCACATGCAGCTAGCTAACATGATTTTTGTTTTGTTTACATTTTTCACCAATTACCTAGACCTTTGTTTGCCTGGGTTTTTTTTCATATAAGTATCTCCAGCTCCAAAGGCTCTCTGTTGAATAGGTATGATGAAGATTTACTGGGGTATTATTTTGCATAAAATGTAGGGACTTTCAATAGGCAGAACTAGTGATGAAATAGTGGTTGTAAAATGTAGCTCCTGACCCAGCTGTCAGCCATTTTCTCCTCCTTTGAGTCGTTTGCCCTCTGTATGAAGTGGAATGCTCCTGCCTGCCCTGCTCACTTCCCTACAAGTGACACATAGAAGGCACATGAGCGACCTTTGAAGCCAAGTATCACCTTTGCTATTTGGAGCAGACATCTTCTGTGTGTCCACAAAGTCCTGACAACAGTCCACAAGCAGAAGATGTGGTAGCCCCATGGATTCATCAGTTAGAAAGGCATTCAGAGTCTGCTGCACTCTGAGGGGGTCTGATTTTTTTGTTATCCAAACCAGCCCATAATTTAGCACATTTCTGGAAATTTTCCTAACTTTAGCATTTCCTCTTTCTACCCTGTCCTGTGAAGGCTTGCCACCCAAGTCCTGCCGAGGTTACACCTCCAGCGTTCATCCTTCGCCCACGCCCGGCTAGGACAACGGTATTACTTGTGAGGATGTGGAACAATTTCTGAGGCAGGCAGCAATTGCCACATGAGCTATAGAGTCCCAGTACCTCCCAGTTCTGCCCATCCCCATCCCAACTTAAATCCTCTTACATGTCACCATCAGATCTGTCCTTCTAAAGTGCTCACTCTTTGGGAATTTTTTCTCTCCAAAGTCTACGTTGGCTGTCCATTGCCCACTGGGAAAGAAAAAGACCACACATCATCTTTGAGTGTCAGTCCCCCATGTACTACGAAGTGCTGAGTGTTTTCCATACTCTACTAAAGCCTGCAAGATTGGTGATGGTGTCTTCACACCTCAGATGTGAGCTCTACAGCTCAGAGGGTAAGGAACTTGCTCCACGTATGCACATAGTGAGTAGAAGAACAAAGATAGATCCTAAAGTCCAGTTTTTTCCTCACACCAATTGTGTTTAGGATAGAACATACATTGGTAACACAACCTCATACGTTATCTACACCATTGTAGTCCATTCCATGTGATGCTTGCAAAGTATTCCACAAAACCGATGTACTTTATAAAATCAGCCCACCATCGATCACGAGTTATATTTCATCAGCTTTCTTTTGCTGTTTCATCTGAGCTACTGTTTCAGTCATAATCTCTGAAATAGCAAAGGACACATCTTCCATATAAGTTTCCTTCCTAGAAGCTAACACATCGCTGCCTGCTCATGTCATGTTATCTGACATGACATGATTATTCTTTTAATTTTGGAAATGCTCACAACGTCTTCTTCTCATCTGCTAAAAGGGAAGACACTTCTTAGGATGACAGGATCCTATCTGGCACTCTTACTGAACTGGAAGAGATTTTTTATTCATAATCCCATATGGTCGAATGTTCCTCCATATGCCAATTCCCCTCCCGACACGTGCATAGTATCTTCCCAGAGCAATACCCTCATAGCACCATGGAAGCATTTTAATTCTATTTTGATATTATAAGGTTATTTCAACTTTCAGCTCAACACTGCCTGACCCAACACCATCATCTTAAAGATTAAGAAAAAAGTGAGACTTGGAGGGGTTAATAACTTGGTCAAAGTCACATGGCCACTTACTTCAGAGATGCCAAAGCTAGAGTCTAGGGCTCTCTTCACTTCAAAATGCTCTGAAATGGCTGGGACATGTACATAAAGAAGAGTATTTTTATTTGCAGATTTGTACTGCTTGTTTGTGGTGCTAGGGAATGACATTTTCAATTGAGGATTGAATGACTGACTGACTGAATGACTGATTGACTGAGGATGCTGGGGTTGAATTCGGGGCCTCAAGCACACTAAGAAAATGCGCAGCCAACAAACTACATCACCAGTGCAGGGTATAATTTTTTTTTTTTTTTAACGAAGACTTTGGCCCAGACGCAATGTCATGTGTCTATTGTCCCAGTTATTTGGAAGGTTGAGGCAGAAGGATTGTTGAGCCCAAAAGTCAGAGACCAGCCTGGAAAACATAGTCAGGTTCCATCTTTAAAAAAAAGAAAAAAAAAAGAGACAGAAAAGAACAAAGTAGGGCTGGAGGAATAGCACAGAGGTTAGAGTGCTTGCCTAGCAAATGCAGGGTTGTGAGTTTGATTCCCCAGCACCACATAAACTGGGTGTGGTGGTGCACACCTGTAATTCCAGTACTCAGGAGGCTGAGACAGGAGGATTGCCTTGAGTTCAAAGACAGTCTGGACTACACAGTAAGCTCAGGACCACCCTGGGCTACAAAGTGAGACCTTGTCTCAAAAAAAAAAAAAAACATTTTTTTAATGAGTGATTATTAGCATTTGCCACCTACCTTTCTAGAGAAGAAACTCTCTGTCAAGCACCAAGTCTGTCAGTTATTTTTCCCTAGGCATCTGCTCTTGCTTCAGCTTGTAGCTCTCTCTACATCCAGTGAGCAACTGAATTGTGAATGTTCCTCTTTCCTTACATTCTTACACAATTTTTGGCACTCCAGCGTACAGACTATCGGGCTACATAAAGATGACATCCACCAATCTTGAAGAGAAAGAAGCTCTTGTGAGAAGTGATCCAAATTTGTAGAGCCTAAAGCCTATCAAACTTTGGAGACCATTTTTAGTGGAAAATAATTTTAAAAATCTTATTTTTCCAGTTTGTACAAAAACATACAAGCCCATTCCTTGATCCCCACCCCAGGTCTTAGAGTCAAGCCCTAGTAAGTGTGGGGAGCTAAAGTTTAATTCCTTTAGCTTCAGAGTAAGTGTGCCCGAGCCTTACATAGCATAAGGCAGAACGTATGTGGTGCACTGTCCTGATCTGTGGGAGGCGCTCAGATCCTTCCACAAGTTCCCAAGTTTTCAGAACAGTCCCCATTGGGATATTTTATTTACTTATTCTTGCCTTTTCAGGAAATGAGGTAATGTTTTGGTAATAATGTTAAAAGACTTGAAATACCCCCCAAAAAAAGGAAATAAAATGAATAAAACAAAACACAATCCTCCAACGTGCACACAAACAGGAATGAAACGACCAACAGGTCTCCCTGGTTGTTTGGTTTTCTATCTCAGATGAAAGGAATAAGTAAGGCCAGGATGGATGGTCACCACCCCCAGCTGCATAACACAGATGCTTCTACCTGCTGAGAAAACAACAGGAATCTGTAGAAGGAAATTATCTCTTAAGGGTGGCAGTAATTATGCTGCCAAGAAAATCTTCCCTTCTAAGGTTTTCATTGGGTAAGAAATAAAGTGGAGTTGGCAGTTCTGTCAAAATTCGAAATGTGAAGAGTTTCTGAGTGAGAAATTCCAGTTCAGGGAGTATCGTGAACATCTATTGGATGCCGGAGAAGCCATATGCAAAAGTCCAAGAGCACGGGCTTGAGGGAGGACATTACCCTTCCACCTCATAAGGCAATGCCCTGAAGCGATGGAAAAGGACAGCCGAGAAGAGATTGCTTTCTGTCTGTTCCTTACATGTTGTGTCTGCCATCTTCTATAATGAGTATTTCTTACTTTTATAATCATAAAAATTAAGAAAGCCTTTTTTATGTTATTCACTTAGGAGGAAATTAGAGGGGCTATAGAAATGGATCAGTGGTTAAAGCTCTTGCCTAGCAAGCTCTAAGTCAAGCGCTTAAGTACCTCGATTCCCCGGCACCACCCACCACATAAACTGGGCATGGTGGCACACACCTGTAATCCCAGCACTCGGGAGGCTGAGACAGGAGGACTGCCATGAGTCCAAGGCCAGCCTGGGCTTCATAGTAAGTTCAGGACCAGCCTGGGCCACAGAGAGACGCTGTCTCAAAAAAAAAAAAAAAAAAGGAATTTAGAATTGAAGTTTAGAGCATGACCTTGGGACCCAAACTTCCTGGGTTCAAATCCCAGCACTGCGGTCTCACTCAACCCCACAGTTGCTTTATGTCTCTTTTCTTCAGTTTCCTCATTATTAATCATGTAATAAGAACACCACCATCCTCATAAAGGTAACTTACATAAGGACATGTAAATTAATATATGTGGAATGCTTAAAACCAATAGGCATTTGATGTTTATTAGCTATTTTTATTTCATTTGAGAACCATGAAGATTATTTAGTGGTTAGTGTTCAGGCTGCATAAAAATGTCTCCGACGTCAAAGTTCCTCAGCTATCAATAGTCAATGGAAAAGATAAGAACAAAGTGACAAGCTTAAATATTGGGAAAGAACAGATGGTAATGTTTTATGAAAAAAATATATAACTTCTACATGAAGAAAAACCATTGAAATCTGCTGAAATGCTTAAAAAGAAGATCTGAATCTCGTGTAAAATAATTAAATCTGTTGTAATTTCAGCAGAACTCTGGAAGGCCACAGAAGGAAGAATGCAAATTCAAGTCCAGCCCGGGCCACTTAGTGAGACCCAATGTCAAAATAAAAAATCAAAAAAAGGACTGTTCAGAGTTAAGGCCCTGGGTTCAGTCCCTAGTACTAGAAAAAATATAAATGCTATCTCATATTTATCTATTAACCTAATGTAATTGTAATGAAAATTCTAATAGGACTTCTATATATACCTGATACTGATCCTTAAATTAACCCAGGAGATTAAGGACTTGAGAACAGGCAAGAAAAGTGAAAAATAAAATGAGAGTGACTTACTTTGCCAGCTGTCCAACTAAAAGTATGATACTGATTTGGGAACAGATGATCCACAGACCTGATGAAAGGACATAAACCAGACCTAAGAATCGTGGGGATTTAATATATGGTAAAGGATTATTCAAAAATTGCATGAATTAACTATGCACATAAAAATTTTTAACTTAGATCCTTATGTTGTACAGTGCATAAAATAAATTCCCTGGGTATGTAAAAAAAATCTGAATTTTCTAGGAAAATAATACAGGAAATATTTGTAGATTTTAGAGTTTTGTCTTCCAAGTTAAGATTCATAATCTATAAACCTTTATGATGTTTGTATTCAAAAATACACACAAAGATAGGTTAACATAAACACAAAGAAAAAACCTTGGGAGGAAGATCCTGAAGACTATGCCAGCAGATAGGAGCTGAGATTACAGCAGATGTTCACCATCCATTCTGTATGTTGAAGATTTCTGTCTGGTTACATTTGAGATATGAATGGTGTGTATCTGAAATGTTCTCCTAAAAGCACGATCTGCAGGGTGCGGCTCTTGGGAAATAGTCAAAACATAAGAGACAGACCTAGTGGGAGGTGTGATTGTCCAGGTGTGCCCTCAAAGGAGATAATGGGACCCCAGTTCTCTTTACCCTCTCTCTTGCTCCCCAGCCGTGAGGTACTCTGCCACACCCCCACCGAGACAGGGTGCCTCGGCAGGTGGCAGAGGGCCTGGGCTTGCTCCTATCAGAACTAATGAGGCAACACGGCCTCCTCAGCAAAGGCAGCAGCACGACCTTGTGAGTAGCAAAAGACACAACACATGTGCTCACTCTAACACTACCCTGCTAGCTCAAATAAGAACTTCTAGTATCACAGCCCAGGAACTTTAAAGTAGCCAATCATAATTACCTATATAGTCCGGGCTCAGATTTGGGGTATTAATTTCCCTGGGCCGGTACTAATAAAGCTGCTTCCTGTATAAGCATCAGTGTCCCATATCCAGATCCATCTTGCAACAAGCACAGCCTGAAAGCATGAATCTTCAAAACTGTGAGCTGAAATCACCTTTTACTCTTTATGAACTTTATTGTTTCAGATATTTTAGTGACAGAAAATCAATGAGTACAAGTAGCAAACAAAAAAGTCTGTCATATAGCCTGATGAAATATATAAACATTCTCAAAAGATATTGGAACAGGGCAAAGTTAGTTGTATACAAAAGGCAACATTTTCTGCAGTATTAAATTTTGCTCATCTTTGACTTGTTACCACATTGATCTCATATTGGATGTGCTTTGATTTGCATTCAGAATTGATCCAATATTTCAGAAAAAGTCTGCCCTATCTGCAAAACAGCAAGACATAGCCTAAAAAGTAATGTTTCACCGCCCTTATTATGATACATTTGTTTGAGTCTCATCCCAATGTGGTTCCACATTCAGACTGTCAATAAAAGTTATCAGCCACCCATTAAGGTTTCTATCAGAAAAGGAAGCAACTGCAATTATTAGTGTTCTACTCCTGTCGTAACAAATTACCAAATGTATAGTGATTTAACTAAGTTTTTTACCATACAGTTCAACAGGTCAGAAGTTTGATCCTGGTCTCATTTGGCTAAAATCAAGGTACACTGGCTCCTTCCTGGAGGGCCCCGAGAACTCATTCCTTGCTCATTCAAGTTGACAGAATGGAGTTCCTTGCCACTTCAAGCCGGAGATCGACGTTTTCCATCTGGGGGCCGTGGGCAGCTTCTACAAGTCGCCTATGTTCCCTGATTTATGACTCCCACATCCTTCATCTTCAAAGCAAGCGTGGGTCAAGTTCTCTTCATAGCTTAAATCTCTCCTTCTGTCTGCTCTCTTGAAATGAATCTCACTTTTAAGGATTCATGTGATTAGACTGGGCCCACCTTGAAACTCAGGGTACTGTCCCCATTGAAAGCCTTATTCACATGTGACAGCCCTTTTGCCATGGAACATAACAGTCTCCAGGATATCCCTGAGCACTGGGATAAGGTCATCTTTTGGGGGAAGGAATTATTCTCAAAGGCCATAGGAAAGCTGTGCTTTGGAATCAAACCTCAGGAGTTGGAATCCTAATTCCACTACTTAATGGCAAAGCCATCCCGAGTAGGTTTAATTTCTCAATCTTTATAATGACGGTTTCTTCACCTGTGTTAATCAGCTTTCCACTACTGTGACAAAGTAGCCAAGATAATAAGCTTGTAGGAAGAAAAGGTTTACTCTGGTTCATGGTTCCAGAAGTTTCCATTCATGGTTAGTCAGCTTGTTGTTTTGAGTCTGTACTGAGACAGACCAAGCTGGCTGTCAGCATATAAAGCCAAGCTGCTCACCTCATGATGGCCAGAAAGCAAAGAGAAACACAAGAAATGGCCAAGGTCTCAATATCCATCTCCAGCACACACCACCCATGACCTAATATTTTTCTGCAAGTCCCCATCTTCTAAAACATTCACCATCTTCCAAAATGCTCCTCTAGTCTGCTGATTTCTTTCACCAAAGATGAGAACAAGTCTAACTTTGAATGACTCGTATCACTAGACTGGGCCCACCTGCCAATCCATGAGAACCAGGCCTTCAACACATGGGCTTTAGGGGACACTCAACACTCCCACCTAGGGCTGCGGCTATGTGAGTGGTAGAGTGCTTGCCTAGCATGCACATGGCCCTGGGTTGCATCCTCAGCACTGCAAAAGGAACAAAAAATCCAAATTGTAACATCATCCAACTATCTTAAAAGTTACCTAACATTTATGAGGATTCTCAACATATATATTACCAAGTTATCTGTCACTAATATTAAATTTAAATTAGTTTCTTTTCACTATCTCAGTTACATTTCACTTACTATCTCCCACCCAGGGCTGCAGCTTGTCAAGATAGCTTTTCATCTTGATTCTGTGGTCTTCAAGATTGTAAGGGCCTTTAGAGATTTGTGGTTATTTTCTTCTTGATAAGCACGCTTGCTCTTTTATCTCTGCCCCAGCTAGGCAAATCAAGCTGTGGCTTTGGCATTAATGGAGATAGCTCTCCTCAGTTAAAACAACTTGCTGTAGGAGACCCTGATGTGTATGGGTAAGTGCTGCAGGGAAGGGAAAAATATGAAGTTCCCTGCCTTCATGGAGTTCACATTTTAATTGTCATTTTCACAAACGAGGAAAAAAAATACAGCCACCGTGATAATCCCCAAGACCTACTCCGGGCCATTCAATTCTGGTTTAAATAAACATATAAATAAGGAAGAGATTAATGCCCATCTCTTACAGATTAACAAAGTGATATTCAGATCACTTTAAAATAGTTCCTTGGGCTCACACAGCTAATCAGAAACACAGCAAGTACATACATCCAGAATTATTTTGTATTGGGCACATAGCTTTCCCCAAAGCTACATTCTGATTTTGAGACAGTGTCTTGGTAAGGTGACGAGGCTGGGCTTGAATTTGTGATCCTCCTGCCCCAGCCTCCCAGAGTGCTAGGTTACAAGCCTATACCACCAGTGAATCCAGAATTTCTGACTCTAAGTATAAAGAAGACATAAAATTTAAAATATATTCTGACGCCCAGCCATGGCTCCAACAGCAGACATAAAGAGATGTGATAGTTTCCAATGAAAACTGATTCTGGTGTGTTTTAAGGGCACTCCAGTATTTTTTTTTTGTTTTTGTTTTCAACATACTGGGGATTGAGCCCAGAACCTTCAAACTGAGCTAAATTCCCAACTCCATTTTATTTTTGATTTTGAGACCAGATCTCACTAAACTGTCCTGGCTAGGCTACTACACGATCCTCCTGCCTCAGCCTCCCAAACTGCTGGGACTACAGAACTGCACCACCAGGTCACATTTCCAATACTACTTTAATGACATAGTTTTTCAAAACAGTGTTCTTGGAAATATACCAAACCAAACAGTCCTTTATCCTGAGCTTATACAGTAGTTGTGCTGTTAGCTAACTCTGTGCTTAGTACGAACAGCTACACAAAGGTCTGGGGAGGCAGCTCAGTGGTAGAGGGCGCACAGTGTGCTTGAGGCACTGGATTCCACTGCCAGTATTGCACACACATACACAAACATTCAAAAATATATTTTCTACATAGGAAAAAGGTTCAAGATCAGATCATTACACACAGGATTTTAACCTATATGAGTATCTGATAAGATACTGGACAATCACATAAGGGACAATCATCTACACCGCCGTACCTCTTATCAACTACCAAACATTCTTCCTTCAAGGCAGTCTCCTGCCCCAAGTGCCACAGTTGTGTACACTTGTAATCCCAGCTACTTGGAGGGCTGAAACAGATCACAAGTTCAAGGCCAGCTGGGCAACTGAGCGAGACTCTCAAAATAAAATGGCTAGGATATAACTCTGGTTACAGTACTTGCCTTAAATCACAGGGCTGGGATCAACCTCCAGAACCACAGAAAAAAAAAGGGGGAGGGATGGCTGGGCCTAGAGGTAACAAGACTACATCAATCAGGCTCAATCAAACTTAATGTCCGCTACCAAATGGGGGAAGAGCGAAATGAAGATGGACAGCTACCCATATCCACTATTCTCAACTTCTTCACTCTTAAATTAAAACTAAGAAATTCTCGTGTTCCCACAAATGAAGGAGTTTATAGCAAAGCAACTTTTGAAGTTCACCGACTTTGTTCATATTCAAAGCGTACTCAAATTCATGTAATTTACACATTTAGGGTGATTTACAAAATACATCGTGTTTCATCAACACTTGAGTCCATTCCACTGAAATGCTAAATCTCAAGAGAAAACAGTGACAACATGGACTAAGTATCCACTAGTCTTAAAGTTCCAAACTTCTGTGATTGTCCAGGCTTTAAGAGGAATCAAATTTGCATATTCCATTACTTTTTAGCTCACAGTGGAAACCATCCCAGAAAAAAACATACTGAGGGTTAGAACGTATGAACTGTAATTTTTTGCTTCATCTAACATGGTACTTACTGAGCCCCAACTCCACGAACAGACCCATGGCACTAGGAATACAAAGGCTTGCTACTCGTCCTATGCAGCCAGTTACTGCAGTCGTCCTTCGTACAATTAACGTCATCTAAGGGACTTCTAAAATAAAGCAGAAGTTCTTATCTTTCAGATTACACACAGTTTCAATCCAGAAAAAGTATCACTGAAAACTAGTAAAAAGCAGTTGTGGGGATGGAGGAATGGCTTAGCCATTAAAGTGCTAGCAAGTGCTATGCCTGGAGATTGCCTTGAGTCCAAGGCCAGCATAGGCTGCACAGTGCATTCAGGACCAGCCTGGGCTAAAGAGCAAGACCCTGTCTCAAAAAAGAAATAAGTAAATAAGTTAATTAATTAATATAAAAAGCAATCTCTCAGCAACCTGCCCCTGAAGATAGCAACGTGAAGAAAACATGAAACAAACTGACCTCATTTACGTACTCTTTCTAGTTCCCTTAGTTTTGTTCTGGAAAATAATTGTTTAGATAATCAAGTCACACCAGGATGCTGCAAGTTTCATGACAGCTGCAACTGCAGATATTTTTTTTGGTAGGATAAAACCCTCAGCAGGAGTGTGGGGTGTGCAGAGGGTGGTAAAAAGCATGGTATTCCTAAATCAGTCTGGTAGATTTGTCAATAAATATGTAGAGGCACTTATATATGAAGATGGAAATCTCGATACTTAAAAAAAAATCAAAACCAGGATTCTTTGTTCAACTCTAAAATCTGCCTTCACGTTTTCCTAAAGAGTACAAACACACAAAAGAATGTCATCAAGGCCAAGGAAAGGCAGATGCCCACAAGCAAATTTCAAAGCAGTGATGTTCAAGTAAACTGTCCCACGCTAGTGACAGCAAGATAGAGGTGATACCCCAATACTGGTTATCAGAACAAAGCCCAACCTACTAATTCACATCTGAAGAACTCATTGCAGTAAGAGAGGATTAGTGAACACCATTTAAAGTTAATGACACTTACAGCAAATTTAAACTAAGGCCTGCCAAGAGGATCCTGAGATTAAGCCTAGCCTGGGCAACCTATGAGCTTAGCAAGATCCTGTCTCAAAAGTTTAAAAAAAAGGGGGGGGGGGGGGCCCTCACTACGCAGGCCCTGGGTTCCATTTTTACTATCACAAAAAATAAACACAAAAATAAAGGCTTGCCAATATCCACAGATTTCATAAAATCTTAGGCACTTGTGAGAGCGCGCATGCACCTGCACACACACATACACACACAATCTTTTAACACTGGTAAGTCATACTGATTTTCAAAAGAGAAAGAGACATCTATTAAATCATAGGCCCACAAGGTATCTTTTCAAAATGAACTCACTTCAGTTTTTCAACAAAATTAACTGAGGGGAGAAAAAGAAGCTTTGTTTATTATATTAGGTAAAATTAGGTTTTAAACTGGCAAAGAGTAAAGAATACACATAACCAACCCAGTATCACATATTTACAGTTCACATATATTACCATTAGCCTAGCATACTGGTTTCCCAAGTTTAAAAACTTCTAGGCTGATTTTAATTTTTATAGATCTTTAAAGGTCTACAGGGTCACTCATTCACTGTCATCAAAATTCAAGAAAAACCAACATTAATGTGCATTTAGTTTCCATCTAAGTCTTCTATTCAATAGCTCTTAAAATTTTTAACCATGCCTCATGACTACAATTTTTTTATGTTAGCATTAGAAATAAGGCCTTTACAGAGACCTAAGTAAAACTTTTACTTGCAAATTTGTTTTAAACTGTCAAGATCACAAAACCCCTGCTCCCACCTATGGACTCCCGAGTTACTCTAGATAGATGAAATATAGGCTCCCTTTTTAAAAAATAGAAACAAAATGTTTACATCAATTTTCTATTATTAAAAGGCTGGGAACTTAGTAAGTGCGCCAATGGTTTTCTCAATATTTAGTATGTTTAAGCCTTAAATCTTACTTGCCTATATGTAAGGGCTAGTTATTACCAAAAAGAAGAGAAACAAATCCAGTGAGAGTGTTTAATAAATGGCACTGAGACAAACAGCTGTTTCAATTGAAAATAAAATCAGATCCTTAAATCTTGTACCATATAGAAAAATACATATTTTATGATGGAGGAAAGAGTAAAAAATCAAAATGCAAATACCAAAAATTCCATATCTAATGTTAGGGGGTTCACAGGCTCTTTAAAGCCCATCCATGGATCCCAAATTACCACACAGAGGAGGAATTAAGTTGTTAAGTAAAACTTCTATGAAAATCTCAATGCAAAAAAAAGAACGATGTGTTGTCAAAATTAAGTTACACAGAATAAATGAAGATAAACACAATAACTCATCATTATAGCTTTATAAAACCTCCAAACTGGAACTAGAAACAGAAGTGTGTCAATACAAATGGACAACAATGACTTAAAAATAAAATATCAGTTTAAATAAGTTTGAGCACATATTGTACAAGTGTGTTTCTGTCTGCTAGCCTTTCCAAACTGTAAAATGAGCCTAACCCTGTAGTACTAAAAAGCTAACATGTGCAATGTTATTCTCAAACTTGATTCAAATAATAAATACAAGTTTTCTTTAATATGAGTAACTGGAACGTACGTAAAATGTCTGAACATATTATAGGAATTCTATAATGTTAAAATGCAATACTTTCACCTGCATTAATCTCATACACATGAAAAAATAGTTGCAGATAATTAGCATTAAGAACGCAAATATATTTTCACTGTGGAAGAAAAATTACAGTACTAAGGTTAGAAATCATATATTTGCAAAATCTACAATGAAGCTGTAGACAGTCTACAATGTGACATTCTATCTTAAAATGAAAACAATATTTAGGTTTACAACAAATTTAGTCAAGGCAAAATATGTTTATTACAGAACAGTATCTGAAAGTAAGCAAGGCAACATTAGATGAACCATTTTAGATTATCTTTAATGAAATATAACTTTTAAAACTGTAATAAAGATGAACATAAATTTAACATGCTCTTCTCTTCTTATAAATGGGACGATGTAGAAAAGCAAAGCTTCAAAGTATAAGGATTGGAACCATCTGTAAAATTAAAAAAAAAGTTAAGTGGTTCACATCATCAACTTTCACCTTAAATTAGCAAATGATTTCACTCTTTCATAGTACACAAGAACAGGAAAATAAGGAAGGTTTTCTCGTTAGGTAAGAAGATAATTACTTTGCTCCCATTCTGGTAGAAGCTTGTTGAAAAGGTTCACAGCCAGATCCAGATTCCTACTGCTTTAAGCATTAAAAAGGCACTCAGTGCTTTTTAATGAATTAATCTGTGATTGAAGATAAACAGTACCAGAATTAAGCAGATGTGCACCAGCAAAGTGAACCTTGTGGAAAATACTGCCAATGGCAATTCTATATCAAAAGTCATTCAAAGATAGCTGCAAAGTGGGACAAAAGTACAATCAATGTATATGAAATATACACTGATCCCAAAAAGGTTCCAAATGATTTAGTACGAAATCTGATTATAAACGGTAGATATAAATTCTGAAATTACTGAAAATTGAGTATAATCCATAAAAAATATTTTCATTTTAAAATTTCCTTTCCTTTAATTTTTTCAGACAAAGCAGAAATATATGTGGGGTGGAGGCACTTGGGATCAAGCCCAGAGACTTCACCCTGAGCTACATCCCCAGCACATTTTTTATTTCGAATTTTGAGACAGGGCTTCACTAACTTGCCCTTGCTAGACTTGAACCTGTGATCTTCTTGCCTCAGCCTCCCAAAGCACTGGGACCAAAGGCCTGAGTCACTACGCCTAGCTACTCTTGAGTGCTTATAAGATAATCAAATCAAAGAATTCTGGTACCAGAATTTCAGCATTAAAAGGTACAGTTCCTGAAGTGAGGGGAAAATCTTTTAAGGAAAAAGTCATATACATCAGTAAATATTTGTAATATACTGCAAAGGATGAAAAGTAATTGCCCAGCACCAAGGAGCTGATAACCCACACAGTATCCTGAATATATACCATATAACTTCAAAATATTTCAGAACTTTCTATTACAAGTAACTTTTTATTAAGGAAAATTTCAAAGATACACAAAAATTTCAAATTATACATAAAAATACAGATTAGATTAATTCCCATAGGTCTACCACCTAGATTTAATAACTGTCAACATGTGACAGCATTATATCATCTACCTGCCCTCACATGCCTTTTATTTTTCCAGGGATGGGGTACTGAATCCAGGCTGGCACACCCTGGGTCCCTGGGTGTGTTCTACCTCTAAGCCATATCCCTAGCCTTTTTTCGAAATAGGACCTCAGCAAATTGCCCAGGCTGGCCTCTGACTTGTGATTCTTTTGCCTCAGCCTCAGCACTACCAAATCCAACCCTTCAAATCCTCTGCATGCATTTTTGGGTGCTACAATATTTATAAATGTTTTAAAATATGCCGCACCATCCAAAAATCCTTTAATGTATTTTTTTCTTTTTGTATGTATCATCCTTTTGGGTGGGTGGGTGGGTGGGTGTGTTCCTCCTAGCTATCATACCTGATCAATATTACTAATAATTTTCCCCTATTTTTTAAATAAACATTTAATACCCTTTACACCTGGGATCAAAGTGTTTGAATGTTTTTGCATGACTTAAATTTTAAAAAGCCATTATAGAGATAATAAATACAAAGGGTTACAATTTCTTTTGATACAAATTTTAAAAATGGAACTGGGGCGTAGCTAAGTGGTTACAGCGCTTGCCTAGAATGTGCAAGTCCCTGGTTTCAATCCCCCAGTAAAGACAGGCACGGACTATAATCTCAGTCCTTGGGGGCTGAGGCAAGAGGACTGCCACATGTTCGAGGCCAGCATGTGCTACATGTATAGCGAGTTCAAGACCAGCCTGGACTACAGAGTAAGATTCCACAAAACAGTATTTTATATTTATTTTGTACTGGCGAAAATGGAAGGTATAAGTGTTGGGCAGTGGGTACTTTATATACCACAGGTGGTACTGTAAACCAGTGCAGCCTTTCTAATGGGCAATCTAGCATTATTTTACCAAAATATGAAATCTCAATACCCTCCACTATTAGAAAGCTACCCTATAAATACACATTACAGAGTGTCAACTATAAGCACACTTACTACAACAAAAATAATAAAAATAATTAAGTGTTCATCAGTGAGAAGATGGGTAAAATAAACTGTGGCTTATTTCTACCTTAGCTATCCTAAAAATGCTTTTTAAAAAGATTTTCAAGTGGCTGGAGGAATTGCACAGCAGTTGGAACACTTGGCTAGCAAGGAGAAGGCCCAAGTTCGATTCTCCAGTATCACATGAAGGTAGGTCTGATGGTGCAGGCCTGTAATCCCAGCATTTGAGAGGCTGAGGCAGGAGGATGACTGTATGTCTGAGGCCAGCCTGGGCTATATAGTGAATTCAGGACCAGCCTGACTGCACAGTGAGAACCTGTCTCAAAAAAAAAAAAAAAAACTTAAAAAATAAAGGTTCTGTAACTCCAAGATAATAGTAAGTGAAAACAAAAAAGCACAAAAGAATATACACAGAAGTATTTTACATAAGTTTTCAAAATGTAGATAAATGCTATAGAGAAAAAAGGACACAGAAAGGACAAAGCCGTAGAACACTTTAACTTTTTGTTTTGCACTTTTCTAAACATACATATGCCTTCTTTTCTAAACATACCTATGTATATCTCCCCTTTAATTTGATCAACATAGATCAGGACACCAGCCTCCATGATGGCACTAATGAACCTCACCTTTTGATACCCTGCTAAAATGTACCATGCTCTATGTGACCACCAGCCAGAATACTAGCGACAGTTTGTCACCTCCAATGTTAGCCTATAGGAAGAACTCTTACTCTTACTTCTCTTGGCTCACTCCTTCTGAGGGAAGCTGGTGACAGAAAAAAGGCACATGGCTTCCTGGGCCTGCAGTCAACAACACGTGTGAGCACAGACGCGGACTTTCGGCGACACTCAAACCCTGAGTGCACTACAGACCCATCTTCAACATCTTCAACGCAAATTCCTAAGACAACTACAAAGCTCAACCTCGGGCAGATTACTGACCCTCAGAAACAGCAAGGTAATGTTTGTTTTAAGGGGCTAAGTGTATGGTAACTTGTTATACAGCAACAGTAGGTTTACTAACAACTAGAGGAATGATGTGGGTACAGAATTCTATGTCTTTTCCCCTTTGTACTTCTGTATCTAGGAAAACAAACAAACGTGAGAAGGAGGCAGAGCTCAGCAGTAGAGCACATGCACAGCATGAAAACGGCCCTGGGGTCAATCCCAAGCAAAGAAGAAGAAAGAAGAGGGAAGGACAGAAAGAAGGATGGAAGGAAGGCAGGGAGAGAGGGGAAGAAGGGAGGACGAGACAGTGAAAGAGAAGCCAACCCGCTTACTATGCATCCTTTTAAAATTAGTGTTGATGTTTCTAAAGGTAACACTGACAAATGAATGATTATGACATACAAAAAAAGCATTTTACTCACTTGGGACTCTTATCTGGTAGTGATTAAGGGCAGTAAGAGCTTCTACTGCATCGGTTTTGCATTCCCATTCTAATAGCCCAGAAAGTGTTTTAGCAGAAGCTAAAACAAAAGAAAGAAAAACAAACTCAGCTGTTACACTTGCTTGTCAACAATTTATTCAGAAAACTTTAAAAGAACAAATGTTTACTTACGCTTCGCATCAAACACCTTATATTTAATGAAAGTAAGAACTTCATGGTCATTACACAACTGCAAAAGAAAGGTGAAACTCCAGTAAAACTACGGCCAAATTAATGCTCCCACCTTCTTTTTGTGCAAAGTAAACTTTACAGCAGTATTTGAGCCCTATATATAACATGCATGAATTATATCAAAAATGCTTTCAGGTAAATATCAAACCTGTATGAAAAAAAATCAAATAATGAAATTCTTTTTAAGATGGGGTCTCGCTCTGTAGTCCAGTCTGGTCCTGAACTCACTATGTAGTCCAGGATGACTTCAAACTGATAGGCATCCTTCTGCCCCAGCCTCTCAAGTGCTGGTATTACCAGCATGCCCCACTACACCTGGTTTATGCTGGTTTAATGTGGTGCTAGGGAACCAAACTCAAGGCCTTGCACTTGCTAACCAACTGCTCCAACAGGAGTGCCATTCTTCCAGCCCCCAAAAAGCAAAAATCCGTAACTTACAACAAAATTACACATTTCTTATTTGTAGTATATATCCTGAGAGCTGACCAGGATAATAAGTATAGTTTCAGTAAATCAACTGTTTCTGAAACATTCATACAGTTAAGAGAAAAAAGCAGGTATATATAAAATTTTGTTATGGGTGAGATTTAAGATCATGGTAAAGTAACTCTGACTGTAGGAATAAGAGTATCTCATTGTAATTCCAATTCTCAAAAGGACTAAGCCACAAACTAAAACAGAGCAGAGACCAGAAAAGTACAATGGTTAAAGAATAAACTATACAGGAGCAAGTAAGTAGCAAAATGCTAATATTATCAGAAGTAGAACAAACAAGATTTTGAAATGAGGGTAAATTATAATACAAATCTTAAAATGGGAAACTACACCATTCTACACACACACACACACACACACACACGTGGCTACCTTTGTGAAGGTCTCCTCAGTGACACACAATGGAACATTGTAATAATGCAGCACACATGAGGGTGGTTGGATTATATTCTTAGATGCTTGGCCAGCACTTGTAAAACGATTATTTTTGCTCATTGCAAAATCTTTGTAGCTACTTGTACCATCCTCCAGCTCAAATATTTGACTTGGAACAACTGAATGTTGTTTAGACACACTGAAAAATGGAAAGGAAAAACACACAATATACCTTGTTAGATTAAAAAGCAACATACAGTTAAGTCTCAAAATGCTTGCATGAATCTTAAAAGAAAGCATGGGTAGGTATTTAAGTACAGTATAGTCAACCCATGATATCCATGAGGATTGGTTCTAAGAGCCTCACGTTAAAACCTGAGGATGTTCAAGTCGTTTATACAAAACGTTGTAGTATTTGCATATAATCTATGTACTTCCTCCTATACACTTTAAACCATCTAAGCTAGATTACTTATAATACCTAAAACAATGTAAATACTATGTGAATATTTGTTACACTGTATTTTTATAGCATAGTAATAAAATATGTACACAGATGCAATTTTTTCCTCACTATTTTAACCTATGATTGGGTGAACCCACAGGTATGGGATCTGCATAATTTAGAAGACCAACTATGTTCACTTTCGGTTATAAACAATCATTTATATTTTAGGCATTAATTGGAGAGAAAATCTATTCTCTTATTAGAAAACTTTAACATAAAAACTTGTTTATTGGAGCTGGAAGAATAGCTCAGCAATTAAAAGTGCTTGCCTAGCAAGCGCAAGGTCCTGAGTTTGATTCCCTGGCACCACATAAAGCTGGGTGTGATGGGGCATGCATGTAATCCCAGCACTCAGGTGGCTGAGGAAGGAAGATTGCTGGGAGTTTCAGGCTAGCATGGGCTCCACAGTGAGTTCAGAACCAGCCAGAACTAAAAAACAAGACTCTGTCTCAAGAAAAAAAAAAGGAAAAAAAAAAACTTGACATTTTAGCAAGCTATTTTATGATCCTACAAGTAATAACTAGGTATAGGTAAGTAAAACCTGAAATACATAACCCTAAAATTTGTATAAAATCACAATACTTCTGGATGCTAGTTTCACCTATGTGCTCAGTTACTGTAAAACATTCTAAAGCTGGCATCAGTAGCTCTAATAAAAGAAAGATTTTTAAATGTTTTTTAAATTTATCACTTAAATAATTACCAAACATTAAGTCTTTTCCCAAATAATTTGACATTATTAAGGTGTGTGACAGCTCTTTCTACTGCATATTCATCACCCATTTCTACCAGCGCTGTGCCAGGAATGGTCTTCATAAATTTTACCTGTAAATACAAAATTCCAAAAAGATGACCATTCAATTATCTTTCTCCATAAATTTTATAAGTATGATTTCTGTGGTTCAAGTCAAACAGATCTTTTGGAAACATCTTCATTTTGCCATGTATAAGACAACCCTAACTCTCATCAAAGTCCAATGAAGTTACTAAAGACTCTAATTTTATTGCATAGTTCACTGAGGAAAGAGTACAGGCTTGTCTTGGCTATTAGTTATTGGGTAAGATGAGGGCAATTTAGTATCTATCTGAGCCTCGTATTCAGTCTGTAAAATGAAGACAATAACATCTAGAACTTATTCTAGACCCAATAATATTCTTCCATTCAATAAGTTTAGCCTCTAAAGTTTTCCTAAGTACTGTGAACATAAATTTTATATCTAGTAAGTTGATAACAATTTTAAAATTAAAAACTATGCAGAATTCTGTTGAGACAATAAATAAACATGATACTACATACCAAATAATACACAAAGGCCTTAAAATAATATGGTCAGTAGGAAGTGCAACGTAGAGGCAGTTTTAAAATAAAGCAATACTTAATGACTTTGCATGACATCTTGGGCAAGGGACATATTTATCCTCTTGTACTATTTCAATTTTAACATATAATGCTGTCAAGAGTTGGATGGGATGAAGCATAAGTCGCAGGGACTAGGGCCTCACCTTGGAAAATCCCTAAGTAACCACTTACGAAGTAACACTAACATACACAATGCCGTGAACACAGTTCCTCACCTGTCAACCTCAAGAGAATACTAAGAATATGTTTACTTAATAGATTCAACATGAGACTTTATTTTTACTTTAATTTCTAATTTTAATTGAGCATCTTAGCACTTCTAAAATATACCTGTCCTTGAACAAAATTTAGTAGTTTTTCAGCATTATTTGAAATTATTTGTCTTCTAGTGAGCAAATTCTTATCCTTTGATTTAATCCAGTAACATCCTACAAACGAAATAGTAACTAAATATATGTGTTATATATGTAGTTTTTCTACTAGTAAATCTCCAAGAAAGTTAAGAAAAATTAACTATATTTAGATCTTTAAAGGATTATGATGGCATAAAATTAATGTATCATAATGTGTCATCTAAAATGCTGAGAATGTTTTGAAGAGAGGGAAATCAATGAAACGACAATAGAATTGGTCTAATATAACATGAAACTATCATCACAAAATCAGAAAAAGCCATTTGGTTGATCATGAGACAATTCATAAACAAGACAGTTCTACTAAAAATGTTGAAATCAAACTGCTTAATTCTGTTGTCTACACATATGAAAAGCATACACAAAAAACTATGTAATAGAAATTAAAATTAAAGCCTGTTTAGCTATCATCACACAGTTCCTACACTTTAAACGCCAGACCTAACATCAGTATCTGCATTAAAAAGGAATATGATCTATGCTCCCCAATGTTACTAAATCTGCCCCACGTATATTCTTGGCCCATTATATAAGCAGAAATAGCTCATATGTTGTCCTTCAGACAAAATGTGTAATTTTCTTTCTTTCCTATTGTTTTGGGGGAGGGAAAGATTAAATAATGAAAAAATTTCTATTTTGGGGCTAGAGGAATAGCACAACAGTTAGAGCACTTGCCTAACAAGCACAAGGTCCTGAGTTCAATTCCCCAGTCACCACATAATCTCAGCATTCAGGAGACAGAGGCAGAAGTATTCCTGAGACTTCAAGGCCAACCTGGCCTGCACAGTAAATACAGAACAAGCCTGGACTACAGAATGACACACTGTCTCAAAAAAAAAAAAAAATTCTTATTTCTGAACTCAAAAAGAGTTCCTTCCAGATCAAAGAGACTTCAGATTTAATAAAATAAGAACTAAGAGTACTTTATAAGCAATGCTCTTTTTCCACAGTTGTAACTTAAATGTTTGTACTTTATCATTGTGAAAAGAACATTCAAGGTCCCTTAACAGGCAAAAGTAACATTACTACAATATTGAAAGTGGGTCAATTTCAAATACAAAAGCTATAATAAAAGCATTTCCTCAGAAGATACTCACACCATAGCATTCATGAGACAAGCATATAAATCCCAGAACTCCCAAAAAATTCAACTTTTGTGGCCAAACTCTTGAGACAAGTATGTATCTACCAAGATCCATGAAAGTAACTGCTTCTGACCTATCTACCATCACAGTTTAGTAACACAACACCCTGTAGTCAGCTGTCTAACCCCCCAATTATATGACTGACTGAGGGATATGGTTTTCTGCCACTTCTCAGTATTACTAGAATCCTTAACTGATTATTGCCAGCATAGGAAAAGACTAAAATTCAAAATCTGAAGTACAATTTCTACCAAACGTGTATCACTTTCACATCACTAAGAAGTTGAAAAAAACTTAAGTCAAACCACCTTAATTTGAGAATAGTCTATATACGTAGGCCTTACGTCTATTAGTTACTTAGGTACTTCTTTGGACTTTTAAAAAAATTATTCAAAAAATATCTTAGAACCAACAACCTATAAAGATTTAGCAAAAAAAAAAAAAAAATTGTGTAAGTGCATACATAATGAATTTTCAGCTCACGTGCATCACTACTGAAAGAACCTAGACATTTCTGACACAAGAAAAAGACATGTTATTTGTAACCTCTTCAGAATTACTAAGAGTCACTCTAGTAAAGGAAAACACTAAATCAACTCACCTTTTCAATATTTCCATACAAGCAAAATAGGTTGAAGACTCTTGAACAATTCATTTTTAGTTGATGTAACCCACTAACCATCACAACTGAACCAGAAGGATTTCCTCCATGCATGTAAGAAGAAGAAGCCTGTGGTAATGGATATGCAACAAGCTCGGGTGTGTCTCGAGAGCCCATTCTGTAACGACTTGGTAAAGGCAATAATGGACCGTGGGATCCTATAAAAGTGACCAAAATAAACAAATAAATGAAACATAGACATACACAGTTACATTTGTAAATACTTTAGTAAATGTACTTCACTACATTAAACAAGTGTATATATATGTGTGTGTATATTTCAGTGCTAGAGCCTCATACAAGCTAGACAAATATCCTTACAACTTGAGCTATATAGATCCCTAGCTACATGCATCCCCAAATACTTTTAATATTACCTAACTTGATGTACATACAAAAACTCTCAAATATATAATATTTAAACTTTGAAAAATTAATAAAATCTGTATTTGTTTTGACCAGATCCAATATAATGACCTGGATTTGTTAACATGGGATCAGGAGGTATACATGTATTTTTAAAATACTAGCTTAACAAAAAAGTACATAACGTTAGGTTTTGGGTCAGGGCAGTCAACATAACTTTTGAGCTGCATATAAACTGTACTGTAATCATGACTCTAACTTTAAAAAGAATTGCAAATGTTATTTTGGAGGAGGAATAAACAGTGAAATCTAAGAAAGCTATCTCTATACAGACACAACAAAAAGAGTATCTTTAGCTCCACAAAAAGTTATCTCCCTTAAAAAAAAGCTATCTTCTTGAACATGTAATACTATAAGTTTTTAATTTTATTATCTTAGTTTTAATTTAAGAAATTAAGACCTAGGTTTAGTTAATACCTTATCTACACAGAGACTGCAAGAATCTATTTTTAGTTGCTATAATGCTCTTTAACCTCTTTTTTAACAACATCAAGAATCCTGCAGGAACTAATAAATATCTAAAATTGTCACAGGAACATACAAACACACACACACAAACTTACACCTTTTAATAGAAAATCCTCATTAGGAATCAACTTGCTAACTTTACTGTAGTTCTAGACAACTTTATCTGGCTTTCCCAGATAATTTTTAAATTTTTTCTTGTTAAAGTGCCAAACTAAAACTAAGCAAAGAGCACATTTATACAACAAGAACAGAAACAGAGGAACCCACAGGAACTAAAAATGGAGACGTGCAGCTCAGAAACATACATCTTCCCAATGTCAAGCTCTCCAGAGTTAGCGATTACAGAAGCACAGACTGGGATGTATGTAAAAGTATTCCTAATATGTTTAAAACTCCAAAAACCCAACTGCTCTCCTCGGTTCTCATGAAGCGAAAGTAATGTCATTGCCTTCCACTTTATGTATGTCTAAGTGACACCTGTCATCTACTATGTGACTTTCTAAGGACTACAAATTTTGGTAATCAATGCTATTCTGATTATGGTGAATCTCATTTTTCAGCATTCTAAATACCACAGCTATTTGTAATTACACAACATGAGAATACCACTGAGCATACAAAATTGTGTGAATTCCTGGAATTTTGGTGATTACTTATCACTACACATCAACATCAGTGCTATACTTTAAATTGTTCATAGTTTTAACTGATCTTTCTATTGACAGTTGGTAGCTTAACAGAATATAGGTCGTGATAAGTGAAATGTTAGTAATTACGTACATTTTGGTCTCCATAACTTAGACCATGGTTCAAATAATTATTTTTATCCCTACTGCAAAAGTGCAGACTCGTAATACTCTGCTTTCATACTACTACCATTTGATTGTACAGTAACAATACTTCACTATAATCACTTAATTTTCCTTTTCATGGGAAGTATAAAGACCTGCAGTAGTAAAAACGAAGAGTAAAAATTTTCACTCTGCTCAAGTTGTCTAAGATCCAAAACTTTGAGAAATCTGCTGCCCTAGGTAACAACCAAAATTAGGACCCAAAAAAGATAATTATAATAACGATCTTGAGACATCAGGATTAAGTTATGTCACCTATACTATTTGTTACTTATTTAAGAAAGATGAGTAGGAGGCTGGAGGAATAGCACAGCAGTTAAAGAGCTTGTCTTACAAGTGCAAGGCCCTGAGATTCAATTCTCCAGCACCACAAAAAGCTGAGTGTGGTGGTGCATGCCTGTAATCCCAGCATTTGAGAGACTGAGGCAGACAGATTTTCTGAGTCTGAGTCCGAGTCCAGCCTGAGCTACAACAGTGAGTTCAGGACCAGCCTGGGCTACAGAGCAAAAGCCTCTCTGAAAATAAAAGAAAGATGGGTAGTTTAAAAAAAAAAAACTTTCTGTTTTACAGAGCTAATGCAAAGTCTTGATACTTAAAAAACTAATGCTCCAGATACATTAAAAAAAATCATTTGTACGGAAAAACACGACACCAGCTGCATTATTATCATTGTGAAGGCATTTCTCATTTCTTTGGTCTGGAACCATATTTAAAGACGCCAACAGTTAATGCACAAACTTTTGGCAGGGGCTCATAGCAAACAAATCTATACTCACTTCGGCCACTGGTCAAAGTATGAGCTTTTCCCTAAGCTGTCTCACAGAGCAGGACTTCTTAAATCACAATTTTTTAAAAATGTGATGATTTACCTGTTTTGCTTAACTACTGGCCCTGAATGACACACAGTTATATCTGCAAATCTGTAAAAAGGCTCAACATCACTTGTATACATTGTCTTTTTCTACTTTCTCATCTTGCTTCTCTTCACTTCTTATTCACACTCCCTCGCATACCCATTATGCCTACTTCCCTAGCAAAGTATAAAAAATTAACCTCAGAGATCAATGTCCTAATAGACAGAACTCAGGATGAACGCCCCTCACAACCCTACACAACCATCCCCCCTCAGCAGCACCCTCCAGAACTTCATTTAGCCATCATCACTTCTCATTTACACAAACTTTCAATTTAAGATTTAATCCCACACACAATTAGGACATGAAACCATCAAAGTTTTGGGTTTTGTTGTTGTTGTTATTGTTGTTGTTTGAGACAGGGTCTCACTCTGTATCCCAGGCTTGTCCTAAACTCTTTATAGAGACCAGGGTGGCCTTGGACTCAAGGCACTCCTCTTGCCTCAGCTGAGTGCTAGGATTACAGGCATGAACCACCACATGTGGCTTATGTGGTGCTAGGGAATTGAACTTGTGTACTTAGCACTTCCTAGGCAAGTGCTTAAACCGCTGAGCCATTCTTCCAGCCCCCACTATCAAAGAATTTTACAAGAGACTTTTCAAAAATAAAAAGTTCTTAAAAAGTTCTTGTGAGATATATAATACATTATCTATGTTAATTTTAGGAAAACATACTTTATAAAGAGATGCAAAGCAGAAAATCTAATTAAAAAATAGTTTCAACATTGTATCAAGGTACTATGCCCTACACTTAGTCTCAAAGATTTTTCTATCCCCCTCTGGTAAGATAGTAACCAGTTTTAGCCTTCAAGCTGACTGCCATAGACATATTTAACTCCACAACCACACTACAAACTTGTAATTAGCAACATTTTGGTAATCCTTCATCATAAAGCACAACAGACTCCCAACAAGTGTTTCTTTATTACAAGGCACAAGTAGCCACACAACTATACTTAATATTTACTGTTTCAGGAGCAACTATAAAAAATGATCAAAGAACGAACTCACTAAAACAACTGGAGTAAGATTATGTGCCACACTGACTGACATAAAAACTGCCTCAACTTCTCTGGCCATAAAAGCTACCAGGGAACCTTGAAAAATTTATATACACAGAATAAGTAACTTAGGGAGATTAAAAAAGGAAACTATGCAGTAAGTTGAAACTCACAGGTAAGCATGGTCATTATTAGAAACTGTCTGGACAACAGGCAACATTAGAGGCTTTTTGATGATAAATCCGAAGAGTATAGTACAGCAACTCTCATTCCCCACCATTTCTAACAGTAGTGTATTCTTTAAAGCACCAAATAGATGGGGTAACAACTACTAATAAAAATTAAAGAAAAAACATCTGCTTGTAAGAAGAGTCTGAAGCCTAACTTTCTCTCAGAGAATATTATAATTCTAGGTTTCATAATCTTAATTAATCAACATAGCAAGTAACAAAAGCTAGGAAACTTTAAACAGGGAATTTAATCAAATCCAAATTACCAAATGTAGAGCCAGAAGAGTCTGAACAGAAATGTGTCCTTTTCAACAAATAACTAACTCTACTCTTTACTACTCAGAATTCCTCTTTGCTTAAAATTGCTGAATGAAAATAAACTAACTGATCAGTAATATTCCATTTTTGGTCCTCTTGTAGGCCAGAGCTCATTATAAATCAAAACCAAACCAAACCAAATATAATGGCAAAAGTTTCCAATCCCCAAACAATAGCTCTCAAATCCTCTCAAGGATTGTATGATGTATCCATCCTAAGAAAACAGGAATTGTGAGCAACTTTTTGTAAGGGGCTAATCTCATAAAAACCACTTTCAAGTAAGCAGGCAAATAAATACAGACACAAGAAATGTGCCATTCTTCATCAGAAATGCAAAAATTCTGATAATTCATCTATATCACCTTCCTTCTGCCTTGACCAACTTACCATAGCCATCATGTCTAAACGAAGAAGGGTGTTCTCCCAAAATGGCTTGTCTCTGGCGACCCTTTCCTCTATCTGACACAAAAGTAGAAACAAGGTTTTAACAAATGTGACCCAAGTACTTAAGAGAGTTTTCACATGGGAAACACCCATTTAAAACATCCATTATATTTCATAAAAGAAATAGGACTCCTGGTAAACTTTAAACATCCATTCATATCCAATTTAAATACAAACACCAAGTTTAAGAAAGTAATTCTAGCTAACAAATTCCACTTAACTTGAAAATATCTTTTTGGCAAATGCCAAATACAATCACACTTTCAAATTTAAGGGAAAAATAGGTAACTTCGCAAAAAGTGAAAGTACACAATGCTAGAGTTTGACTCTGTACAGAAGTTTTTACCAATACATGTCTTTAAAACAAGCTTTAAGTGCAGTACTTTTGAAAGACAGTACCTGAATCATACTATTAGCTTCAACAGCAACACATTTTCAAAGTGGGCTTCTTTCAAGAAGTTTCAGCATAAGCCAACAACAACCTGTATTACACGGTTTCACAATCAGTAAACACAGAGTATTTTATATGTATATACACATATTTACAAACACCTACTGACTTGAAAGCTGAAAATTTGCACATCACTGACTCATATGATATCATATATAGGTCATTGTCTATAGACCTTAACACCAGGCAGAACTATGAGCAACCCCCAAAGTTTAAATATGCCAAAATAAAGCTAACCAAAGGGGCTACATTATTGGATGAGAATACTACAATACTCGAGAGGATTACTTTTATTCTAACTACATTTTCAGGGAAGGCATGCCAATTTTCCTAGATCTTATTTGGAACATCAATTAAAAATTATTTGTAGATTTCTAAAACAATTTATGTTGGTAAGTTTCAAAAAATAACTCTGCAATACTTCAGAAAGTCTTCTGATTAAATTAATGCTCAATCAGAATTTTTGTATATGTATCCTAAGGGCTCTGTTCCTTCTAATCCTTGAAAATTCAGAAGGAGATTTTCCACATAGCCTTAGTCACCTAAACAAAAGACATTTATGGGAGATGAGAAATACTTTAATTTTCACTTCAGTCTAGATAAGTATAATTTTAACTATCTATTCCAAGTATCACAGCAGTGAGGGGGACAAAGAAGGTCATCTACTACAACTTCTTCCAAATACTCTCATCATCCTCATGAAGTGGAGCCATCTAGTCTCTGCTTATCTAACACCAGTAACAAATACAGCACTTATTACCTTTCTTATGTTTTTAGAGCTCCTGGTTTGTCAGAATTTTGGTATCCTAATGACACTGTAACACATCTGGAGCCTCACAGACTTGTTTGAAAACTCTTACAAATGCTTGAAAAGGTACTGTGACCATTCCCTATTTCCCCAAAAACACCGCTTCTCAATCTAAGTATGTATAGGTACTTTTTCTATTTCATGTCTTCCAGTATCTCTCATTCCCAAATCTCACTGCATTTGAATCAATCCACTCTGCTAATCCCTGCTGTACTGTTCCTCTGCTCAAGTATATGCCACCAAACACTAAATACAATTTGGTATCCTTTCTAGGAATCCTAAAACCCAAACCACCACAGTATCTTCATGCTCTAGTACAGGGACATAGTAAACAGCATATATATAAAGGACGAGAACCAGGCTGGGAATCTGAAGATCCAATATGAGCACTCACTTGCTACACAGTCACAGAAACGCAAAATCATCTTCATTCATAATGAAGAGCAGATGATTTCCAAGGTATTTTTTCAGCCATACATTCTCATTATTATTTCAAGCATTCACTATCTACTGTGAGATCTCATTCAACATTAGTGAGCACAGAGGTCAAACACTGAATATTTCAGTCTATAAAGAGTGGTTTATAAGTTTTCATGAATTCAACTGAAATCCAATGAAAGCTATGAACTTTTCTTCCCCCCAAAGATGCATAAGTAACAAAATTTACTTAACAGTTCTTGGGGGGAGGAGGGGCTCCCTGGAATTTAGGTTAAGGATTCTTTGCACTAAGATATAACAAGGCTGAAAATCATTTTTTAAAATAATTCTTTTTCTTTTTTTCTTTGAGAGTAAGATATGAAGAGGTCTTTATTTGGGCACAACACATAACAAATCTCTACTATCTTGAGGTCAAGCTAAGATCACTACAGAAACAAAAGCATAAATTTCTATAGTCTTGCCCAAATATTATATGAGAAATCAGAAAGTGAGTTTTCCCCCTTTAAAGCTCAATTAAAATTGTTTTACTTCAATTACATTTCGCTAATATGTACTTCATGCAATTCTAAACAGATTTACCTAAGTTTATGTGAAAAATTAACCTAAGTTGCCTTCATATAAACTTCAGATCTTTTTAAAGAATACATGTAAACGCCACTAAACCTACAAATGTTTTAAAGAGACATTTTTAAAAAATGCAATCCAAACTATTTCAAGTGAGGCAAAAAAAGAGCTCAGTAACTAAAGTTGACAGAAGTGAGAGATTTCTCATCAACCACTTGTCCTGTTGTCTGAGTACTAAGGCTTTGTTTTCCAATACTGGATTCTACTGCACCAAGCCAACGTCAGGCAGATATCCAGTAAGTAGTAACAAATGTAGGGTCTAGCCAAAGCCACATACAGACAAATTTACATATAACCACATGCATAAAGCAAGATGATTCCTTAGAAACTGAAAGTCAAGCCAATCATCCAAGTCTTAAATATTTGAACATGCAAAAGATCATCAGGTGGATTTTTTTTTTGTTTGTTTGCTTTTCAAGTGTACATGCACTACCAGTGCACCCACTGCCCGACATATTTTGGTTGTCATAAAAATTTTTTCTAGTTGACTTTTACAAAAATATCTTGAGTTTTTCTAATATGTGGTTCAAGCACAGATATTGTAGTTGAGATGTAGCCAATACTGCAGCCCCCTTGTTTTTACAAGATCCACATTTTAGTTTATATATTCCAGAAGTAAAACACAGTTATTTGAACAATTTTATCAGTCAAATCTATGCTCATGAAATTTAGCATTTATAGGCCACAGGTGAAAATGCATCTCAATGAAATGCATTATTTTTCAGATATGTCAAGTTTAAATAAATTTTAACTGAAACAGACATGTTACCCTCACCTGTATTTAAAATACCAAAACTGCTAGTTACACAAATTAACATAAACTTAAATTGTTACAAAGTGACAAATTATGAACAGCCACTTTACAAAAATGAAACCACAGAAAACATCTTTTACAAATAAAGTACCCTATAATTTTATAGAATTTCTGTTCAATGTCCACAATTTAGGAAAAGAAAACACAAAGTAACTTAAACACAGCAAATGTGCTTTTTCTTTTTTTTTTTCTTCACATGCTCTACCACTCAGCTATCCCCCAGCCCAGCAGGTATCTTTAGAATATAGTGGTTGAGCATTATATCAATTTCCAAGACCTACAGTTAAACTGGCCTTGGTTTTCTGCCATTAACAGTCTAAAACTAAGCTGCAAACAGTTACAGTAATGAGCATTATGATTTACAACATTATAATGAAGTCTAGTTTCCGTTAGTGAAAAGTCTTAAATTCTACAACTGAAACCTTAAGGGAAATCAGACCAATATACATATACAACTCGAATAAATGGGCACAGTCTATCATGGTGTTCATCCCATGCAAGTCTGAAGTACTGTTAAGTGTCCTCCTTTAAAAACTTGGGGTGATGGTGCATGTAGTATGCAGTCAAGGTGAATTGCAAGTCTGAGTTTTTCAGAGGGCTTTTGCTGCTGCCGATGTTGTGCATGATGAAGTGTAGAGTCAGCCTGCCGGAGTCCTCTATCCTTCTTAATGCCTCGTCCAGCTTGGGGGAAAAGTCCTTTCCATAGAGAAGCAGTGTGCAAGTTTGCAGTTTGTAAGGAATATTCTGATCAGTTTCCTCTCCTCCAAAGAGAGAGAGCTGCTTGGAGAAATGCAAGTCCTTGAACTGCGGGCGTGCCTGTATGTATGGGCTCCTTGTTGAACTAAATATAAGTAGCTCAGTACATACCAGTAGGGGGCACTAATGTTCAAGGTTATTTTCCAGCATCTCATGGCCTTTTGCAACAAAAGCATTCACCAACAAGCTTTTCATTTATTTAACTAGCTCATGTCAGAAAAAGTAACCTAACTACATGTAAAAATTTTGTCAGATGTTAAGAACATTCTAAAGTGCACAAAATACCTACCTCGTCTTCCCAAATATGGTTTAGTGTAGTCCCAACTGTCATTGTCATTCCTAATAACATTTAGACGAGTTGGCTGTTAGGATTGAAAATACAGTTAGTTCAACTTGTATACTCAAAGTACAAATATTTCTTTGGTTAAATGTTGAAAAAAATACTTACCCTCGCATATTCAATTTTCAGTGTACAACATCCAGCATATATATCTGCTCCATTAAGTGCTGCCTTGGCCTTCTGGGCACAAAGGACTGATTCAAACATAAACTCTATTAAGGAAATCTGGTTGAATAAAAAGACTAAAAATAATCAGAAATAAGTTTTGATTCTGGAAAAGTTTACTGAATAAAATTTCTAGACAGTCTGGGCAATTTAGTGTCTTAGTGAGACTGTCTCAAAATCAAAAACAAAAAATGAGCTGGGGACATAGCTCCATGTAAACTCCCTGGACTCAATCCCTAGAAAAATAAATGAACGCATAAGTAAATAAATGATAAATAAAATGTCTAGATAAGTTTGTTTTTAAGATCAAATACGGCCTAGCAAATGCAAGGCCCTGAGTTCAATTCTCCAGTACCACATAAAACCAGACATGGTGCCACACACCTGTAATCCCAGCACTTGGGAGGCTGAGGCAAGATTCCCATTAGTCCTAGGCTATCCTGGGGTACACAGTGAGTTCAGGACCAACCTGGACTACAGACTGAGACCCTGTCTCAAAGCAAACAAACAGAATAAAAAAAATCAACACCCCTCCCCAAAATACATTAGATCCAAAATACAATTACTTGGTTTTTATATATTTCTGAGGAGGCAAAGTTTTTATAACTATCTGACTAGCTTTGATAAATTTTTTAAATCACTAAAGTATATAAAATAATAAGCCAAAAGCAAAAATTCTTTGCTAGAGCAAGTACCATTAAGAGTTTTCTGTATATCCTTGCCTTTTCTATGTTAAACTGTGCACACGGAAACTAATATATTTGACTATTGTATTACCTTTTAAAAATGAGCAGTGAGGGGCTCAGTGATAGCATTTGCCCAGAATGCACAAAATCCTGGGTTTGATCCCCAGAACCAGGGATAAAAAACTACACACACACTTGCATTTTATATACTGTTTTAGAATTTGCTCTTTACTCAATGTTCTAACAAATTTAACTTAGAAAAGTTAATTTTTTATAAACAACGCTCATCTAAAGGTTCAAGAAAGAAAGATAAGATTCCAATGATTCTAAAGTTTTATATTTCCAAACTACATTAAGGGGAGAGTCAGAGAAGTTCATTTGGATAAACTTCAAAAAGGTACAAATGTACATATATCCAATAATACTGTTTCACTAACACGAAGCACTAGACTGTATTATATTGTACCGTTTATCCAAATGGTAAAACTCTCTAAGGGCACTGTGGTTTCATTTTTAAAAATCTAAGACAAGTAGATTTTTGTGGAAGGAAAATGACCACTTATTTAGATATGTTTAACTGGAAAAAAGATGATTTACACAGCATTCATACACATCAATAAAAAATTTACAAATAAAGGATATTCAACCATTGCTTGTATCCCATTTCTCTTAAATATAACAATGCGTTGTACTTTTCCAACAGGGTTGCATACAGTATACAACACATCCTATGAAGGAAAGAAACGAGATTTTTTCACACTTTATATTTAGGCAAACACCACAAATATACTCCACTTTATTTTACTTAAAAACCAACAACATCCAAGATGTCATTCCTATTAATTAATCATTAAGCTAATTTTTTAAAAATGGAGGAACAGCTCAGGGGTTAAAGCGTTTGTCTAGCACCTTAAGGCCTGAGTTTGATTCCCCAGCCCCACATTATCTGGGCCATGTTGGTACATGCCTGTAATCCCAGCACTTGGGAGTCAGGCAAGAGGATAACTATGAGTTTGAGGCCAGCCTGGGATACACAGTTCAAGACCAGTCTAGAATACAGAGTGAGATTGTCTCACTCTGTCTCAAAACAAAACAAAAAAATAAATAATAAATAAGTAACATTTTAAAAATTAACTTAAAAAATCTGCAGTGCTGAGGTTTGAATCCAAGGGCTGATACATACTCAGTAATCAAGCACTTTACCATGGAGGTATAGGCCTAGCACCAAAATTTTTTACCATTAGTTTAAAAACTTTAATATACCTAGTTACTTTCTCACATAATGTACCAATGAGAGACATCCCTAATAAAATGTTTGAAAATCATTGCTACCTATTTTATCTCCTAAATAAGTTCCTTTCCAAATATGATTCTGGAATGCTTACTATTATAATAACTTGAACTACCCAAATAAATATTATGGTTGTATTAGAACTCTGATATTCATCTTTCAAAGGACAAGGCTATAAAGAGACCCAAAAAATCATTCTTAAAACATTAAATATCCTTAAAAAATAAAAAATAAAAAGATGCCCAAGTCATTTTTTTTTGTACTGGGAACCAAGTCCAGGGCCTTAGCACACACTGGTCAAGAACTTTACCTACCACTGATACAGCTCTGCCACCTACTCATTTTGACTCGAAATCTAAACACTAGGTTCCCATTTCCAAGTCCCCCTTCTGACCAGCAGAAGCTTTAGCCTCCTTCTTTCCCCTTCTTTCCCCTTCTATCCTCTTCCTTTCCCCTTCTAGAATTTTATCAGTGTTCTCTTCACACACACCAAAAAGAATCTAAACACCTACTACTCAGTAATTACTCAATTTTCAAGAAATTTCTTGAGTACCATAAGCACACAGTTTTACTATTAGGTACTAAGAATATAAAAAATAAATTACCTGTACTAGATTATATTTCCTAAAATACCAAATGTTTAAATATGAAACAAAATGACAAGAATGATGGGATAAGTAAGTTTAAAGCAAGAGAATATTTTGAGGGGGATTAATAACAATGTGGGTTTTAACTATAAAAAATTTCCTGAATTTAGAAACATTCCATTTTTTTGATCAGCCCCTATACATGCACTTTACTGTTAAAAAGAGCTGACATTGATATGAAAAATTTTTAAATGTGCCCGTAGTTATAACCGTACTTCTCATCCTTTTGGCTTCACCTTTACTTTTCTTTCTTCATTAAACTTCATAGCCAAGATTAATTTTAGTAATAAAATACCTAGGGTAGTCACTGTAGAGGCAGTTTGTTATACTAAAATACATACCACTGTAATTGGATAAAGAGGATTCTGAATTGACAGCAGGAGAACTTTGTTGCCTCCTGATGGATCATCAGTGTTTCCCGGTCGAGTGATCCTTTTACTTGTAGAATAATTGAAAAAAGCTTGCTGCCCAGCAATGTACACAGGTTCATCTGCAGCAAAAGTCACACATTCTTTGGCACTATCTACGTTTTCAAATTCCACTAGAGCCTGTCGCTTAAATGGCATCATCATCACATAGCTGAGAAGGGAGAAAGAGAAGGAATATTCAAATACATGAAGTTCAACTAACGTTACTTATACTCAAGTAAAAGCAGCCTTTAATAAAAATGTTTCAAAATGGGGCTGAAGAAATGACACAGCAGTTAAAGCATTTGCCTAACAAGCACAAGTCCCTGAGTTCTATTCCCCAGCACAACATAAACCTGGGCCGGTGGTGAACACCTATAATCCCAGCACTCAAGAGAAGGTAAGGCAGGAAAATTGCCGTAAGTGCAAGGCCAGCCTGGACTTCACTTCATAGTAACAAAAATAATATAAGAGTGTCAAATCATACCTAATAATACAAACCATATACCTTATCTTGAATTTTCAAGATAAGTGCCCAAAACAGTAAGAACCAGTAATTCTTATTTACCTTATTAAAAACACAGAACCATAAAATAAAAACAACTATAGACTAAGGTTCATAAAAACATTATTTTTCAAGCCGGGTATAACGGCACACATCTATAATCCCAGTACTCGGGGGCTAAGGCAGGCAGATTGTTCTGAGTTGAAAGTCAGCCTGGGCTACAGAGCAGGACCCTGTTTCAAAAAAAAAAAAAAAAAAAAAAAAAAAAAACATTTTCCAAAAAACTTTTTTGAGACAGGATATCACTCTGTAGTCCAGGCTGGTCTTGAGCTCACTATGTAGTCAAAACTGGTCTCAAAGTCACAGCAATCCTCCTACCTCAGCCTCCCAAAAACGGAGATTACAGGCATGTACCACAATGCCTGGTTTATCTGGTGCTGGAGAATCAAATCCAGGGCTTTATCCTTGCTAAGACAGCACTCTAATTGCTGTGCTATTCCTCCAGCTCCGAAAATACTTTTAAAAATCAAAGTATCCATGCAAAGACCATTCACCAGAATATAGTGATCACAGATGTCTATGAGCAGGCGGGTTATTTGCTTTCCATAACACATTTTTTTGATGGGGAATATATTTTAATACATAAAATGAATAAGAAATGAAGGGAATGGATGGAAGCATAGCTCAGTGACTAAAGCACTTGCCCAAGAAGCACGAGGCCCTAAGTTCAAGTCCCCAGCACCACGCAGTAACTGAGCATGATGGTATACACCTGTAACCCAAAGACTGGGGAGACTGAGGCAGGAGGACTGCCATGAGCACGAAGCCAGCCTGGGCTACAAAGCAAGTTCAGGACCAGCCTGGATTACAGAGAGAGATCTTGTTTCAAAAAAAGAGAAATGGAGGGGGGGAAAAAACATAGCACATAGCTCACAATAGGAAAAATCTGTTCTCTATTCACAGAAACAAGAACCTTTGAACTTGTTTCAAATCAACATGATTTTTATAATAGCAAAAGGTCAGGTATACATTAAGTCAAGTAAAGTGACATCACTACTTTTGAGGCAGGTACCAGGGCTACAGTTTCCCTTTAGAGATGACAATGGAACAATATGGGGCGGGGTGGGTGGAGGGATAACCAGACCATCTTACAGTCCAGCTAATCATTATTCATATTAACTTCAATTTTTCTCCTCACAGAAGTGTCAAGAATAGAGTTACTACATATAAACTACTTAGGAGAGTGCCTAGCATACTGCAGTCCCATAATAAAAGGTAAGTGTTATTGTATATTCCACAGATCTTGCCTCATTCATCTTGATATCCTCAGAAGAAAAACTGCCCAGCACAGAGTAGGTATTATTTGTTGGTCCAGCAACTGATAGCTATCTTCACCCATATCATTCAAAAACCAAATAAAGTAACAATAGGCCTTGCTTGAATTTTAAAGATTTAACAACTACAAGATATAAATCCTAAGAGAAACATTTCCTTTAGGACCAGAAACCTCACTGAAGTTCTAAACTCTTGCATATAAAACAGAAAACCCTGAAATCATGCTCAAGAAATTCAAAAAGAAATAATGCTCTCTCCCAAAAAAATGACTGATTTAGTATATATCATATTACCAAGGAAATACACTCATCATTTTCTTTGAAAACACAGAAAAATTACAGGGGAAAAAATTTTCCCAATACTGGGGATTGAACCAAAGGCCTTTACACTGAATTATCTACAGCTTTTTTACATTTTATTTTGAGACAGGGTCTACTAAGTCAGGCCAGGCTCAGAAATGCCGTCCTCGAGCGCGGGGTAAAAAAAAAAAAAATGTCATCCACTTGCCTCAGCCTCCCAGAATGCTGAAATTATAGAGACATGTACCACCTCATTTGACTCAAAAAGTACTTATAGATCTAGCTTAGACTCAGTCATATAAAACCATTTTCTGTAACTGATAAAAGAAATGAGTTAGAAACAAAAACTTAAGGTAGAAAAGTGGCATCATGTAAAGGCAGAGGAAATATTTAACATGTCACATTTTAGCATGGGTACAATGGCAGACAGCTGTAATCCAGCTGTTTGGGAGGCTGCAGCAGGATTACAAATTCAGACCAGCTTGGGCAACTCAGTGAAACCTTAACTCAAAAAAAGTAAAAGGAGGCTGGGAGTGTAGCTCAGTGATTAGTGTTTGCCTAGGAATCATAAGGCCCCAAGTTGGATCCCCTAGCACCACATAACTGGGCATTATGGTACAAGTCTGTAATCTCCGCACTCAGGAGGCTAAGGAAGGAGGATTGTCATGAGTTCGAGGCCACTATGGCCTACATAATTTAAGGTCAGAACCAACCTAGAAGAGACTAAGACTGTGTCTCAAAAATTCTTTTAATTTAAAAATAAATAAATAAATTGGGATGGGGATGTAGCTCAGGGATAGAAAACCCCTAGGTTCAATCCTCAGTATCAAAAAAAAAAAAAAAAAAAAATACACCACACACTCAGACGCACAGCCCTCCCGCCCCCATTAAATGCTCAATACTACCAAGGACAAAAAAAAAAAAAAAAAACCCACATACACACAACAGAGATAACAGTTTCAATACACAAACTGAATTCCAAAAGTTTTGTTCTAAAACCACTAAAGCTTATCACTACCAGTATCTTCTTTATTAAGAAGGGAAAAGACAGCAAAAGAAACATTTAAAAATATTCTTTTGATTGTACTACAAATTCTACAGGGAAAAAAGGGGGGTGGGCGGTAGCTGGAGGAATAGTACAGAGGTCAGAGCACTTGCCTAGCAAGCACAAAGCCTTGAGTTCACTTCTCCAGCACCACCTAAACCAGGTGTGGTGGTGCACACATGTAATCCTAGCACCCAGGAGGCTGAGGCAGAATTGCCGTGAGTTCAAGGTCAGCCTAGACTACACATTGAGTTCAGGACTAACCTGTACTACAGGGCAAGACAAAGCCTCAAAATAAAAAAAGACAAAAGGTAAAAATGTAGCGATCTTATTATCCCAGCACAACCATTATTAACATCTTGTTATTCTGACACCACTATTTCTCATTTCTCTTGAATTCACTGTTCACTAGTTTTTGCAGACAAAATTACTATACACTGAAACTGGTGACTTATCTTTTCGATATAAGCAGTTTCTATAATCTTTATAATCTCATATATATCGCCAAATAAACAAATATGAAAAGATCTGCTAAGCATTAACATTTTGAAGGAAAACTACTACCCTTGATTGAAGGTTGTTCAAGGTTCTTTCAGTCTAATAGCCACCACTTTTTATTCAAAACTTATTTTATTCAACTTATACTTCTATTATACCAATGAAAATCGTAATTATATACTAATTTGTTCCAATTATTTCATGAATTTTCTATCCACATAATACAACATGAGGCCAGAATAATGTACTATGCAAATTAACTGAATGACATTCCCGTATGTGAGAATTTACCACAGACTAAATATCAACCAGTATATAGAGTTTAAAAATGGTCAGACCACTCATGAATAATTCCAATTATGAATCCTTAACTTGGTTTTTTGGTACTGAGGCCTCATACATGCTACCACTGAGCTTCATCCTTAGTACTTTTTAATATTTTATTTTAAGATAGGTTATCACTAAGTTATCCAGTTTGGCCTCGTAAGTCACAATCCTCCTGTCCCAGCTAGGTCAGCAAAGCAATGTAGTCACAAGCAAACTAAAGTTATACAGTGCTAAGCATGATGATTTGCAGCAAGCCAGGTAGCATACATTCACAATCCGATACTACGTGAGAATCTGAAGGAGGAGGATGACAAGAGTGAGACCCTGTCCAGAGCTGAGTAGCTGGGATTATAAGCATGCACCATCACACCTTGCACTCATCGACCTTAAGAGCTTTATTTCCTTGATTCTCAACATTCATGTCATGTATAATTGACATCAAAATATTAAAACAGTAACTGTTTTTCTAAAGTTTCAGCAAGTCACCAACTTGTTGACATTTGCCACAGCATTTTCCTGGCTTTACAAAGTTAATTTTGAAAAGCTTAAATATATAAAAATGGAGGAAATGTAAAGCAGAGACATTCAAATCTGTAACTTCATAGAATCCATCATTCATGTAACCATCAGAAGGTCCTTAGAGACAAGGGGTTAGTGTAGCACCTGAAGAGCCAGCCTCAATACATGACTCTCCAAACAAACTTAATTTCCATTATCCACTCCAAGTAACTTATAATCAGTAGTCTGTTTAGTAATATTTCAACCTTCGCTATATGGATTCTCAATTGATATCTCCTAAATAATCTGTAATAGTGGTTTCTAAAGTATGTAAGTTGACCTAAAAGGTTTTTCAAGTTACTCACCAGTCAATCAGGTCACCAAACAAATTAGTAACACCACGATGGAAGGTGTCAATACTATTCATACCTATTTGAAGAGATGATCCACATCTGCTAGACATCTCTGATCACTATCTATTGATACACTCCTCTTTCAATACTCAAACTTTTTTAAAAAATGGAAGCAATCAAGCTATCTCAGCAAATACAAGGAAATTTATCTTCTACATATGTAACATTTCAACTTGCTTCTGCTTTTGATACCTGTACCCTAAACATGTATCAACAAAAAAGTAGTAAAATCTACTCTAGGTCATCCATACTACAAGAGTAATGGTAAGGCACATTCCAAAAATAATTTAGAACTTTTGAGTGTTACTTTGGGCAGGAAATTCACTTCTCTGTTTCCACTTAAAATTGTACATACAATTTGTTGGACAAGAGGTGATCAGACAGCCACAAAATTAACCTATGCACTACCACAGCAATGTAAAAATAGCTAACTTAAGCACAGCTTAGTGGTGCAGTGCTTGTCTAGCATGAGTAAGGCCCTGGTTATGATTCCCAGCGCTAGAACAAGAATAAAAAGGCTGCACAGCAATGTCAACATGAGCAAACTGAACATGTACCTTGCTAAACATGAAGACTTGTAGCAAGCCAGGTAGGACACACCTACATTCGCAGCTACATGGGAGGTTGAAGAAGGAACACAGGAGCAAGACCCTATTCCCAAAATTTAAAAAATAAAAGGGCTAGGAATGAAGCTCAGGATTTCTGGGTTCAACCCTCAGGTGTTTTTTTTTTCTTTTTTTTTTGGGGGGGTGGGGTAGGGGGGGAAGACATGTAGCAAGCAAAGCTTGTACCAAATTATTTTCAATATATATCAATTCTCTATTATACTTACCATATTGTCCCAAATTTTTCCAGAGCCTCCACAAGGTCTGCTTCCACCACAGATTCACAAAGCCCTCGAACATGGACAACAGGTGAAACAGAAACTTTATGATGACTTCCACCTGCCTCCTAGCAAAAGAAGATAATTTGTAGTTAGTAACTTCAAAATCTAAATTCTACCTTTTAGTAAATTCAACTATGCATTAAAAAGCAAACATTTAAAAAATAATCCCAAGCCAAACAACAATTTACAAGTTAGTAAAAGAACTTGAGAATAAACTCATCTGAATAAGTCAACTGAATGGCTGCAATATTTAATTCCTAAAGAGCTCTACCTCAATAAAAAAAATTACAATTTTAATAATTTATTTCAAGGAACTCTCAGGAAACTTTCAAGATACACAAGCCATGCTACCATTTGAATTTAATACTAATAATTTTATAGTTTTACCTCTATGAAGTCGAAAATTCACGCAGTTCAAATGAACAAAAAAAATCCCAATTTGAATTTTTTCTTGGATATAGATATGTGCCTTATTTTTCCTAAGTAGACTTACATCATCTTCTGTTTTGTTATTTAGCCCCATTATAAAGTAACTCAAAGTTACTCACTTAGAAGTACACATGATAAATTTATTTATTTAGCTACTTACTTAATTTTTGAGAGAGGGTCTTGCTCTATAGCCCAGGCTAGCCCTGAATTCACTATGTAGCCCAGGCTGGGCTTGGACTCATGAGATTGTACCACTACACCTGGCTTTATGTGGTGCTAGGGAATCAAACTCGGGCCTTGTGTTTGCTGGAAAATCACTTTAACGACGCTGCCATTCCTCCAGCCTCCACATGCTAAATATATGTAATGGACCATCTTTGATGATGAACAGTACTCAAAACAGGAAGCCCTGTTGGACTTCTATAGGCTATTGTGCATCTTTGAGTATGTCCAGAAAAATGTCAAAAAATACATATTTCTCTTGCATTACAACTTCAGAAGCAACTTCCACACACAATCCAAGTATATAAAATATGTAATTATTAAATATTTTTCTCCTACACACTAATCTGAAAGCACTAATGTTTTACCATTAAACATTAACAGCTGTTTTAAGAAAAATAACTTATTTCAAGGCTATTTTAAAGACTCATCAATTTTACTTTACTATAAAGACTTTTAGGAAAACATAATAAACATAGTATCCTGCCAATAAAAATGTCTTTGCACTTTAAGCATTTAGATAATAAGGCCCTGGTCTTATGTATCTATTATATACCAGGTTAGAAATAATATTCTAAGTGTATAGGTAAAAAATTAAAGTATGCTTACAATTTAAGTGTGCATGTGTGTATTTGTATGTGCATAAAAACTCTTCTTTAGGATAACTAAGTAAACTATACCGAAGGCATTATTTGGTCCTCATGACAGGCTCTGGGCTAGTCCAGTCATATACACGGCACAAACACCCAGCCCCATAAAGGCCATCTCAAGGAGAAACTCCAGTAATATCAAAAATGCTAATTTTGACTACTACAGATTGAAGATCAGAATCTACTGCACAGCAGCTTAATATAGTACAAATATGAAGCTTCTATCTAAGAAAGCAGGGACTAGAGGAATAGCACAGCAGTTACAGCACTAGTCTAGCAAGCAATAAGCCCTAAATTCAATTTCCCAGCACGGCATAAGCAGGGTATGGTGGTGCACGCCTATAATCCCAGCACTTGAGAGGCTGAGGCAGGAGAACTGCTGTGAGATCGAGGCCAGCCTAGGCTACACAGTAGTTCAGGACCAGCCTGGACTGGAGCATGAGACCCTATCTCAAAAAAAAAGAAAGAAAAGAATATCTAAGAAAGCAAAGTGCCCACTTTTAACACCTCTTCCTAGAGCAAGGACTAAATTCTAAGCTCACAAAGGCTAAGCACAATCTCTTCAAAGCTTTGTTTTCCCTACATCTCAATGGACAGCACATGCTCAACACCTACTGAATACTTCTTTCTGCCCCCTACAATGACAGAATTTTAAAAGATCAATGTTCAATATTTCACTCCCTAATTACAGACATCCACAGACCCACTATAGGGTGACAATCCAGACTCTCTTTAAATACCACTAAATGACAGAAAACATACCAATTCATGGAACAGTCCATCACATTCTTATGAAAACTGTTCATAACCAATAACCAAATCTACTTCCTATAGATTTGCATTCAGTGACTTTTGGAGCCAGACCAGTGTAAATCTGTAGACAGTTACTGCTTCAATGATCTTAATCCAGTTATTTTTACCTTTCTGGTCCACTTAGCAGTTTAAAAAAACAAAAAAGAACAACAAAAAATAAAACACCTACTGTTATGAAAGACATTAATAAGGAACTAAAACATACGTAGAAAACATCCAGAACAGTGCTAGGTATAATCATTGACCACGGGCTCAATAAACATTAGTTGGCACCCTACCCTCATCTACATGATCTTCTAATTGTTTGTAATGACACCTAAAGCTTGTCCTTCTACACTCTAGATTCTCCTGTCCCTCCCCTTGTGAAGTACAATACAAGTGCCTTCTCTCTCTCAGGAATCTTTCCCTGGATACATTAGAATTTCTCAGTTGTCAAACTGAGAAATAAGGATAGTATTTCCAGACATATAAGATTATCTCTTCTCTTCTTTGAACACCATATGTAGTCAAAGACATAAGTTTCCGGGGGCAGCTGTAAATATTATTTTAATTCATACTACATTTTAAATTAGCCTACGTATCTTACTCTTATTAAATAATTATATCTTTTTACTGGTCTTTTCTTTTTTAAAGACATACTATAGCAGATTCAAAATACAGGTACATTTAATCACACAATACAGCAGGATTCAAGTAATATTCATTCCTGCACTGCGGGGGTTGGAACCCAGTATGATGCATGCTAGGTAAGGCCTCTACTACTACCGTGCTATGAATCCCCAGCCATTCAAATAATATTTTAACGAATTACCTTTCTGGATTTTTGGCTTATACTGTATGATTTGGTTTTACCTACACACGGTTCTTTGCCTCTTCTTCTAGCTAAGAATGGGTGGGAGACCTGAGGCTGTAACTCCATGGTTCAACTGGCTAGTGTGGAAGGTCAGGACTTTAATCACCAGCACCATGCACCAGACCGCGCGCGTGCACGCGCACGCGCGCACACACACACACACACACACACACACACACATTTTTAAAATCCCTATTGTGTATATACATTATCAATAAAATGGGGGGGAATCCCTATTGTGTACTACTCCACCAGTTACTTTCAATCACACAATTATGCCTAACTTCAGAGGTAGCACAGAATTGTGAGGGGAGACATAGAGGAATCAAAAATGGTTGATCAGGGACATTTAAAGAAGGTACTCTTATTTGCTAGCAGTAAGAATCTTAAGCCTACCTTCACCACTACATGGAAGACAGCACAACTGAAACCAAAACAGAATACAACCAAGTCCTCATGACATCATGTAATTCCCTGCATCTAGCATGCCTGAAACTAATACCACAACCTGGCTTTCCCGCTATACTGACCAATCAATTGCCTACTCTCACCTTTTTGTTTTAAGCACATCTGAATTGTTGCTGGGCAATTAACTGCAAGCCCTGAAAGCTGCCTTCAATTTTATGAAGGGAAAAAAGGTAAGAGACATAAAATCACAAATCTTAAGATATAAGATACTTCTCATGATGACATCACCGACAACAGCATCTGGCACATGAGAGGAGCTCAATCATTACATTTTAATGAATTAAAAGTTCACAGAGATCACCAAGTTCCTAAGAAATTAAGTCAAAAAGTTTGTTGGCTGCAGAGCTAAGAAACTTGCCTTGACTGTGCTACTGGCTCTACTAACAGATTTTCTGTTTGTGTTGGTGCTAGGGACTGAAACCAGAGCCTTGTGCATATTAAACACACACACAGCACCGCTAAACTACACCTCCATCTGTATTTTAACAGTTTGACAGCAATGGTATTTCTTCCCTGGGCTCAAGAGCAATTTAGGTTGGGCTGGGGGCGAATCTCTGTAATGCAAGCACTTGTCTACAAGCACAAAGGCCCGTATCTGATCATCCAGCGCCACATACTACCTAGGCATGGTGGTACATGCCTGTAATCCCAATCCTAGCACTCGGTAGACTGAGGCAGAATTGCCATAACTTTTGGCCACCCGAGCTACACAGTGAGTTCAGCACCAGCCTTAACTACAGAATGAGACCCTGTCTGGAAAACAGAAAAACCACTAAGGTGGGGCTAAATTCTTTTCAGCTAAATAAATTACCATACTTCAGCACGATGAAGCACTTGACATTAAGTTTCTACTTAGGATATGCCTACCATAAAAACAGAATTGTAATATGTGTATGTTTTCATAGTTAGAGTGATTTCAAAATTGAATTGAAAATTACAAAAAGGAAAAAGTAAAAAACAAACCTTCCTTAGTTCAAAGTACAGGATCAGTTCTACCTAAATTAAAACAATTCACCCTTTGCAAGTAATATTACCACAGTAGGAGAAACAAAAAATAGAACTTATAACTCAATCGGCATATATTAGCTCCAGTCCGCATAATGTAAATTGCACTTTGTTAATTACTTAACTAACTACGGCATCCGGAAATGAAGGCAGGCAGTTCAACTTTCAAGAATTACAGACTAGGAGAACTCCCAGTAGTAAACTTTCTCAAGGTCACACAAGTAGTATGCTAGGACTAGACTCCTGACCTTCGTCTCAAGCCTCACACCATGGCTGCTTCACTGCTCCACACAATTCACTTTGCCATATTAATTATGCATTATTTCCTTCCTAGTATCCAAAATACTATGGGTTTACTGATCTGTTTCCAGTAATAAAATTTCATAAACTGTTTCAAATATCTTTCACGGTGCAGACAAAAACCTAACCAAAGGTGGGGAGGGCACAGGCCTGTAATCACTCTGTAAGCACTCTGGGAGGCTGAAGCAGAAGGATTTCAAGTTCACTCTCAGCCTGAGCAACTTAGATCCTGTCTCAAAATAATAAAAGGACTGGGATGACAACCAAGACTTTTTGCAAAATAGGTATCCTGGGCTGGAGGAATAGTTTTGCGGTTAAAGCGCCTACCTAGCAAGCACAAGGCCTTGAGTTCAATTCCCCAGCACCCCATAACGTGGGCATGGTGGCACACGCCTGTAACACCAGCCCCTGGGAGGTTGAGCAAGGAGGACTGCTGTGAGTTTTAGGCCAGCCTCACCTACAGTGAGTTCAGAACCAGCTTGCACCAGAACGAGATGAGACACTGTCGCAAAAATAAGTATACTGATCACATACACCAACATCAAGTTACAATATGCCCACTCCAATAGTCACAATCGATCAAACTGAAACTTCCTAATAAAGGCATTTCCTTTATTCATGATTGCAAGGTGCATTCTAAACATTAGTATTTCAAATACCTAGGAACCAAAAGCAAAACAGGTGAAACAAGGGAACTCTTTTACTCAGAGAACGACAAGATTCCTTTTTTTAAAATGTGATGCAACCTCACCTGCCACATTTCCGCGTCTGAAACTAACGACGACGACTAATAACCAGGGTTGGCATAAAAATTCAAACAAAAGCTTTTAAAAGCTTCTAATGTGCCTTTTGTCAAAAAAAGAGGGCACACATTTTAATAGAATATATGTGTACCACATATTGGGAAACTTCAAGTTTGCTGAGTTAATCAGAATTCAAACATACAGAATGTTGAAAGAACACCTCGGTCATTAAAACAGTTTAAGTACACCAAAAAAGGGCAAAAAGTGTTTACGCATTTTATTTCCTCCAAGTCTCCATCCAACTGAAGCTGAGTACTTGATGTCAATAACGAAATGGTTTTCACATTCCTCTGGCCTCCAGCTAACACCTCCGAGTAGAGACTAGGAAGCGTGGTTAACCCAGCCCTGAGTTCAATTTCTTTCCTGCGGATAAATTTGGAGTTTTAAAACGCCAACGAAGAAGCGAAGTTCATTTTAAGATCTGTTTTACTTGAAGGTGGGGAGTGTACTACCTACCACCTGCCAAAACATTTCCGCAACCGGAGAGAAAACCTGTACTGAGCCATCACCACAAAACTGGGTCGCCAAGTAGGCACGCATGTCTGCAAAGGTGAAGTTTATTTTTTTATTATTATTATTAACTTAAACACGGTGGCGAACTAGGGTGAGCTCGCCACGGCGTCATTTCATTCAGCTCAGGACCCAGGCGACGAGAGCCCCGCGGGGACAGCGCCCAGCGCAGGGATGCTAAGGAGGGACAGGCCGGAGGAAGGGGAGGGGGTCCCAACGGCACCCCACCCCGCCCCGCCCGCGGACTTCAACTAACAAAGGGCTGATCGCGCGCCGCCGCCCCGCCGCCCCCGCCGCGCGACCCTCCCCAAGCTCAGGGCCCGGCGGGAGCCGGCATGGGGGAAGCAGGGCGAGCCGCGAGAGCGCGAGCCTCCGAGGTTAAAGCCGGCGGGCGATTCGCGGCTGAACCGAAGGACAGCGAGGCGGGAAGGAGGCCCGGCGCCGCCGCGCTTTGTTACCGGCTGCGAGAAGCTCCGGCCGCCTCCGCCGCTCTCGCCCCCGCCGCGGGGCGTCGCCTCCCGGCGGCTCTCGCCTTCTTCGGCCGAGTAGTCGATCTCCCCCTCCTCGGTTTTGAGGCGCTTGGCCTGGCTCTCGTAGTCCCGGTCCTCCTCGTACGTCTCCCTGGGGGAGGAAGAGGACGAGGACATGGCGGCGGTCAGAGAGACCGGCGGGCCGGCGGGGGGGTGCAGAAGGCGAGCGGGCCTCGACGCCGCCGGCCGGTGCCCGCCGAGGGCAGCGCCTGCTCAGCGACGGTCTGCGCGGCCGGGCCGTCCGAGGGCGCGCGCTCGGCAGCCGGGGGCGTGGGGACACCGGGCGGGCTGAGGGGGGCGCCCGCGAGGAGGCGGCTCCGGAGCGGCCGCTCCCCTCCACCACCCACCCAACGTTCGCTCTCGCCAGCCTCCTCCTCCTCCTCCGTCTCCGCTCCCAGCGCGGGGGAGCGAATCTAAGGATGGCACCGCGACCGTGGCTTCCGGTCTTCCCTCCGCCTCCCGCGGCCCCGGCCGCGTCTCCGCCCCGCCCCCGCGGACGCCGCGCGGGATCGAATCCTGCTGCAGCCCGCGGGAAGCGCCCCCACCCCCGCCGCCGCCGGGCGGGGGTCCGGTTCCTATTGGCGGAGAGGGAAACCAACCAGGCTTCCAATTGGTCGGAAGGGCTGTTCGTCAAATCGGCGGCCGGGCTTCGCCTGGCTCCCTGCGCTTTCAGAACTTGTCGCCAGCCTGCTGGTCCCGACAGCGCAACGCCATAGGCGCGCCGCGAGCCGGTGGCCGTTGGCTCTGGGAGGCTGTTACCCCGGCGAGGCGCGGAGGGCACCCCGACAGTCGACGAGGCGAGTGCAGCTCGGGCTGCGGGTGTTAACCGCCGTCCCGCTAATTTGAATGCTTTGCTTTTGTACCCTAAGGATGCACCCCACACAGCCCTAACGCTGCAGGAGTGGAGGGTTCGCGCCCCTGGATGTAGCTTCCCCCTGCGCCGGGTGCAAAATCTGGTAGAAGTGGGTGGATTTTCTGCTGACTCGAGCTGCCCATTTACCGAAAGGCGGCGAGCAGACCTCCACGCGGGCGCGGGTCCCTTGGGCCGCTTGTCTGTACCCTGGGCCCTTACGTAGTAGACTTGATTCCACCCCGCGGTGAGACGCGCTTTTAACCTTTCATATAAAACCCTGTTCTTCCTCCTGCTCCTCTCTTTCGCTCTATTCCGCTTTATTTTCCAAAGATAGGGAAACCGTGTCAAAATTCTGTTTGTCCTTCGGCCCCCAAGTCACTCTCCCTGTGGAGTCCTAAAGGACTTTTCTGTTTCCAAGCTTTAGTTGATTCTCGTCTTAAGATGCTCTATTTTTAAGACCAGAGGCGCTAAAGAATAAGAGCCGGGTTCCTTTTCATCTTTGTAGACCGGGTTCCTGCACAGTTCCTGGAGCAATGTAGGGGCTCAACAATGCTGTATTTCCAAGTATTTCTTGTGGTGGTGAAAATAGCTTAAATTCTGAAAGCCTTGCATTGCAACCAATTTATTATAGCAAATTAAAATATTAAAATGCAATTCACACACCAACTATAAAGGAAACCCAGACTTACCAAATGTAGGCTACTATATTCACCATCACTTTAACATAGGTAAGAATGAGGTAATACTGGTATTAAACTTTTTTTTTTTTGAGGCAGAGTCTCCCTATAGTCTAGGCTGGCCTTGAACATACAATATTGTCCTGCCTCATCCTACCATGTTCTGAGATTACAAGCACATACCACAATGCCAGGCTTATGTGGTACTGGAGAATCAAACCCAGGGATTTGTACTTACTAGAAAGCACTTTAACCACTGAGCTATGCCCTGGCCAGTCCTGACTTTTTTTTAAATAGCTCAAATCAAACTGGTGAATAAAAAAATACTGAAGAAGTACAACTTCCAAAGTATTTCTATGAGACATCAGTTTTATAATATTTCTGCTTATACAGATAAATGTTCAGTGACAGGTTCCTTGGTACAGAAAATGCTAACTAGCTTATCACTGTACCCTAAAAGAGCTCAAGAGGAAGGTCATAAATTATATTCTATGTGATTTAACTTAGCTGAAATAAAGAAATTATACATTGCTTAGTAGCCAGAAATGCCTAAGAAAATCAGAAACCGCTCCCAAGTACTATGACCATCTGGAACTTGTGGAACATTACTGCAGCAGACCCTCAGCCAGTTTTCTGGGCAATTGGGTTGGCTGCAATTGATGGCGGGCAGACACCAAGACTGCCACAATTCTAGAGCATTCAGAGGCTATAATAGACCGGAAGATAGGTTGATATGAGGGCTAGGGAAATGGCTAGTCAAGGTCCTTTATGACCTGTCCCCAAATGACTTATTTCAAACCTCATTGCTGACAGACATAAGCTATAAGACATTGTGCTGAGTGATGAGGACTAGAAAACTAAATAGGAGCTGGTCCCGGCCTTCTCCAAGCTTTAAATTAGGAGTGGACCTCTTAGCACAGGTCTGTAATCCCAGTACTCGGGGAGGCAGAGGGGGAAGGATCATAAATTGGAACCCAACCTGTGCAAATTCATGACTTCTGGAGATCTTGTCTCAAGGTCAAAAGTAGTGCAAAGGCTCTGGGCTCAATCCTAAATACCGCCCCCCCCCCCCCGACACACACACACACAAATTCAGTTGAAGAAGAAGGTATATACACAAGAGATAGGCTAGGGGACACATATATCTAATAATAGACATATAATAATGATAATAACAACTGTAATGTCCCATACTCTGTGCTAACCCCTGAAAAGGTCATAATTTATAACAAAAGCTATCTACTAGAGGCACTGTTAATCCATTATCCAATTGAAACATCCTCAGAAAGGCTAGAGCTACAGTGAGTAAGCTGGAGAGCCAGGACCAAAATCCATGCAGTCTGATTCTAGAGCCAGTTCTTTTTATAAGGAGAATGATTTAATTATGTTATTACCGTGGACATATGGTTCTAATTCATAAACCTTTATTATGAAATTTATTCACTCATTTCTAGTAGCAGTTGTCCTGAGAAATACTGCATAGATCACAGTTTTCTCCATATAAGGAAATTCACTTCTCTTCCATAGAAAATTGAAACTAGAGTGCACTGGTTTTGTATTAATTTGTAAACTTAATTTCTGTAGAAAAGACCCCATATCTGTGTGAAAAGTATCACCATTTTCTGATGGATACATCGTTTGAGCAGGAGATGCAAATTCTGAAGTTTTTATATCCAAACTCAGTTTCCAACAGTACTGCTGCCTCATTGGCTAAGCAACACTTGCTTTCTACCTCAACTCTTATTAAAATTTTAAAATTCACGCACACCTTACAGTGAACCATACTTCCAAAGAGTTGGCTCCAGAGAGGTATGTGGTGATTAAGACCAAGTGCTTAACTCGATCTCCAGCTTTTCAGAGACAAACTAATTGTTCCTGTGAAATTTCATTAAAGCCAAAGTGACTATTTCTGATGATAGCGCTGTTGTTAGAAATCACCAAGAAAGAGCACCGAGGCTCTTTTTATTTCACCTACTTCTGGTTAGTTATGGTGTATGACCACAGCTCCCAGGAGGATGCACCAAGCAGGAAATGCCCCAAGCACTATTAGCTCTCTGTGCAGTCAAGTGTAACCATTAGTGGTGTGCTCTTTCAAGAGCTTCATGCACATCTGTTTTGGGGCTCCTGCTTCCCCTAGTGTCTGGTCTCTTTTTAAAAATCTGCAAAAATAAAGTGTACACTCATACACCAGACAATGACAGAGCTGAGAGTTTTGTTATCTGCTATAGCCACATACTTGGAAATAAGTTCTAAATTATTTTCATTTTTCTAACTCTTGAATTTGTTAGTGTTTTAGATGATGTGAAAAATGCTGTTGGGAAAATTTGTACTTTAGTAATAAAAAGTAAGGTGGTAATATTTCTGTCCACACTTGAGAGTGAATAGAATTTATGAAACTAAATTCACCTTGCATATGGAAATATAGCTGAAGTTAAATAATTACTCATGCTTAACCACAAAAAAAATTATGTGCCTCAGTTTACTCCAAATTATTCCATAAAATATTCTATTGTTTTGTTTCTTCTAAAGAAAAATAAAATTTTAAGTTCCCCAATTCTATCTGCTTACATTTAAGCTAGGTTCACACTAGTATCCAAGCACTGTAGTGGGCTGAGGCAGTTTGAGCCTAGTCTAGGAAACTTGGCAATTTAGCAAAACCTGGTCTTAAAAATAAAAATGGGGACTGGGGGAGTAGCGCAACAGTTACAGCAGTTGCCTAGGAAGGGCAGAGTCCTGAGTTCAGCTCCGCAGTGCACATAAGCCAGCCATGGTAGCTTCCGCCTATAATCCCAGCACTGGGGAGGCAGAAGCAGGAAGATTGCTGTGAGTTTGAGGCCAGCCTGGGCTCCATAGCAAGTTGAAGACCAGCCTGGACTACAAAACAAGCCCCGTCTCAACAGATAAAGAACTGTAGATGTAGTTCCACGTGAAGGTGCTGGGTTCTATCCCTAGTACCTACATTAATTCATTAATTTGAGCAAAATAAAAATGCCTTGAAAACAACTCATCTCACCCCATCAAGGACGTTTGCATGTAAGCAAGCGACCACAACTCATCCTTCAAGCTTGGTCACTGGTGGCAAGGCTAATATAAGGACAAGGAATACTCAAGATAACATGCGGATGTTTGTTTTGGATTTTTTTAACTTTGTTGTCTTCAGGCTTACCTGGCTGAGCAGTGTCTTTGCATTCAGAATATGTGAATTATGTGAATCAAATAGAAGAGATTTAAAACAAAACTGTGGCTGGAGAAATGGCTCAGGCTGGAAGAATGGTTAAAAGCACTTGCCTAGCAAGTGCTAAGCCAAGTGCTAAGTACCCAAGTTCGATTCCCCATCACCATATAAACCAGGCATGGTGGCACATGCTGTAATCCCAGCACTCGGGAGACTGAGACAGGAGGATTGCCATGAGTTTAAGGTCAGGCTGGGCTCCATAGTGAGTTCAGGACCAGCCTGGGCTACAGAGTGAGACCCTGTCTCAAAAACAAAAGCAAAAAAATTAATAAAATAGTATAATTGTCTCCCTGGCTGCTGTTGACTTTCCCAAGCCAAGGAAAAGAAACAAGGGGCTGGAAGAATAGCACAGCAGTTAGAGCACTTGCCTAGCAAGTGTGAGGCCCTGAGTTCAATTCCCCAACACTACATAAGCCAGATGTGGTGGCACACGCCAATAATCCCACTTGAGAGGCTGAGGCAGGAAGATTGCTTTTAGTTCGAGACCACTAGGCTGTATAATGAGTTCAGGACCAGCATGGACTACAAAGCGAGACCCTGTTTTGGGGGAAAAAAAAAAAGCGTGTGAAACTCTGTTAACTTTGCAAGTTTTATCTATTAGCCTCAAAGACTGACCTATAATTTGATTTATTCCTTACTCGTATCTGAAATGAGATCATTTAAAAACTGTAATTCCACTTTTAAGTACCTAAGTGGAAATGGCTGCTGCTTTTGTGCACAGAAGCATGCAAATGTTTTTTATTTAAATTTGTAAATCAATTGTAATAACATGCAAGAGGCAACTTAATGATTTCTTACTGCAAATACATTTTGAAAATAAGAGAAAATAAGAGTTCCATGACAAGGATAATATTCTTTTAACGTAAAGTACACCATTGTGGGCAGATCCAAATTTTCACTGAAATGAGGATATAGAGTTGTTTGTGGGATGAAGTTACAGTTATCACTCTTTATGTGATCCCTTCCTCCTCCCCCCATACTAGGGATTGAATCAGTGCTTCATACAACCTTGGCAGGTGCCCTACCACTGAACTATACCCCAGCCTTATTATTACTAATTATAAATAAATAAGGGGCTGGAGGAATGTCTCAGCAGTTAAAGCACTTGCCTAGCAAGTGCTAAGTACCCTAGTTCGATTCCCCAGTACCACATAAACTGGGCGTGGTGGTGCATGCCTGTAATCCCAGCACTTGGAAGGCTGAGACAGGAGGATTGCCCAGCCTGGGCTCCGAAGTGAGTTCAGGACCAGCCTGGATCACAGAGTGACACCCTGTCTCAAAAAATAATAATAAATAAATAAATAAGGCACTGGGTAGCACTTTACTGTGTACCAAAATACTATCATATGCATTTCCTTTCTTGATTCTCATAGTATTGTGGTTTGGATCTGGAATGTCCCCCAAAAGTCTCATGTGTTTGGGTGTTATGGATTATCCATGGACCCATGTGCTGTTGGGCGGTAAGGGCCTGGTGTGGAGGGGTGGATTATGGACATGTGGTGGATTATAGGTGTGTGGTAGAAGATAAGAGTGTGGTACATTATAAACTACAGCAGTGGTGGATTAGGAGCTAAAACCCAGAAGGGGCAGAACACTAAGGCTGGGCCCTGAACGGGGTGGGTCACTGGGACAGGGTCACTGGGACAGGACCTGGGAAAGTATATGCTGGTTCTGCCCTTCCTCCCTGATTTGGTTCTATTCTGCCATGCAGTGAGGAACTCTTTCCCTCCAGCTCCATACTGGTCCACCAATTCCAGTCACACATGACCTTCTGAAGCTGTGAGCTAAGATAAATCTTTCCTCCTTCAAGTTGTGGAAGTTGTATATTCTGTCCTAGCAATAAGAAAGTAACTAAGACACACAGGAATTTTATATTGTAGACCGAGGAGGTCCATATTGTCTCTATTTGGCAGATGAATTTTGTGGAGAGGGAAAGGGAAAGTGTGTGAGGGAGTGATAGGAAAGGAAGGGGAAAAGGATGTAATATATAAATTTAAATTTTTGCAGGCCTGTGGGTACTGGAGGAATGGCTCAACCGTTAAAGCACTTACCTAGCAAGTGCTAAGTTAAGTGCTAAGTGCCCCAGTTCGATTCCCCGGCACCACGTAAGTTCTCATTTGCTCTTCACTATATTAATAAGGATGTATGAGCTATTTATGGTGACTACATTAAAATTGGAATTCTTAGCTTACCTGCCCTATTTGGGCAGAACTGCTTTCCTAAGAACATAGCTTTTAAGAATGTAATTTGTTTAAGCAACCTATAACTTATGTGAGCTAAAACTATTATTTTATACCTCTGGAAAGATACATCTTAACATCTGCTAACGCAAGCCCCTCAATCAATAAATGTTTGCTAAAATACCAGGAAGTATGTAAGTGGTCCCGGAAACAAACACTGTGGACAAACAGTGCAGTTGCCGAGAACAGGATCCAGCCTAAGCTAGAAATATAAAATCACTTCCAGGAGAATTGAGGACACTGAGGGAGTTGTTCTCTAAGCCACACCTCAGAGCTAGAAAGCCAGAAGAGCTGAGCTCTTCCTCCTCCAGAAGCCAGCAGCGACCCTGCTGCAGCACAGTCGCCAGAATCTGGAAGCCTCTGCTATCCGGTAGCTGCTATGTGGCCAGAGTCACACCGTACAGACTGCACGGGCAAAATGACTGTGCCACCCCTGTTTCTGATAAGAATCCCATCGCTGAACCCCACCCCTCTGAAGCCACTGTTACAGGAGGAAAACATCCTTCCGCAGCCGTGCCTATGACAGAAACAGCCTTCCAGGTCTTACTCAGGGGCATTGATGGTGGAGTCCAAGTATTTATGTAACAGCATCTGCAGGAGTCTGAAGGATGCAATTTTTGGCTTATCAGCCTATTGTATGGGAAAGCATACTTGGAAGAAGCTGAAATGGCTTCTAGCTGAGTCCTCGCTGGCCTCCACGTTGAATGTTTGGTTTCAGTAGACCACACATGGTAGAACACTCCAAGTTCCTACTTGTAAAGCGTAGAAAGGCACCATGTCGATAGGAAAGTTATAGGATGCAATGAACCTGAGAGCCTGGGCCATTTCAATACCGCTTCCAGCAGGGCTAAGGAACTTTTTAATGAGCTGGAGGAATAGTTCAGTGGTGAAAGCACTTGTCTCACAAGCACAAAAGCCTGAGTTCAAATTTCCAACACCACATAAACTGGACATGATGGTGCATTCCTGTAATACCAGCACTCGGGAGGCTGAGGCAGGAAAATTGCTGTGAGTTTGAGGCCAACTTGGGGTATATGGTGAGTTCAGGACCAGCCGGGAATATAGAGCAAGACTGTCTTAAAATAAAAAAGAACTTTTTAATAATTTGCTATTTTGTCAATGCCCAATAAGTATAATATGTGAAGGTCATTTGTGTGTGTGTGTGTGTGTGTGTGTGTGTGTGTGTGTGTGTGTGGAGTCTTGTTAAATGCTGGTCTCAAAAACCTGAGCTCAAACAATCCTCCTGCCTTAGTCTCCTAGGTAGCTTGGACTACAGGTGTACACCCCTATACCCTCAAGCCCACAACCAGGCTGCCCTGTGAATCTGCTCTGCTGAGATAATGTTCTCTTTGATCCTTGGGACAGCTAAGAGGGATCATGTACAGGCAAAGCTTACATCAGGGTATTATGTAAATATTTTCTACCTGCGCCATCATGTGGGAAGCACTGCACTACTTAAATAAAATGTTATCAAGCCTTGGTCAAGTGTTGGCCAACAGTCTTGTCTTGATGTCGCACGGGGTGAAACCCAGGGCCTCAAACCTGATAGGCAAGCATTGCTGGCACTGCATCCCTGTCTCTTGTATTTTGAGATAGATCCTCCCTAAGTTGCCCAGGCTGCCTCGAGCTTGGCACCCTCTTGCCTAAATCCCTTGAGTAGCTACAGTTATAAGTATTCGCCACCACATCTGGCTTGTGTGCTTTTTCAAAAATCTTTTTACTAGTAACCAAAATTAAAATAAAATATCTGACAAAGCCTGGCGTAGTGGCACACTCCTGTAATCCCAGCACTCGGGAGGCTGAGGGAGGAGGATTGCTGCGAGTTCAAATCTGGCAATAAATTAAGAGAATTAAAGATAGTGATAATTCACATACCAACAAATCAACTTTTATAGTGAAGATTTACAGTGAGAAAAAGTACTAGACATCATTTTATCTCAGTCTGAAAGCAGAGTCTCTAAAATGGCTTCAGCTATTCTGTTAATGACACTGAAACAACCACTGGAAAAAGAAAGTTAATCTCGTTTTCATAGTACAATGTTTTAGTTTGGTTTGGTTTGGCCTTTTTTTTCAGAGAAGAACTGACAATTTATAAGCTTGCTTCTCGCAAATGTTCTTTCATGAATACTTATTAGTTTGCAATTTAGACATAAAATTTTTTCTTGTTGCAGATAATGAGACACACTAGTACCCTTAAGCCAAGTAAGGCTGTAGTTCTACCTGTTCACATTCAGCTCTTTCCCCAGATAGTAACATTTTAAAGACTCTCCTTAAACCTCATCTCCACCTCCCACTTCCAAGACTCATCAGCCAGATAGAGGGGCATCAAGTGAGGAAAAAAAAAAAAAAATAAAACAGGATTTTTGAGGCCACAGCCTTACACCAACAGGAGATCTGGGTGTACTACAAGTGTGAGCCTTTGAAACGTTAGGACATCGTCACAAGTACACTCACCGCATGCTTAGGGAAGGAAGCCACCATAAGAAGCACAGGTGCAAAATGCAGTGGTCACCAAAGACAACTTCCACCTAGTCCATACCATTAAACGATTAGCTCTGCCCAGGTTATAGTGAAAATTGAAAGATCTAGGTACCTGGAAGGTTTTTATGGAGTAAAGCACACTCTTCATGGACCACACATTTCCAAACTGTTATAGGAGAAAAACAAACTTCTGGTTCACTTGAGTACCTTATTTTGCAATCTCTTGGTTTTTGCAGTTTTTAGGCTGTACCTGACATATCTACAGTTAGCCTCAAGAGAAGGAAAATAGATTGCTGGAGACCACAGCGTGGTGCTGATATACTCCTTTATGCTTTCCAATTTTGCTTATTTGTTTATTGTTTTCTAACAGAAGGTACCATGTTGTAGTCTAGGTTGATCCTGAACTTACTATATAGCCCAGGCTGACCATGAACTCAAGGCAATCCTCCTGCCTTAGCCTCCCACATACTGGGATTATAGGTGTGCTACCAGGCCCAGTTTATGTCGTGCTGGGGAATGGAACTCAGGGCCTTATGCTTGCTAGGCAAGTGTTTTAACCGCTGGGCTATTCCTCTACCCCTGCTTTTCAATTTTATACCATGTTCTATAGTTACTGAGAAATCCATTAATCACTTAACTAATTAGTTAATGTCTTTGTATCCTTATTAAATTAAACAAAAAACATTCTTCTTAGGGAATGCTTTGTTCATTCTGGCTAAGAGGAAGAACTATGTGTTTGCCCCCAGACTTTAGATATTGTACCGATACTTCTAGCAGAGTCTGAGAGCAAAAGCCACATTCTTCAAATCATTAAATATAATAATAACTATACACATCAATTGCCATGTCGTGATTTTATGGGAACACAAAACTTACTGTGTGTCGTTTGCTCCAAAAAAGTCAATAACATCCCATTCGTCACTTCACGTGTCCCCCTCTTCCCATCTCTGCCCACTCAATAAATGTGACATGCATTTTTAGTCCGACCTGTTGGGACACGGGGGTGACTAAGACCCAGTCACACGCCTGTCTGTCTCAATGCCAACTGCTCAGACCTCAAAGGAGCCCAAGGCAATGTTTATACCTTTGTCCCCCCTCAGATTTATGTGAAATTTAAACAAAGTCAGTAAATAAATGAGAGTTAAGAAGTACCCCCCCTTTGCCTGTAATCACATTGTCTATTCAAAGAGCTACGCTGTCAGTCAGCATCCTGCTACAGCATCGTGATTTCTCACTTACAAAATGATAGCATTAGAAATTATAGTCGCCACGCCCAGTATCACAGGCCTGTAATCTCAGCATTCTTGGACACTGAGACAAGAGAATTGCTATGAGTTTTAGGCCAGCCTGGACTACAGAGAGAGACCCTGTCCCCAAAAAAGAAAGAAGGAAGGAAAGAAAGAAAGAAAGAAAGAAAGAAAGAAAGAAAGAAAGAGAAACTAAGGTTTAATCAAAGGTAGAACTCTTTTGTTTGATAAACTACTACTTGGCAAAATTAATAAAGCCTGTGCTATGCCTAGCATAAGAACCATAAAATAATAATAATGTTCTTTGTCAGAGTGATTTTGCTTAAGAGAATGTTTAATCCTAACTTTTGTAAAAGCCATCAGCATAGAATATTCACAACATCATTAGTGACTGCTAAGAGTAGGGAGCTGCTAGATACACTGTCAATGAGGTGTTCTGAGGGATAATTATAAGAATCTTATGACAATAAGAGCCTATTATTTGATGGAAAGTTTTTTGGGAGCCTGATACAAACAGTGTGTGTCCACCAGGACTTCACAACAGTGATGTCTAAGTGAGTTTAGCCTTGGCTGAGATGGGGCTGGATGCCGCAACACTTTGATCTTTACCCTCTGGATGCCAGTAACACCTCCCACCCCAGCAGTTTCACTCAAAAATGGCTCCAGACAGCCCCACCTCTTCCTGGGAAGAAGGGAGACAGTCAGATCACCCCTAACTCAGAACCATAGGTATATATTTAATGACCACAGCAACTTAAAACATATCCATATGAGGACAAAGCTGAAGAAAATTTGGAAAAATAAAAAGGATTGTGTTCACTTGACTGCTTTAGCCTGTCTCTGAAAGCGAAATGTTAAGCACATTTTTCTTTTTGATTACGAATATTGTTTGACTTGTGCTATTATAAGATGTTCTAAGCAGAAGAATTAAGAGTTGCTGTAAGTGAGCTGGGGCATAGCTCAGTGATTAGAGCACTTGCCTAGAAAGCACGAGGCCATCGGTTCCATTCCCCCTGCACCACATGATAGCTGGGCATGGGGGCACACGCCTGCAATCCTAGGACTCAGGATTACACATTTTTGTTATTAAAGATATTTTGAGGCAGGAAGATTTCTGTGAATTCTAGGCCAGCCTCGGCTAAATAGTGAGTTCAGGACTGGCATGGACTGCAGAGTGAGACTCTGTGTCAAAAAAAAAAGAAAAAAAAAACGAGTTCTACTCACGCCAGATGTCTCACTCACTTATAAGTATGTGAGATAACAGGCATGTTATTTAACTTGCTTATAGCAACCATTTTGTAATGTATATGTGTCTCAAAACATGATGTTGTCCTTCGTAGTACATGATTTTGTCAGTTATGCTCAGTTAAAATGAAAAATTAGAACACATTTTAATTAAAATGTTTTTAAAGTGCTCAAACATTTTTAAATATTTCTGCAATAAAAATATTAAGCTAAAAATGATATTGTTAGATTCATGAACACTCCTAAGGAGTTTCTTTTGCTTTTTGCTTTCTTTTTGAGACAGGGTCTCACTCTGCAACCCAGACTGATACTGAACTCACTATTGAACCCAGGCTGGCCTTGAATTCTTGGCAATCTTCCTGTCTCAGTCTCCCAAGTACTGGTATTACAAGCGTATGGCACCACGCCCAGTTTATGTGATGCTGGGGAATCGAACTCGGGTACTTAGTGCTTGATGCTTGCTAGGCAAGCACTTTAACCACTGAGCCATTCTTCAGCCCCCTAAGGAATTTTTAATCTTTAAAAACCATTACAGGAGCCTGGGAATATATCTCAGTGGTTAGAGTGCTTGCCTAGCTTGGTGTGCTCAACACCACATAAAAATTAGCCAGGAGTGGTGGCGCATGCCTGCAATCCCAGCTCTCAGTAGGCTGATGCGAGAGAATGGCTGTAAATGAGTTCAAGATCAGGCTGGGCTACATAGTGAGTTCAGGACCAACCTGGACTCCAGAATAAGAAGCTGTCAAAAAAAAAAAATCCAGTACATGTTTTCATTATTAAGATAATTTCGATCTTTCAGTATAATATCACCAAAATAAGCTTTTTTTCTATGATTGCAAAATCATTTTTTAAAAAGTCACAACTGACATGTGATTCAGATGGAGAAGGATAGAATGACTCATCTATTGGACACAATTCTCATCCTGCTGAGTGCATCTCAGGGCTTTGCCTGAACTCAGAATTTCCATTGGTTCTAAAGGAAATTTTGTGCAGAAAAAAGAAATTAATTCAGAATTATATTAGTATTGATATACTTCAACAATGATTTGAAGAAGAACTTAGTGTATGTTTGGCATCCATAAGAAAGTTACTTAAAACACTTCCATAATTCTCAATGTTATTAAGAAGTATTGTTAGATGTACTGGTGCATGCCTGTAAGCCTGGCCCCCAGGGAGGCTAAGGCAAGAGGATCCAAAATTCAATCCACCCTGTCAATTTAGTAACTTAGAGAAGCCCTGTCTCAAAAAAAAAAAAAAAAAGGCGGGGGGGGGGGGGGGGGGGGGGGGGGGGGGGGGAGTTGTCGTTCAACGTGAAGGTTTTGGGCTTAATCCCTCTTACCAAAAATGAAAAAGAATTAAGGATTACAGCTCGTAACATTTGCAGAACACAGTGCTCACTCATTTAATGGATGTGAACCCAAAAAACAGTTGTTCTCAGTTATGAACACGTGTTGAGTAATATACCAAGTATCTAAACGCAGAAAAGAGAGACTGCAGGCTAATACTGTAAAAATGGGAAAGTATAAAGCTATTGTCAACTTTTATGCAGCCATTGTGTTCCTCAGTCCATTCAAACAGATGGCTAACAAATTGTTTTTGACTGTCTTCATGTTCTTCTGAGAAGCAAATGGCCTACACCTTGGCAGAGGAGCAGGTTTGAATGGCTTCCCACACCCTCTCCAGTTTTGGGTCATGTATTTGGATCAATAAACAAGCCCAGGGTTATTTGATGCTTGAATTAAAGAATGATGCTGAAGGCTTGAAGAATTTGGTTGCTGGGGAGGAAAGGAAATGGGTGATTATGAACAAGAATCTAGAGAGAGTGAAGAAGAAGGAAGATAAAGTCTGTCACTGCATAGCTACCAGACTATTCAGCTGGAATTCATGAAACCTAAGTGGTAAAACTGATAGCATCACTTCTGCATGTACGTGATCACCCCCTAAATTAAAGTTTACATAAAACCACATCAAATGCAAAACCCTGTGTTCATTCTGAAAGTTGAGAATATTTCATTAAATGATATAAATCTCTGTTAGAGACCATGTTAGCCAGCACCCAATAGCAAGATTCTAGTCCGTTTGTGATAAATGAACTTTTAACAGATGGCTCAGTTTTGTTTGTTTTGAACAACCTGGTTCCTCTCGCTTACAACAAAACTATGAGGAATTCATTCCCTTGATTCTCAAGTGAGGCTGAATTCTTCTCCAAGACCAAAAACAATCATCACAAGAGTGGACAAATGACTTGAGTCACCAACCAGAGTCCCCTGACTCAGAACATCATTGATTGTTTCAAGATATATACGTGACCAAGCATAATATGATCAGAATCATACCCAGAAGCATCTTGTCAGAACTATTGGGAAATATATCTCTTCTTATAGGTTTCCTCAGCTAGAAACATAAAAATCTAGAACTGGAAATGCCCAGAATGGAGTTTCAAGAGGTTGTCAAAGTAGAAGATAGAAAAACAGGCCTGATGCTATTAGTTGAGTCCTTGGATCCAGTCATACCTGAAGCCAGATTCATGTTGACATCATTTTCATAATTGTCATCTTCCTCATCATCATCTTTTCTCCTCTTCTTCCTCCTAGTTCCACTCAGAAACACTAATCTTAGTTGCTCCAGTCTATATTAAATTATCTGGTTCAACAGGAACAAAATCTCCTGCCATTTTCTGGGTTCCTGAGGTTCCTTCCCAACAGCAGAGCCTTTGAAACAACTGATGAAACAAGGAGAATGTGCAAACACAGAGCTCATTATCTTTGCTACAAAGTTAGGAAGTAAGATGGCAGGTTGAAAATACCTACCATCACTATTAAGGCTTCAGGGTCTAAATAATAATTCTTACATAACAAGTTCTTTTCCTGTGATAGTACTTTTTTTTTTTCTGCAGTACTAATCACTTCTGAAACTCTCCTCTGGCTAATCTACCACAGCCCACTTAGCTAAGTCACCCATTGTTTTGTCCCTACTTGTCCTTGACTTCCATTGCAAGTGGTCTTTTCATTATTGTCTCATTGTCACGAAGAAGGAGGCTCTGGAAAGAGAGCAAACCAGCACACCACAACTTGGATAAAATAAAACCACCTCAGGTTAATTTTCCTCTGCTTCCTCATTTCTCTTCGCTTTTGTGCTCACATAAGCACAAACATTGCGCTCTTCCTGCTTATTTCTCTCCTCTATTTACAAAACTTCTGTTATATTCGATTTGCCCCCAAACTTTCTAATCTAACTCATTTTGTTTTGCCAGTTTAGATAGCCTTTCGTTCTCCTACGCAATACATTCCCTTTCTGGATTTCCCCTTTAGATCAAAATTTGCATTCAACCCCCTGAACCTTCAGCTCTCACGAGCTAATAAGTTCCTCTCCGGTAGGGTATCTTTTCCTAGAAAGTGATTTCAGCTCCTGCCACAATCTGCTGAACCGTTCAACCCTCCCCAGGGATTCTCACTCCTAGAGTAGCTAATTACTGGGATGCTCACCACCATAAAGCCTAAGATCCAAAGCCAGAATAATGAGAATAAGAATGACAGGGTCATCACATTCCTGTGCATCCCCCAAACACCAGTGAAACAACAATAAAGGAACATACAGTAAAAACATATTAATGCCCAGCAACAAGTGGAGAAGAAACAGGAACAAAGAACATTCAGCAAACATATGGAAGATGGAAAATAGAGAAGTGATAACCAACTTAATAGAACAGCAGTAGAAGTAGTGAAGTAAGTCTAAAAGTAATGGGATTGGTGGACTATGTGTGTGGAAGCAGTTGGGCCTCCAGGCTCAGGCCCCTCATCAACTCCTAAGCAGACAGACAGGAGCTCCTTTCTCTGCCTACCACTCCACGAAAGAAGACGTATTTATACTTTGGAGAAATTAACCCAACACACCAAACCACAAACTGAGTAAGGATAAGTCATAAGCTGAAAACTAGAGTCTTCCATAAAAGACTGTGCAGAACTTTAGAGTGTTCAGGCATATCCCTTTCTGATTCCCAGAAAGGCAGCAACCCAACCATATACTTACACACTCCTCATTCAGCAATTAAAGATTCTCCTCTGGAAAAAACAGTCTCAGAGCAAGAACCTTCAGACCCTGGCATTAGAAAGTCCTCTGATAATAAAGCTGGCTCACCGCCCAATCGAAGTACTGAAAAGCCCTTTTAGCAATGCTCCTTGCCAATTAACCCAGAGTATCCAAAGAGCTTTTGTGTGAGTCCGTCTTACAAATGAATGGCCAGCTAATGGCTAGGCTCTGGAGAAAGTCTGCAATATGAAAATCAGATCCCCAGACAGAAAAAAAAATGGAATTCAGGTCTCAGAACCCAGAGACTTCTTGACCCCGGAAAGAACAAACCCTAGTTATTATAATCACTCTTGTGAAGCAGTTGGATCAGCACTGTAAGTCCTACTACACCCGGTCTTGTATCAGTCAGGACTGTCTTTAACTACAAGTAATAGAAAACATGGCTACCATGGATTAAAATAGCAGTTTACTTTTGCCATACAACAAGAAGTTAGGATTAGTAGCTGCAGGAATTGATTCAAAGTCCCCATTATGGCAGAGGTGGTACCCATGTGAGCTTCTCCTTTGTTCCTCATGGTTCAAGGTGACAGTTTCAGGAGTCACATCCTGTTCAAACTACAGAGGTGAAGGAGGAATAAAAGTTGGTGCCAACTGGATCTGTCTCTGTTGTATCATATAAATGGCCAGAATCATAAAAGGTCCCTCCCCCGTCCCTGTTGTCTGGGAAATCTATGCCAGGTTAAGCCGTCACTGGCTTTATTAGAATTAGGGTTTTCCCAACCAAAAAGAAAGCTTCAAACCAATTTGTACTTCTCTGGAATGTATGTTTCATGGAGCTTATTATGTATCATCTCCATAAGATCATAAATGATTTTTAGATAGCAATATATCAAAAGAAAAATATGAACTATTTCGGTGAAGATTCTGAGGTCTTTATCTTCAGACGGCAAGTGTCAATTACTTTCAATTGCTGATGTCGCTGAACTATCTTTCCTATGACAATGCTCAAGTACACAAAAATACTAGGCTTAGACAGTACAGTCATATGACATTTTCCAGCCTGATTTCCCTCCGCTGGGTAAGTTTCCAGTTTCTACACAGAGTCTTGTGTGTAGTACAAGTTGCCTCACCAAGAGCCTCAGGACCTTCACCACCACAGTCGTTACAAGGACTCTCACAGAAGATCTGCAGTCAGTACCTACGGTTCAGTCCTGAATTTTGGGACAGGACGCATACTAAGCGAGCGCTGTTGGTGACATCAGCAGCTCCCAAACTCATGTCCAACCCACATCCTGTGATGAAAACTTATGTAGCTCTATCCTACATGAACTCAACTGCAGAGATCTTTGTGTTGTTTTGTTTTCTATTAACAATGCCTTCAATCCTGTCTGTAACACAACAGGGCTCAAATATTTATTCATCGGATGACTTCTGACTTCTTTTCCTACGAAAGGAAGAAATCTCCTGACTTCTTTTCTACTTCCTTCTCCCCTCCCACCTCTTTTGCAGAACAGAACCACAAAGTGTCGAGACACAAGAGGTCCTTTCCATAAAAGGTAAAATTACCCCCTACTTCTCATTCTGTGCTGCAGGGCTTCCATGTTTCCTGGCTTGCAGAAGATTATTAACAATCAAATACAGGTAGTTGAGTGAATAAGATTCTTTAAATTAGGGGTTGGAGGCACAGTGCAAAGGTTAAAGTGCTTGCCTAGCATGAACAAGGCCCTGGGTTCAATTTCCTAGCACCACATGAGCTGGGCATAGTAGTACATGCCTGTAATTCCAGTACTCAGAAGGCTGAGGCAGGAGTATTGCTGTGAGCTCGAGGCTAGCGTGGGCTAGAGAGTGAGAACCTGTCAAAAAAAAAAAAAAAGATTTCTAAAAACAGATCTGAAAGATGTGATGAAGAAGAATTTTTACATAGGCTTCATCTCTGTTCCTACTGTTTATAAAAAGCATGTTGTCAGGACTGTTTAGAAATAGATCCTTCCTGACCTCTGCCACAGGCAAATGTTCTTTTGTTCTTTAGATTGAAGTTTTAAGAAGTAGGGAGTGAAGTGGTAAAGACAAACTCTGTTTAAAAGACTAAATAAAACACAGTTTTGGGAGCTGGAGGAACCGCACCACGGTTAGAGTGTTTGCCTAGCAAGCCCAAGTCCCTAAATTTGATCCCCCAGCACTAAGTAAACTAGGGTTGATAACACATGCCTGTAATCCCCGCATTCAGGAGGCTGAGGCAGGAGGATTACTGTGAGTTCAAGGCCAGCCTGGGCTGCATGTTGAGTTTAGGACTAGCCTGGATTCTGGATTACAGAGTGAGACCCGGTCTCAAAAAAAAAAAAAAAACCTCACAGTTTTGGGAGGCTGAGGCAAGTGGATTCCACGTTCAAGGCCTCGGGGCCTGGATCAAATAAAAAATAAGGGCTGAGGATGTAGCTCAATGATAAAGCACTCCTGGATTTGAACATAAGTTTTTTGCTTGTTTGTTTGTTTTTGTTTTTTAAACAGGGTCTCACTGTGTAGTTCAGGCTAGCCCTGGATTCACTATGTAGCCAGGTTTGCCTTGAACTCAAGGCAATTCACTGAGCTACTCCCTTAGTCCAAAAACATAGTTTTGAAGCAGGATATTTAAAATAGATTAGGCCTACTTGATAAGGCCAGGTGAAAAATGATAAGCATAAAATTACTAATTCTTTTTGGAAAAATACTAATCAATGGATACAGCCAGAATTCTTGACCTTCCCTCACCTCATTACCAATACTCCTAGTGAAACACTACCTACAAATCAATGATGATTATTTTTGGAACTGAGAATACAGAATCATTTATGGGATAACATAATTAGGGTCTACAGATGGTGCAGGTATCCATCCTTAGTGTAGAAAAATGTTTTTTTATCATTCTTAAACAACCTCTTTTTCCCTCTCTTAGCAAATGCAAGAGTGTTAGCTCCTGTAGAAATTCATTTTCCTGTTGCATAAGATTTCATCAAGCCTTACTTTCTTCAGTTATACCATTAAACAAAGTCTCAGGGCTGGAGGAAGAGCTCCGTGGTTAAAGTGCTTGCCTACCAAGCTCAAGGCCCTGGTTTGATTCCCCAGCACCAAATAAGCCAGGCGTGGTGGCACACATCTGTAATCCTAGCACTTGGGAGGCTGAAGCAGGAGGTTTGCAATGTACTTGAGGCTAGCCTGGGCTATACAGTGAATTCAGAACCAGCCTGGACTGACTGCCTCAAAACAAATAAACAAAATCTCTTGGACATTATAGTCATTTAACCAGATGCTCAGTCACAGATGGGCCCAGGGCTAGAATGCAGTATTCTGGGGGCAGTACAGGATTTTCAGATCCAAGGGCATCCAAGGTCCTTGCATGCAAATGTCCCTTTCTGTCTGGTTGTTTGGGAGCTTGTGCTGTCACCACCAATTTTGTTGATGCTTTTGTCCATTTGCTTTTCATCACACAGCTGTTTGTCCTAGTGTAGACTATTCAGTGTGGTTCTGGTAAATGCTTATTTGACTCCAAACTACTTCCCATCCCAAGGTTCCCAACTGCTCAGAGCCACCCCTAGGGCATCTTCTGTGGGCCTGTTACTTTGGCCAACCCCCCACAAAGCCTCTCAAATCTCAACAGATCGCATGCCAAGCACTTCATTAAATTCGTGCATATATAGAGCTCGTTTAATCCTCACACCCACCCTGGCAAGTAGTGGATAGAGGGACGGGCTTCTCAAAGATCTCACAATGTTTCCTCTGGTGTTGCCATGGAGATGGGAGCTTGGGTCACCCAGAAATGGTGACCCCAGAGAACTACACTGAGAATGGCGTGGTATCCTACATGTAATCTCAGCCCTCTTCTCCTGCAGAATGGTCATGGCCAACACAGGGAGAAGATGATGACCAGGAAGTTTTGCTGTCCCTTCCTAAGATTATAATCCTGAGCAGACACACACTCATCTTGATAGGATCTATTTTTTCCCTTGAGAGATTCTCTAGAATAGATAAAATGTGTATACACTATGACATTTCAATGTTGCTGTCATATAATTATCAGGAAAGTTGTGGTTTGGTTTGTTTGTTTGTTCATTTATTTATTTATTTATTTATTTATTTTGAGACATGGTCTTGCTCTGTAGTCCAGGCCGGTCCTGAATTCACTATGTACTCCAGGATGGCCTTGAACATATATGGTAACCCTCCTGCCTCATCTGCCCTGGTGCAGGGATTAAGTCAGGTGTCACGATGCCCAGTGTATGCAGTACTGGGGAATCAAACCCAGAGCTTTGCGCATGCTAGGCAAGCACTCTAACGACTGTGCTATTTCTTTCTTCAGTCCTGAGTACCAGAAGACTTTCTAAAGAAAATTAATTCAATCTTTTTGGTGGCTCTATCCCCTCAGTGCTATGCAAGCACCTCCCATAGCTCCAGAGTGGCCTGAATTGGACTGAAGAGGTTAATGGGCTATGTCAATCACCATTAAAATTAAATAATCTAAATATGGAAGATGAAAAGGATTCCTAAGTGAAGGTGGAATTAAGGCCAATTTTCTCCAATGACTTCGATTTACACTGTCATTACATAACGGTGTCTGAGTTTTCTTATGTTGAAGGAAAATGGGGAAAGTTGTTGTCACACACAACCCAGCTCCAGGGATTGATTCCCAAGTTAGCCTGGTTCATCTCTGAATTAATCTCCTGAGGCTCTGAGGGCTCTATGGAGTCCAGAGAACTCTGTGAACTTTATGTGATCATGGTAACATATTTTTAACCCATTAGAGGAGGTTTAACATATCACACGTAACACGAGAGACAGGTTTTGTTTTCTTTTGTTCATTTGTTTGAAGATGGCAATCTTACTGTGTTGCCCAAGCTAGCCTCAAACTCACAATCCTCCTGCCTCAGCCTCTCAAGCAACTGGGATCACACATCTCCTGGCTTGAAAAATAGTTTTAAGATGGTGAGTATTAAACTTTTGAAAAAGGATGTGCTTGTAGAATTGTCTTCTCAAGAGGCACCATGAAATGGTCTTGTTTCCATCCTTTGATGTTACTGATAACGGTTCCACACGGCCCGCTGTTAGTTAACTGGAGAGGAAGCTGCTTTAGGGAAACAGGTGTTAGCAGCAGCCCAAACGACTAATGTACCAGTAGTTTACAGTGATCATTACCTGATTACTTGCATTTAACATTGACCCATCTGAGCCAAGAGTCCTTCAGTGACTGGGCTCTATTAATACCCAGTAACGTGTCTGAGCCCTTGGTAGCCAGGAAGCCACTCCTGTTAACAATCTTTCTCCCAACCTTTACAAGATTCCCTGGTTTGCCCTGCATCAGAGCAAGGGGCCAGCAGCAGCCCTGCTGGGAGACACGTCCTTCCCCTGCTTCTCATCAAAATCCACTTTGCGGCCCCAGCCCTCCAGCAATCTGAGACTTCCAGAGCCGCATTTGTGGGGAAAGAATCTCCTTTCTGGAGGATGCTGTGACCAGAGTGTATCTGAATCAATGTGGTAGGTCATGTAAAAGTGATATTCTACAACTCTTAGAGGTATTATAGTGTGTCCTATACTCAGCTTAGTGGCAGCCTAACTGGGAAAGTCAGTAATAATAATAGCATACAACATGCTAAAAACATTCCATATGCCGAACACTTAGTTAAATGTTTGTGTGTGTGCGTATGTGTGTGTGTGCATGTGTGTGCATGCGTGCATGTGCTATAGAAGTTGAACCCAGACAGTGATGCTCCAAAACTAAATGGAAATTGGCAAAATACAGAGAAAAAGAGAGTGTCATGGTCCTGCTTAAAGCAATGTCAACCATAAGTGTTACCATAAAGTGCTGTATACAATGAATGGAACCATATTGCTAAATTTGTAAGTCTTTCATCACCTACAGTTCTGATTGTTTGACACTTTATGTGGGTCTAGAACTGTGTATACACCTGACGACTCTAACAAGTACTATGGGATACAGTTTTCTGACAAAACTAGGATTATTATACTTTTGGATTAGAACTACTTTTCTCCTTTTTCTACTCCTGTGGTTTTTGTTTTTGTTTTTGTTTTTAAAGGACCTTTGTAACTGTCATCTCTTAACATCAACCAGAAATACAGCTTCTAATAAATAACCCAAATAGTGTTTTGTATGGATGTCCCTCACCATCAGACAAGTAGGATATGACACAGACTCTCAACATTAATATTAACCCTTACTAAGTAGAGACAAAGCCACTTGGGAGCAAGACCCCATTTCAAGAATAAAAAAAAAGACAGAAAGAAATAAAGGAAGAAAGAAGGGCAAGTTTGAAAATTACACAAAGAAAACTTTATTTTTTCTCCATTTTAATTAATACATATATGATATATAATGCTTACAATAAACTTGAGCATTTTGAGCACATATATATCACATCAACTCTACAGTCCCTTCCCACTATTGGCCCTCCCAAACACTCCCATAACTCCCACTATCACACCCATATAGAATGCCTGTATTCTGGGTTTCCCAAATCAGAGAAGACATGTGATGTTTAACATATTTAATCTGCATCTGACTCACTTCACCACTCAGATCACCACTCTTTAGCTCATCTTCCCACCCCTAGAATGGGCTACAGTGGCCGTATCTTGAGGGCTCTTCTGTGTGTCCAGCAGGGCCCTTTATTGGGACAATTTGCTGAAAGTTCTTTTTTCTTCATATCTTAGTATATCTTCCTTGAGATTCTTTAACATTGCCTTGCCCACCAGTCCACATAAGAAAAGAACTATAACAATGAAATTGGTAAAGCTAGAAAATGTGAGAAAGAAAAAGAGAGCCGTTAAATTTCAAATTCCTTAGCTGAGTACTAAAAGATGAACATTTGTACATTCAAAAGACATTCAGGTTATCATTCAGAAGGGAACTTATTTTTTAAAAATTGTAGAATAGCCAATAACCTTTCAATGTAGTAAGATTTAACATTCACTCAACAGTAATAAAGCAATATAAGTCCAGGAATAATTGGCTTAGAAGATTGGATATTTTAAGATGAAATCAGTGTCTAGATAATGCAAATTTCCTACTTGACCTTACTACATCCCACATCTGGTGACAAGCTCATGAAAGATGAGCAAAGAGGCCATACCCTTGCTCTGAGGTTGACCTGCCTCCAAGGAGGATGTGGTTTTGCTAAAACAAGAAAGGGATCTATCAAAGTCACACTGGACTTGGTTGGTATCTTACAAAATTTGGCAGAAGTTTGGCCTTTTACGTGTGGCGCTGCTAACAGTTCCATTGAAGAATTGATTTAAACTGTTGCTACAGCTACTGGAGGCAGGATCTTATACTCAGAAAAAATAAGCGTAACTCTAATATTTGTATTTTAGAGAGTGTGAGAAGTTGGCATGCAAACATAGAGAAGTCCCGATAAGCAACTCCAGGTAGTAGTGGGTCACACGACACCTGCTTGATGTTAGCCCTAGAAAAAGAATTTTGATTATTTCCAGCTTTTAGGATTTCTTTGGTACAGTCTAGAACTAAATCAGAAAGAATCAAGAAAGAAAGAAAAGGAGATGGAAGGGGAAAGACAGGGAGTGTGGGGAGATGAAAGAAAAGGTTGGAAAGAAAGAAAGAAGAGAAAGAAAACAGATCAAGGTTGGTATATGCCCAGGTAACTCACTAGTGAGCAAGGGTATTGTGCATCCCAGAAAAGAAGGAAAAAACAAACCCGTGATACTACCTTAAAAAAAAATTCTCATTTTTGACAAACTTACTGTCAAAAGCAAAGCTGACCTAAAAGAATGCATGACAAATCACTGGCCAAGTGATTAAAGTAAACCTGAACAATTTTTGATCTGTTGAGTTGGCTATTGGCTTATGATTTCACCAAAAATTCTCCCTTCTTCTTGTCCTCAATTTTGTGATCTGATGTGTAACCTCTTAATGTTTTTGTTTGAGACAGGTCTCATGTTATAGTCCAGGCTGGTCCTGATCTCACTGTGTAGCCAGCCTGGCCTTAAACTCATGACAATCCTCCTGCCTCAGCCTCCCAAGTGCTGGGATTACAAGTGTGTGCCACTAGCTTATATGGCGCTGGGAATTGAACCCAGCACCTTGAGCTTGCTAGGCAAATGTTCTGACCATTGTGCTATTCCTGTAGCTGCGATTAATTTGGGGTTTTGTTTTTCTTTTATTTATTTATTTATTTATTTATTTATTTATTTATTTATTTTTAGCAATACTGGGGATTGAACCCAGGATGCTTATGCTGAGCTACATCCCTGGACCATTTTTGGTTTTATATCTGAGACGAGGTGTTGTTAAAATGTCTGGGCTAGGCTTGAATTTGCTATCCTCCTGCCTCAACCTCCCAAAGTGCTAGAATTATAGGCATGCACCACCATGCCTGGCTTCACTTGAGTTCTTGACTTCAGTTTTGTGCTAGAGTTCCTTTATTTTAAAGAGACTTCATCCTCTTGGGATTCCTGGGTACAATGAGTCAATTAAAAGCATGTGTCGCAGGACTTGAGGCCACAGAATGCACCTATGTGTCTTATAATCTGAGTGACTTGTGACTCCATTACAGTGCTGTCAAACACACCTCTAGCAGTGTGAGCCTTCACTCGCACATTCTCCATGATAAAATGGCTTGATTACCCTTTTTTGCTACAATTGTTGAACACTGAGAGCTATTGCCTGGTTAAAAGCCTAAAATGTGAGGTTAGAGTAAGCTACATTAAGTCTTCAAGGCCAAAAATATAAAATCAACCATTTTCTGTGGGGAGAAAAAATGCATGTATTTTCACTATTACTGGATCTAGGTCCTTGGCATGGTACATCTTTTTTTTTTTCCAGAGAAGATAAAAAAAGGGAAATTCTGATGCAGATAAAATGTTTAAATGATAAGAGGAAATAAAAACATTCAAATCATTCTGAAACTAAAGAATGGTAAATTATAACAGCTTCCCACAATTACTTTGTTCTTAGGAAAAGTATTTACCATGGCAACCATTGCATTAAATGGCTCAAAAACAGGACCCAAACCACACACACACACACACACACACACACACACACACACACACACACACACGAGAAGTAAAAGAAACTTATTTCCTCAACCCACATTTGCTCAGTGTATAGACAAGGGCATTGTCAGTAGCAACACAGTGACACAAGAGAGTTCCACATGCACCACGCACAATACTGCATTCACACCATTCTGTGGACATGTTCATGATGGTGGGCCGAGGGCTAATTGTCTTGATCTCCTTGCTGACATTTCAGAAAGGATTCCCCGGCTTTGTTATTTTCATTATTTATTTCTGAGAAAGTTTCTCTCTCTGTAGTCTAGGCTGGTTCTTCACTAATAATGTCACCCATGCTGGTCTCGATCTCACAGTAATCCTCCAGCCTCTGCTTCACAGGTGCTGGGAATACTTAACAGCCAGGTGCCACCATGCCCATCTTCTGTCGTGCTGGGGAATAGAATCCCAGACCTTGTGCGCTGGGTAAGTGCTTTAACCTCTGAGCTACAGCCCCTGCCCCAGGATTCTCAGCTTATTAAACTGTAAATTAGGGGCCTGGAGGAATGGCTCACAGTTAAAGCACTTGCCTAGCTCCCGCTAAGTACCTGAGTTCTATTCCCCAGCCCCACATAAGCTGGGCGTGGTGGCTCATGTCTGTAATCCGAGTGGGAGGCTGATGTAGGAGGACTGCTGTGAGCCAGAGGCCAGCCTGGCTTACATAGTGAGCTCAGAACCAGCCTGGGCTACAGAATGAGACCCTGTCTCAAAAACAAAAACAAAAAACATGAAAAAGTAGGTCTTTAGCAAATAGTGTACATGTGTGCAATCCCCACCACCCATGAGATTTATGAAAACAGTGGTACATTCTTCAAAATAATTTTCATTAAAAAATATTGTACATGTTGATGAGGTTTGGTGTGATGTTTCCATCCATGCATACAGCATACACTGAAATCTAGCTACCCAGGGCTGGAGATATAGCTCAGCGGCGATGAGGTGCTTGCGTAGCATACCCAAGATCCTAGGTTTAAGCCCCAGGACCAAAAATAAATAAACACAGAAATAAAGACACCAACTACCCCTTTATTCCATCTTATTCCCTCCTTCTCAACCCCTGATAGTCACTATTCCACTATCAGATCAACTTTTTTTAGTTGAAAGAGCAAGGGGTACTTGTCTTTCTGGCTTATACCACTTAATATTATGTACCCCAATTGGGTGTATCTTGCTGTGCATGGTAAGATCTTATTCTTTGTGGCTTAATAACATTCCATTGTGTGTATATGCCACGTTTTCTTCATTCATCTGATGATGGGCAAGTTGTGTTACTTTGCAGAAGTCCCTTCCATACCATAAGTCTCCTCCTATATTTTGATTTTACATTGTAAATAAAATATGTGAAAGTCTTAAGGAAATAATCTTACACAGAGACAAAGATACACAGCACAGCATTATAATAGCCAAAAAATGAGAGCACACTGTCACTCTTTTAGTATTATTACAGCAACCTCAGAATCATAAAAACGCAGGGGTGAGAGTGTGGACTCATGATCTAGATAGGTGACCCTTTCTCTGTCAGTGTCTCAACTGTAAAATCGGAACAGTAATAACACCTCTACCGAGGATTGTTGTTAGGCTCAGATCGCAAAGGACACGTGGACAACGAAGCACATTTGTCTCAGTCCGTTTTGTGTGGCTATGACAGAACACCTGAGACTAGATAATTTATAAAGAAAAATCTGTTCCTCACAGTTTTGGAGGCTGGAAGTTCACGGTCAAGTTGCCAGCATCCAGTGAGGCCCCTGTAGGTGTGTTACAAGATGGTGACAGAGTATATGTGTGTGGGTAGAAGCATGCAAAATTCAAGTTGCTCTTTTTCTTCTTATGAAGTTACTAATTACATTATAGGAGTCCCACTCTCACCTAGCCTACAAATATCATCAGTCTATGAGGTTGGGGATCAAGTTTCCAACCACACGAACTTTTGGAGGACATATTCAAGTACAGCCACGTAATTATCAATAGCGCTAGATGATTGTCATCGTCATCTTTGTGAGCATGTACTATTGTTCCTGACTGAAAGTTCTTTCATATGCATTGGCTTGGCTCACCATGGCAGACACGTTTATATGAGAAGTATGATAAGTCTCATTTTAAAAATGGAAACTCACACTCAGAAAAATTACATAATCTGTCCAAATCACGCAACAAGGAAGTGATAGGACCCATGATGGTACAGCTAATTATAGAGATTATAAGGAAAAAGAACTGCCTGAGTTAGAAATAAATTTTAAAATAGATGAAACTTGTTCATGTAAAGACCAGTATTTTTATGCCTGCAATTTTTATAACGATGGCATTCACATGTACTTTATAAGGAGAGGAGAAGATTTAGGTAGAAACAGCCCACTCTTTTTAGCACAGAATAAGCCTACAATGGCAGCAGCATTTTCAGATTTCTACTTAATAGAATATTTATGAAGCAAGTGGATAGAAGTCTGACACCCAGGAGACAGGACAAGGCTAGCGTTAAACATTCAGGAGTCATTAATCAAAGGTGATCTTTTTGAATTCTTAATAGTGTACGAGCGCTTGTAAGGAGAACATAATTATAATTTTACAAAAAGCATTCTTTAACCCAGCATACCATTTCTACTCCTGTGTACACACACACCAGAGAAGCAGGCACTCACAAGGTGAAATATACACAAGTGTGAGTCGCAATGTTGTGACTCCAAAAATTGGAAAATCAAGTAGATTTACATCAACAGCAAATACAATTCACTTATCCCTCCCCCACTTTTTTGTTACTGGGTATTTACACAGAGCTACATCCTCAACTCATCTTTTAATTTTTTATTTCAACACAGGGTCTTTCCAGTTGCTAAGTTGCCTGGACACTGTCTTGATCAAAAATAGTAAAATGGAGGGCCTGGAAGAATAGCACAGTGGTTAAAATGCTTGCCTAGCAAGCTCGTGGTCCCGGGTTCAATTCCTCGGTACCACATAAGCTAAGTGTGGTGGCTCAACCCTGTAGTTGCAGCACTCGGGAAATCGAGTCAGGAAGTTGCAGTGAATTTAAGGCCAGCTTGGGCTACAAACTATAGAAATGATCCCTGAAAGTATAGTCAAAAGTCTGGGTTAAGCAGTGAATGCAGGACCAGCCTGGACTCCAGAATGAGACACTGTCTCAAAAAAAAAAAAAAAAATTCAGTTATTTTGCTTTCCAAAAGTTGAAAATATGCATATAAACTTAGTTGCCTATAATCCCCTTACTCTGGGAGGCAATATGTGGCAGGTGGCAATTTAGGGACTTAGGGAGTTCCTGACTCAAAACCAGAAATCTAACTTTCTCATTTCTTATTTTTTTTATTGGAAAAATATTTAAACGTAGAAATGTAACTTTTCTTCAGATTGGCTATTCAAATATCCACATAGGAATTAATTCATTTAAACATTTTTAATGGCAACCTACACCATGTTTTCCTGTCGCAGTGACTGTAATTAAAAGCCAAAGAAAAACAAGAGAAAAGAAATTCTCCAGTTTGATTTTGATGGAAACAAACAATGGAATCTGTAGTCCTCAGCAGTCAGATCTTGAAGGGGTATGCAACTCAAAACCAGCTTGGTACAGTGTTCCCTCACTTACGTTCAGCACAAGCTTGGTTTTCAGTATGACTGAGCTCAAATGTCTGCTTTTCTCCAGAGCTCCTCAAAGTCCTGATGAGGAACACCTAGGCCCGGAACTGTCGGTTCTCATTGTTTACCTCACTTCCTGTTTCCTCTCTTATCTAGAGATAAGGAGAGGCACAAGGCATAGCAGGTCCTGACTGAGGACAAACTGCAATGACACAGAAACAAATGACTCTGGGTCTTCTGCCTTTTGGACCACTTTAATTCCCACAGATATGTCCGGCAAATTCCACTTACTCTGGGCTCTGGCTGGAGAAGCTCTGGCTCTGCTGTCAACGCCACATAGCCACCTGTGTGGTCCTTCAGTCCTTTGGTTGGCGTTTTGTTTGTTTTGTGTTTAAAACCATGCTGCATCTGATCCGACTTTGAATATGATTTTGACGTTTTGTAACTTTATTTATTTGGTTATTTTGAGGCAAGGTCTCACTGTAGCCCAGGCTTGTCCTGCACTCACTCTGGAGCCTAGGCTGGCCTTGGAGTCACAGCAATCCTCCTACCTCTGCCTCGTGAGTGCTGGGATGACAGGCATTCATCACCACACCCAGTTTATGTGGTGCTGGGGCACTGAACTAAGGTACTTAGCGCTTGCCAGGCAAGCGACATAGGCTCTGTAATCTCAGCATTCTGGGTGGGGGGGGGGGGGGGGCGGTGCTAAAGCAGGAGAATCACAAATTTAAACTCAACCTGGGCAAGTTAACAATTTAGGGAGGCCTTGTCTCAAAACCAGAAACCAAAAAATGAAAGCAGGCGTGTGGTGGTATGTGCCTACAATCCCAGCACTGCGAGACTGAGGCAGAAGGATTGCTGTAAATTGAGGCAAGCCTGGGTTACATAGTGAGCTCAAGACCAGCCTGGACTCAAAAAAAAAA
>PVKB01000052.1:1239213-1421237 GCA_004027205.1 Ctenodactylus gundi | reverse complement strand
TTACTTAGGGTTTGCAGTCCTCCTGCCTCAGCCTCCTGGGATTACAGGCCTGCACTACTGGGCCTGGCTTACTTTTAATTTCTGAGCCCTTTCTTCTCTCTTGTCCCTACAGGATGCTCTGGGATCATCTTGTGTCTGGCTTTGCCCAGTCCTAGAACGAGCCATTGCTCGGAACATCAGAAGCAAACAGCCAGGAAAATTACCACATAACAGAAAACTATTACCATTACCACACAGAGCCCTCACATCACTGACCGAAAAGAAAACCAGTCAAGCCCTCAATCTGAAAATCAGCAAAGAAAGTGACAATTTACAAAGGAAAAAAAAAAGACACAGAAACATCTAGCAAATGCTGTGCTGCATCTTTCCAGCAGTTAGAACAAAGAGAACTTTCCAAGTTTTGCACCAGGGTAAGAACATCTTTCCCTAATTCCCAGCATTGGAGAAGTTGAAAGAGGCCCCTCTGGTGGAAGTTGAGACTCCTTGAACAGTCTAGAAAACAACTAGAAGAGCCACCCACACGCTCAGGGCTAGAATAGCCTAGGAATTCCACTTCTAGGAACTTCATCCTATGCTAAAGCCCAGCGAAGATGCAGACACAGCCTTCTACCCAGGGGTGCTGTGTCATGTCAGACTCGGAAAAAACAAACACTGGAAATTTCTAGCCAATTAAGATCATGGGCAAATTTCTCTTTCTACCCTGGGAACATATCATAACGTGCACTTAAAAATGTACAAAAGGGAGCCGGACCCAGTGACACAGACCTGTCATCCCAGCACTCAAGGAGGCTGAGGCAGGAGGATTGAAAAGTTGAACCCAGCCTGAGCGAAGTAGAGACTTAGCAAGACCCTGTGTCAAAATCGAAAAACAAAACAAAACAAAAGGGCTGGGGGTGGAGCTCAGTGTGAAGGCCCTGGGCTTGGCCCTTTGGTGCCACATCTGTGTGGTTCAGAACAAAGCTTCCAGTCCTGCACACACACACCCCACTGGGTTTCTTAACCCCTCAGTGTGCAGTCCTGGGGTGCAGTCAGCCTAACACTCCTATTTCTAAGGCTTGTCTTGCACAGAAAGGAATTCCATTTGCTGGCTCAAAAGATGGCCATCAAACAGAAACCACAGCCCCCTTCCCTGCTTAGAGCATGCAGTGGCCACTGCAGCCCATGGAAGGAAGTCCCAGAGCTCCCCATCCTCAGCCACTCTCAAGACAGTCCCACCCACCTCCCTGCTTCCCTCTTCCCACGCACCAGCTGTCACACACACCTGTTCCTCTGTGTCAGGCTGTCCTCCAGCCACACTACTAAGCCAGTTCCGTGCACCCCAGCAAACCCTCTGTTCTGTGTCCTCAACACCAAGCAGCTGCCAGGAAAAATGTTCGAAACCCTCTAAGCATCCAAGCCTGTTCTTTGCTTTATTTCTTTTTTGGCGATATTGGAGACTGAGCTCAGGGCCTCCACACTGAGCTACATCCCCAGCCCTTTTTTTGATTTTTAATTTTGAGACAGGGTCTTGCCAAATCACTAAGTTGTCCAGGCTGGTCTCAAACTTTTGACCCTCCTGCCTCAGCCCCCCAGAGTGCTGGGATTAAAATCCTATACCAGCGGGCCTGGCTTTGTGTTCTTCAGCACTCCTGCAATGCCATGTCCTCACGGAGCCTCTCCTCGGTCCCCCCCTCTGAGGACTGACCAGTGACCAAGAGCTGGTACTTGAGCCAGCATGTGTCTCTTCCTGCTCCACCTGGCCTGTCCCCAGCAGGCTGTGGGCTTCCCAGTTGATGCTGAAGACCCCCTGCGTGCCGGAACCTGAGGGGTCTGTAGGCTGTCATTTCATGGCAAGCGGAGTGATAGGCTGAGCCTGGGGAAGGCCATGAGGCAGCCCCAGAAGTCCCACCCTGGGCCCTAATTATGTCTGGCTTCAGAAGGTGGCTCTTCTCTCTTCTTCCCTACCGTTGGGACCAAGCTTTTTTATTTTTTTAATGGAGCCCAGGACCTTCATGCTGAGCTACATCTCCAACCCGATTTTCTTTTTAATTTTACATATCACCTCCTTTTCCCCCTCCCCACCCTCTCACTGCCCACCCTCTCCCTTTCCCTTCCACAGTGTCCATCTTCTTACTGTCTTCCGTATCTTTTACATTTTTTATTTCTGATTTTGAGACAGAGTCTCACTGAGTCACTAAGTTGCCCAGGCTGGGCTCAGCCTGGCAGTCCTCCTGCCTCAGCCTCTTAGAGTGTTAGGATCACAGGCCTGAGCCACTGGGCAGGAGTGAATCAGGAACGATGTCACCCTAGGGAAGTCTTATGGATTCCCCAGGCCTCTGTTTCCCCAACCATAAGACAAAGGATGCATGAAGCGGTCTCTAAACTCCTTCTTGGAAAACACAAGAATAACCCAGGAAGCCATCAAGGCAGAAGGTGCCTGGTGTCCCAGCGGAAGCCCCAGAACACAGCCACACGCCACCTCCTCACAGCACCCAGACCTGGGTAGACGCTATCTTTTTGCTATTCCCTGGCTTTGGGGCTTGGAACGACGGAGTCCTAGAAGGAACCCAATTTTGGATGCCCAGGAACCTCCAAAGCCCTAGATGCCCGCCTCCACCCAGGGGCTGCTGGGAAACTCCTAAGTGGCTGCACCAAAGCCCCTGTGGTCAGCAGCCTCGTAGGCCGTGTGGGAGTCCTCAGCCCAGGGCGCTCTGCAGGCACCTGAGCAGAGAACAAGCCTTACTACTTTTTCTTCTTTTTAAAATCTATGCTTCTGAATAGGGAGCTAGATGTCAAAAAATAGTGCTTAGTTTTTAATTTATTCCAGTAAAAGACACACTGCCATTAATCACCCTCGAAACGCCCATCCCACTTCTAACACGCTCAGCATCCCTGCCTCATTCTGTCGCCCTTTCTTCCCCTTCGGGCGCTGGGCCGAGTCCAGGCCCTCGCACTGTGCTGCTCCCTCAGCCCTGCTGCATTTTTTGACTTTAGGACAGAGTCTCACGTAGTCACTAAGTCGCCCAGGCAGAGCTCTGATTTGATCCTCCTGCCTCAGCCTCCCAGAGTGCTGGGATTCTGGGCCTGACACCCCCTGAAACAGTTCCAGAAGTCCTCTTTCTTGAGTGCCATTAGTGGCACTGACCTGGCTGCCTTGATGTCCTAAATCAATTCAAAATAGTCACTTTGCATGGTTATTTTGGCCAGAAGCCACGTGGTGCCAGATGCAGGGACTCAGGCAGATGATGACACACCATTTTTTTTTACGAGCCTGCCCTGACATTCGAGGGAGCTCAGCAGCAGCCTGCTCCATATATGTATATACATATATGTATATTTTTTATATACACCTTATGAAGACACTCGGGAAAGTGGACTTCCAGGACTGCTGGAGAAGTGTCCAAAGGGTGGGATGTTCAGAGTGAGGAGGGCACTCTGAGGAGGACTTGTGGCCCCTGTCTTTTAGTGTTAGAAAAAAAATTTTTTTTGAGACAGAGTCTGGCTCTGCAGCCCAGGCTGGTCCTGAACTCACTATGGAGCCCAGGCTGGCCTTGGACTGACAGCCATCCTCCTGCCTCAGCCTCAGGAGTGCCGGGATTGCAGGCGTGCGCCACCACGCCCAGTTTACGTGGTGCTGGAGAATCGAACTCAGGTTCTTGAGCTTGCTAGGCAAGCACTTTAACTACCTTGCCTTTCCTCCAGCTCAGAAAGTTTCTTTTTTAGTTTAAGCAGTCACAGCATATCTGAATCACCTCGTGCGGTTGGAGAACCAGGCAGCAAGACTAACAGCGCACACTGGATAATGTAGGGCCGGCGGCAGGCACCCGACTGTTCGGTCCTGATCTCCACCCGCTCTACCTTAAGTTTTAAATTTTTCATTAAAAAAAAAAAAGTTCCCTGGGAGGAAAAGCCATCCTGCTCCTGTGGCCGAGGGTCGACTCTCTGGGACTCTCTCCAGGGCGTGCCCCTCCCCCGGCCCTGCGGAGGGAAAGAGTTTCCCGCAGGGGACCCGGTAGCCAGCGCCGGCAGGTGCCGCCCGGCCTTGCACGAGCGCCGTCGTCTTCTAAGGAGGCGGCGGAGAGGGGCAAGTCGCTGCGGGTGGGTGTCCGCTCCGTGGTTCCACTGTGGCCCTCCCGTCCCCCCAAGCCAAGTGAGAACCGGCGGCGGATCCCAAGACGTAACCAACGTGAAAAGCGCAGAATGTGGAAACTAGCGGCCGCTGGCTGCCGCCTTCCCGCGAGTCTCCGCGACTCCAGGCTGGGGCAGGGGTCCCGGTGGGGTCCCACCCAGAGGTGCCACTGCCCGGCTGTGCACCACTAAGCCGACAGCGCCCGCCCCGGAGGCGCGGGAAAAGGGAGACCGAGGCCCCCGGGGAAGGAGGGGACGCGGGAAGGGATCCCAGCTGCCCTGGGTCCCCGCGGTGCCAAAGCGCCCGAGGGCGCCCCCGCCCGGCCACCGCGGGCAGGCAGGTGGCCCTCGCGACCCGGCGCTACCTGGGTCGTGGAACGGCACCAGCGCGTAGTTGGCTATGGCCTGGCCGCCGCTGGTCAGGCTCCGCTCCAAAATGCGCGACGCGCCGTCGATCGCCTGCACCAGGTCGTCCCACATGGACCCGGTGACGTCAAAGACGAAGGCCAGGGTGGCGGTGCCCGTGGCGGGAGGCTGCGCCGTCCAGGGCGCGCCAGCCACGGCCGACGCGGCGGAGACCGCCACCAGCAGCCACGGGAGCGACGTCCGGGCCATCGCGCCGAGCCGGGCCGACCCTGCGGGTGGCCGAGAGCGCGGTCCCCTGGCAGCGGCGGCGCGCGCTGCCTCGCTCTGCCCGGCCGCGTCCGTGCGTAGAGCGGGACCGGGGCGGCGGCGGGGTCCCCCTGCTGGGAGCGCGAGGCGGGTCCTAGGCCCACCCGCTCAGGGTCACGGCCCGCCTCCTGTGCTCCCCCCAAGTGACTCAAGCTTTCCCGGCCCCACGGCTCGCCCGTCCAGCCGAGGTTAGCGGAGGACGCGGGCCGCCGCCGCAGGGAGGGTGCCGGCCCGGGCGCCGCGCCGGGGCGCGGGAAGCGCGGACACCTGTTGCTCCCTCGCGGGGGAGCCGGCGGGGGCCGGAGGGCGGCGACAGGACGCCCAGTCAGCCCTCTGGCCTGGCCAAGGCGACCCTCGCCCCAAGCCCACTCCCGTTCTCCCTCGCTCCTCTGTCTCAGGGAACATGTGTCCTTGTTACTTCAACGACCGCCGTTAGAACCAACATCCCTAAGCCCAGCACCTGCCACTGCTAAACATTTTTCCTTATTAAACGGAGACCCATTTTAGAGAGGTGCAGTCGTTTGCCCAAAGTCCCTCCGCCTTCAAGTAGTGCAGACAGACCAGAGCCAGATACAGAAAGTCTTCAAGCCCCCTGGGCTCCGCCGCCTCCCTTATGTGTCATGGGACGCTGTCACAGGACTTGCAGAGGCCACAGATGAGGACGGGACACAACCCTCTGCGCGCCTGCCTCCCCTGCCGCGTGCACTGCACGTGAGAGCTCGGGACCTGAGAGGGTGCTGCCTGGGGCTGGGTTCAGCCGCCTGCTCCTAATACCGCTCCTCCGCCATCACCTAGATCAGAGCCCCGTCCACACGCAGCCGTGGCCTCCCAAATCTGTGTCTCTCCCCCAAGCACAGGAGTCAGGGCTCCTGGGAACTAGACCTTGGAATGCAGTGGGGACTAACTGAATGATGCTGGCATGCACGTGTAAATCCCAGCACGCTGAGAGGCTGAGGCAGGAGGATCCCAAGTTCGAGCTCGGAATGGGCTCCAGGGCAACTTAGAAAGACCCTGTGTTAAAAATTTAAAAATAAAAAAAGGGCGCCCTTGCCCCTCCTCGTGCTTGCAGGGGAGTTCCTACTCTACCTCACTTTCCCTTTGTACTTCTCCCACTGAAGTCACTTTCTATTTCCAAAAAAACCCTAAAATTAAATTAAGGTTTTTTAAAAAATAAGTTCTGGGGAAAAAAATGACAGGGTCGGGGAATGTAGCTCAGTTAAAAGGTTCTGGGTTCATTCTCCAGTAAAACACATGCATGTATGTACACACACACACACACACACACACACACACACACACACACTAGCTTTTGCTGGCATGCCTGATTTTCTTTTATACTGGGGATTAAAGCCCAGGATCTCCCCACTGAAGTACATCACCAGTTCCCCGCCCCCTTTTTTAATTTTTAATTTTTGAGCACGGTCTCACTACGTCACTAAGTTGCCCAGCTGCACTAGAACTTGGGATCCTCCTGCCTCAGCCTCCCAGAGTGCTGGGGTTATAGGCCTGCACCACTACTCCCAGCTTGGCGTGCCTGATTTGAAGGGCCACACAAGGACCCAGGCATTATGGCACACACCTAGAGTCCCAGCACTTGGGAGGCTGGGGCGAGAGAGTCCCAGATTGGAGTCTTGGCTGGGCTACCTGAAGAATGCTGTCTCAAAATGAAAAATAAAAAGGCTGAGTGTGTAGCTCAGCATGAAGGTCCTGGATTTCATTTTTAGGGGGAAAAAAGTGTCATGTGAGAGATCTCAGACCCTCTTCTAAGTACAGCATTGTCCTAGGCTGGGGACAGGGAGCCTGTGGACATGGCTGAAGCCAATTTCTCCCATCCCTGCCCTTCCACCTCAGCCCGCCCCTCCCCCACAGGGCTTCAGTGGCACCCTTGCCCCGCAACTCCCACCCCCTTCCCTGACCCTGTCCCCACTCTGACCACACTGCAGTATGGCCACCATCTCGCCCTGAGCTGCCCTCACCACCGCAGTGAGCTTAACGGCAGCAAAGACTCAATACGTGTGGAGGTCTGCCACCAGCAGGGGAAGCAGGTGGCCGGGAACTGGGCACGGGCCAGGGAGAGGAAGCCTGGATCCTTGGGGACTCAGTTCCAGACCGTGGCCGGGTCCTGGGGAGACAGTTTCCCTGAACTGTTGTCTCACGGGGACATGGCACAAGCCGGGGAATGGAACTTGCAGCCACGTTCCCCGAGAATATGAGTCACCTGCACCAGCAAGCGCTGGCTCTTTAAATGACCTAGGGCCGAGACCGCAGTTGCCCCCAGGGTCTGGGCAGGGCTGGGCCAGCTGTTGGAGAGAGAAGACAGGTCCCAGCTGTGCAGAAGTAAAAGCCAGCAGGAGCCAGGACACCAACGGTGACATTGCAGACCCGGTGCAGGGGGCCTCGGAGACACACAGGCCCTGCCGCAGTCAGTCAACACACATTGCGCCCAGTCTGCTGTGTGCGTCACACACTCCGCGAGGTGCCCACGAGGCCCGGGTGGGGGGACGATCTGAAGACACAGAGGATGATCCTCCCACCCTGGGGAGAAGACACTCAAACAAATTCTAAGTCAATGAGCTAAGCGCTCTTAGCGGAAGACCCAAAGCTCTGGGAATCAGAAGAAGGAGGGGCTGCACCTACGGGGTCAGGAGAGGTCGGAGCACGAGGCTCCAAGCATGTGAAAAGGCACGGAGACTTGCAGACCACCAGTGGCAGCCCAGTGTCCCTGGTGGGGGTGAGAGGGGAGCGGGCCACAACCAGGCCAGGAGGGACCCTCTGTCCTGGGCACACCTTCCAGAAGTGTTTCCAAAGGAGCTGGGGAGCTATGGAAGAATCCAGGCAGAAAACCGACCTGATCTGTTACATTCACATGAGCCCTGGTGGCAGAGGCTCCAAGGGCAGCCCAGGGTGGCATTGTTACTTTGCCACTGCTGGGACAAAATACCCAATGCCCACAGCTCAGAGGAGAGGCTGCTTCTGGCACACGGTCTCAGTCCATTGTTGGCTGGCAGATGACGGCTGCTCACGTCATGGTGGCCAGGGAGAACAGAGCGGGAAGCAGCCAGGGACAGGAACACGCCCTTCCGGACCAGACCCTGCGGCCCCTGGCAATCAGGGCCCACCTCCGAGCAGCGCACTCAGCCTGAACCTCTTCATGGGGGAACCCACCGAGGAGCACGGTGCCCCTGGGATCCCATCTCTTCCCACACACAAGAGACTTTTGGGGGACAGTTTAGGTGGAAAACCTAATCCCCTACAGATGCCAGGAAGCCCCATCCCCCCAGGGTGACAAAGAAAAAGATGCCTCAGAGGAAGCTGGTACTCTTCGGGCTCACAAGAGACAGAGAGTGGGTTTGAATTCTGCCCCTCCCCTCCCCCCTCATCTCCCCGCACTCTGGTTTTGAGTTCTGAACAGCCAGGTTATCCTGAGCAGAGTCTCCCCTCCCTGGGCCTCAGTTTCCCCATTTGTAGACTGATTTCCGCTGGGACCCAGCGTAAGGCGAATCTGCAGTGACTCTTCTCTGGGGCTGGGTGCCGCACCCTGGGCCTTCATTCACACTGAGCTGCCTCCCAGCCCACTTTGGGTGGTGGGTTTGAGATAAGCTCTCACGACATCTCTAAGTTAAACTCCAGCTAGGAGGCGTAATTGGAAAATATAATGAATGTTTAAGGGGGTTTTGTTGTTGTTGTTTTGTTTTTCGTTTGTTTTTGAGACAGGATTTCGCTCTGCAGCCCAGGCTGGTCCTGAACTCACTATGGAACCCAGGCTGGCCTTGGACTCACGGCAATCCTCCTGACTCAGCCTCCTGTGTACTGGGATTGCAGGCGTTAGGCAAGAGCTTTAACTGCTGAGCCACTCCTCCAGCCCTGAATGTTTAAGTTTTTAAAAATGTATTACAGCAAAAGCCCCACGGCTGTGGATGGCCCTCCAGCCCCACCCTGCTTCCCACACACTTGTCCCATGGTCCTGGCACCTGCTGAAGCTGTCCTTGAGTCCCCTTTCCCGAGTGTCTTCAGTCGTGCAGTTGTGGCTGCGTCCATGTCCCAAATCAATTCGAAACTATGACCTTTCATGGTTATTTTGACGCTGGGAAAGGCCCCGGCGTTGCACAGTGCCAGATCCGTGATTAAGATGAATGGGGACACACCGTCATGTTTTTATTTGACAGAAATTGCATAAATGTTTGATCAACGAGGTGTAATTTTTTTTTAAATCTATGGTGAATGTTTACGTTTTCCAAATGTATCACAGTAGAGATGGCCTGGCATCCATCCCCAGCAGCCCGGTGGCCCTCACATCCCCTCCCCTCTCACACGTAGCTGTTGCTCTTAGCAACGGTCATTTACTGTAATCAGATTTCTAAAAATGCAAACACCACCTGACTTCTCTCCTCTGCGTTCTTCCTCCTCGGGACAGTCACCACGCAGTCGTTCCTTATGGTACCCCATCTTCACAATGCGGGCACTGCTGGACCATCCGCCTAAAGGCCGTGTGCTGTTGCTGCCTGACTGGGAGTCTGTCTGCGTGGGGTCCTAAGGCCCCAGGGCTGCACTGGAACCCAAGGCTCTGGGCATGTGGCCAGTCAGAGAGACACGGCTCTTCCATCTACTCTTGTTCGACTTCATCCTGGGGGCCAAGCCCAGGGCCTTCACGCTGGGCTACAACCTCCTCTGTCCATATTTCAGTTCTTTGATCTTGAGACCAAGGCTTGCTAAGTTGTCTGGGCTGGGCTCAAACCTGCAATGCCCTCGTGCTGGGGTGACCGGCCCGTGCCACTGGGCCTGGCCCTTCACGCTTTCCTGTGTCCTGTTCTCTAACCGCGTCTTGGCCTCTGCCTCACCGGATGCCCAACGTGGACACCCTGTGTCCGTCCCCAGTGAGCACCAGGTCTGAGCTGCCTAGCTCCTCTGGGTGCTGATTCTCCGCGATGGGTGAGGAAACTGAGGCACAGAGAGGTGCAGCCCCGTGTCCAGGCTAGACTTTGCGCCTGCATCTACCATCCTGCAGAGGCCGCCGTGAACCACACATCGGTCACTGCTTCAGAAACTCAGGACGGGCGTCAGACAGACCCCACGGGCTAGAACCAATGCACAGCTCCACATTCCCCCCACCCCCAGCACTGACCACCTGGCATGCCCACACCAGGCTCCGACTCAAGTTCCAGATGTTCTGCACCTTTGCCATGCCGTGGAGCAGGGATACCCACCGTAAGGCCCTCGCTGAGCCAAGAGGTCGGTGTTCCCTAGGGCTGAAAATATCTGATATACCAAGTATAGTCAAGCAATGCAACTTCCCTTTTCATATGTTTTATTGTCCAATGAGAATGAAGATAACATAAGCCCAGAGGGATGTGGAGGGCGAGGGGGCGGGAGGGGAGGAAGGTAAACCCAGAGGAGACTGGTGAATACACCAATCCCTCAAGCTTGACTGCTACTGTGTACCGCAAAGACACACTAACACAACAGTTTTTTAAAAAGGAAAACATAAGCACAAGTTTAATAATTAAATAAGAACATTCACATGTCTGCTTAATAACAATAAACAACCGAGCTGGTCCAGTGACTCAAGCCTCTAATCCCAATGCTCTGGGAGGCTGAAGCGGGAGGATCTCAGGTTAGAGCTCAGCCTGAGCAATTTAGCAACTGAGTGAGATCTGGAGCTGAGGACGTAGCCCAGAGCAAAGGCCCCTCGGTCCATCCTCAGTACTGGGGAAAAGAAAGGGAGGGAGGGAGGGAGGGGGCAGGGAGGGAGGCGGCAAGGTGCTGGCGGCTCCCCCCCAACAGATCGGAAGCCTTGTGTGTTTCCCAGGGGGAAGAATCAAAACCGGGACCTGCAGGAAGTCGGAAGGGCTGCGGGCACATCGCACCCGCGAGGTGCCTCGGGCAAGGCTCTGGGAGCCGCCAGCTGGGCCAGCCTCAGGTCACATGGGGGCGGCGGGCTTGAGGCCGCTGCACAGTCCCACGTCTGTCAGAACAAACGAGAAAAAGCCCACGCGGAGCCAAGGGCTGGACGCCTGGCTCCCCTGAGGCCCCGCCATCGGGGAGGGGTCGCCGGGTCATCGCTCCCAGTTCTGGCCGTGTCCTGGCCGAGCTGGTCACCCGGAGCCATTGGGCCCAAGTTACCACTGTCATCGGAGCTGGCATGAGTCCCCACGGTGGGCTGAGGCTTACTGCCTGTTCTCTTGACTCTCTCTCTCTCTCTCTCTCTCTCAATAATTCCACTGAAGCTCGGCCTGACGGTGCCAGTCTGTGATCCCAGCGTTCTGGGCGGCTGAGGCAGGCCATCCCCACCTTGAGCCTAGCCTAGGCCCATGTAGGCATTTTGTCAAATCCTGTTGAAGACCCCAAGCTGAACAGACTTCAGGACAGGTTTCAAACTTATTCTAAAAGTTCCTAGATCTAAGCCTCAGCTTCCTCAGATCATAAAACAATTGTAAAAGAATGCCCAAGGCCAGGATAGCCTTGAGGCACTTGCCTACCTAGTTACAGCCAATCAGAAAGAATAAAAACAAACCTAGCATTCCTTGGCCTGGGGCAGAGTCAAGAAATCATAAATAGTTGCCCAGTGACAACTAACCAATCACTGGACGCCCCTTTAGACCCTACCCAGGCCACTGAAGCACCGCACTCGGTTGGTTACATCCAGAAGACTCCTACAAGGTCATGATTGGGTCATTGTTAGAAACGGCGCGTAGAAATCTTCCTGTCCAAACAAAGGATGGACTTGGGAGGCATGGACGACAGGGTATGAAGCTTTAATTTTCTTTTGCAAAAGGGTGTCCCTCCCGTGTGCAAGTGGAGAAGGAGGCGACCAAGCATGGTCGGAGGGAGCTATATTCCTACCTCGCAAGGCCCTCCCCCCGCCGTTTCCCATTGGCGGGATTCACAGTCTTCCCAGGAAGGTCTAAGACATTGGCTCAGGGCCACATTTATCACAACATCACATCCTAATCCCTCATCCCTCCTTCCTACCTCTGTCTGGTCACCTGATCGGGTATGGCGCGAAAATGTAAAGATCCGCCATCTTGAACAATGTGCCACCGTTGCCGCTAGGTGACGCTCACAGTCATGACAAAAGTTATGGCCACTCTGCCTCGTCTAAGTGGTCAGCATCGCCGTCATAACAACTGTGCACTTACGATTGGTTCTATGTAAATAATGACATACCTGTGTCACATCTCTTGAGACCACCCCTGCCTCTACCCCCATAAAAACTCTGCTCAGCCTTTGTTCTGGGCCCTCTGCACAGATCCACTGCGTTGGTGACGTCTGAGAGCCCGAGCTTAAGCCCGAATAAAAGCTCCTTGTTCTTGCATGCGTGACTGAACCTCTGGTTATTTGGGGCACCCTGAAATCTGGGCATAGCACTGTCTCACCCTAACGGTGAGAAAGCTTCCGGTTCGATTCCCAGTACTGCCAAAAAGAGAGAAGAAATACTCCATGGCGCTACGTCGTACATATTGGAGGACACCGTGGGTTTACCCTCCCTAAAGCCTGGCCCTGCCTCTTCCTGGAAAGTCTCTGCCTCTGCTACGCATTTTCCCTTTAAGAAAAAAACCTCCTTCTATCCCCCTCCCCTCAAGAATGTCGTGTGGTGGGCGGGTCGCCCTGCAGTCCCGCCCCCTCACCCAGCCTGGGCCGGGCATGGATACTGGTTTGCACCCAGCTTGGGCAACTTACCAAGACCCTGTCTTAAAATCAAGAATAAAAATGGGACGGGATGCAGTTCCGGGAAGGGGGGAGGGGGGAAGGACCCGGGTTTGGTTTGCACAAAAAGAAAAAATTTTTTTTAAAAAAAGAAGTGTAGTATTGTAGAAGTGAGACGTCAATAGGACAGAATGCAGAGCCTAGAAATAGACCCGTATATACACTGTCAAATGATTTTTGACAAAAGAGCCAACAAAAAAAAAGCATGTGTGTATGTTGGCTCAGTTTCTCTCAAAAACCGGCTGACAGACGCAGTGGACGGCGTGTGTCCGCATCTGCAGAGGCCCCACCCAGCAGCCACTAAATATCCCTTCTTTTCTATTGCGACTGGAACAGTCACCAGGATAGGTCACATCCTGAGTCATTCGAAGCAGCCTTAGAAAATTTAAAAGAATTAAAACACAGTCTCGGACCGGAATGGAATTAAACTAGAAATCAATAAAGAAAATGTTTCAAAATTCCTTCTGTAAAACATAGGGTGTCGCACCGGACGCGGTCGCAAGGGGGAGCTGCCGCGCGAATTCCGGGACCTCTGCGGCGATGAGGCTGGAAACGTCCGCGCGGGGCGAGCTCCGCGCTGTTCTCTCTCGTTAAGACCCGCAGGGTTAAAGAGAGGGGCCACCTACCCGAGGGTGGGCCCCCAGCACTGTGTGCTCGGACTGCTGGTGCCACAAGTGACCTCCCGCCTCTCCTCCCCTGCGGGTCCGTCCACCAGGAAATTCCCTCCACCTGCCCAGTGTGTACCTGCTGCTCCCGGCCCCGCGGGGCCTTTCCCTCCCCTTCCCTCAAGCCCGTAGACAAGCCCTGGCCTCCGGAAGGCCTCTGGGGCCACAAGTAGGGTCGTGCGGGTCCCGTGCATGGCCCTGCCCACCCGCGGCTGGGGTGTGTGCCTACCTTTTCTAAGCTTGCGTCCTGCTTTCTTGACCCAGGCTGCACAGGCATCAGGAGGTGGCCAGGGCCAGGCCTGTGACTGCCGGGCACGGGCACACACCAGCCCTCCTGTTCACCTGACACAGCCAGTGAGGACTCTGCCCAGAAGTCACGTCCGCAGCACCTGCGTGTGTGCGCTGATTGGCCGCAGGAGCTTTGGGGTAGAATTGGGCTCTCAGGTCGGGCTGGAGGCTGTGCCGCTTCCCAGGCCCTCGGCCCCTTCACACCAGGTCCCGGCCGTGGCCTCTCACAACTGCTCTGCCTATGCGGAGGGCTCTGGCACACAGCACACAAATTGGGCCTTCAGGATCCTCAGGGTCAAGTAGGCCCTCTGCAGCAGGGGTCCCCAGCCTTTTTTTGGCACCAGAGTCTGGTTTTGTGGAAGGCAATGGGGCAGGGATGGTGATGGCATCCCCACCTCAGCTCCACCTCTGATCATCAGGCATTAGATTCTCACAAGGAGTGGACAACCTGGATCCCTCGCCTCGTGTACGCAGGTCACAGTAGGGCCCGGGCTCCCATGAGACTCTAACACTGCTGGGGATCCGCGAGGAGGCGGAGCTCAGGTGGTCATGCCAGCGATGGGGAGTGGCTGCAAATACAGATGAAGTTTCCACATTGGCCTGCCACTCAACTCCCCCTACAAGGAGGCCTGGTTCCCAATGGACCACTCACGGCCTGTTGTGCAGCCTGGTCTGTAACAGGCCACAAGCTGGCACTGATCTGTGGTTTGAGGGGTGGGGATCCCTGGCACACAGCATCACAAGGACCTCCCCTCGTCCCTGGAGCAACCAATAATCCAGTGGCTGAAATAAGATCTGCCCCCATCCAGTGACACTGGTACCACTGACAGTTTCCCATTTGGCTCCTGACCCGCCCCCAAGAGCTGTCTTATTCTCATCTAATCTTATTAACTCTAAGATTTGCTTGTACAGATGGCTTATTTGGGATCCCTGGGCAAAGGACACTTTTTTTTTTTTTTGAGACAGGGTCTCCCTCTGTAGTCTAGGCTGGTCCTGACCTCACTAAGGAGCCCAGGTGGGCCTTGAGTTCACAGCAATCTTCCTGCCTCAGCCTCCCGAGTGCTGGGATTAGAGACATCACACCCAGTGAATTTTCATGTGGTGCTGAGGAATTGAACCCAGGACCTTGCACACATTAAGCAAACACTGTAACCACTGAGCTACGTCCCCAACCCAAAGGCACAATTTCTGAGCCAGGAAACTAAAGAGATCATGAAGTCTGGTGCCCACTTTTTTTTTTTTTTTTTTTTTTTTTTTGAGACAGGGTCTTGCTCTGTAGCCCAGGTGGGTCCTGACCTCACTATGGAGCCCAGGCTGGCCTTGGACTCAGGGCAATCCTCCTGCCCCAGCCTCGCGAGTGCTGGGATTACCACCACGCCCAGCTCGATGTGGTGCTGAGGAATCAACTCAGGGCCTTGTATTTGCATCCTCTGCTCCCCAGTCTTTCAGCAAAAGACAGGTGTCCCGCCCGCCCCTCCCCACCAGGAATCCTTGCAGGAACTCTCCATTCCCTGAACCTCGAGGGGGCCAGTGGGAAAGGAAAAGGGGGAATGGGAAGACACGCGCAGGACGCGGTGACGTAGCACATGGCACGGCACAGTCTTTTATTAAACCGCTTTGGCAAACATCGAGAATGTAGATGCGAGTATTTGCAAGTGGCATCAGATCATTTAAAGTGACCCAGAGGATCCCACAGTCTATTAGGAACAATATAAATTGGGCTGTTCACACAGAAACCCAGGATGGCTTAAACTAAGTAGAAGTGTATTTTTCTTCTTCGTCACAGTTCCAGTGTTAATGGTCCAAGGCTGGTGAGGTGGCTGCCTGGGCTGTTTCTGAGTCCATGAAAGGAGAAAGGAGAAGAGGGAGGGAGGCTGAGCTCATCACTCTCGCCCCATTGGTTAAAATGAAGTCACATGGCCACACAATTCCTCCCAGAGGAGTTTGGGAAATGTAGTCCTTTATTCACATGGCTCTGTACCGGGTTAAAAGTTGTTGGGAACAAGTAAAATGACTTTCTACAACCCCCAAAGCGCTCACTTTAAGTAAACTCAGGTGACCTCAGGTTGAGGGAGACCCGTCTAACATGTAGATTTGAATCTGGGGTCTGAGAGCTGGGGGGGGGGGGGGGGGGGGGGGGGGGGGGGGGGGGGGGTGTGGCAGCATGGCATCTAGCCCCAGGATGGCAGAAAAGGGATTGTCCTGGTGGGTCACCAGTGTGCTGCTGGTCCACCCTGGAGAGGTGGGGGGCCAGGCAGGGAGGAGGGCAAGGCAACCCGGGCATGGTCACACCCAGAACAGACTGAGAGGCTGCGGCCACCCCCAACGTGGCAGGACCCAGGGGTACAGAGCAAACAGCACTCGTGTGAAGTGGGCTCCTGGGAGATCAAAGTACGGCCAAGGGAGACCACCATGGGGCAGACACCTTCCTGCTGCTCTCTGGGTGCCTTGCTGAGACCTCCCATGGGGCCGTTACCCCTTTCTCCCCCCACCCCCACCCCGATGCAGTTCCCCGGGGCAGCAGCTCTGAGCTCTGAGCACCCAGCAAAGCCCCAGTGCTGATGTCCCATGCAGATGACTCCTCCCTCAGGCCCTACAGGACTCCGAGAGTACCAGCTCGGTAGACCCCACTCCCGCAGCATCAGCCCAGCTGGGAACTTATGAGTCATTCAGCTTCTCAGGCCCTGGGACCAACCTGCCTTATCTGAAACTCTGAGACAGGAGGGCTGGCAATCTGAGCTTATTCACACGCTCAACTTTAAGACTCACCAGGTTGGACCAATCACAGTCACAAACTTACCCACCTTCCCCCCCACGTCACAGACCCACAGAGTGACAGCCCTTTTTATTATTTTTAATTTTGAGACAGAATCTCACCAAGACACTACATTGCCCAAGCTACGCTCCAACTTGAGATCCTCCTGCCTCAGCCTCCCAGAGTGCTGGGATTAAGGTGTGCACCACCATGCCCTGGCTTCACACACGTTCAAAGCAGCTGCAAAGGACACACCAGAGAACAGAGATGGTAAGGAGATGCTGTGGCGACACCGGGCCAGGCAAACCCCAAGGACCTTGCCCGCCCGCCCCAGTGCTCTGAGTGTTGCTTTAACCATTCCAAGGTCCTGCCCATGCCCAGGTTTTCTCTCAGAGGACACTGGGCTGGTGACACCAGAGTGAAAGCCAAGATGTCAAAGGAGAATGAAAGCTGACACAAAACCGAGAAACAGAAAGCGACAACAGGTCCACACAGGGAGCAAGGGCAGGTCCAGAAAGCGCGTTTAATTGCACGACACAGACGACATACAGCAGCGGGAGCGCGGGCCAGCCCGGGCACGCAGCGTGGCCCGGCACTCAGCCTGCACCGCCAGACGAGGGCCTCCCCTTCCCCAGAGACACAGACAGGACAGCGCCCCCAAGAGACTCCAATGGGGTTAGGACAGGCAAGCAGGACACCCACAGCCAGGAAAACAGCCTTCCTCCCACTGCCTTCCCAGAGGGGCAGGGCCCAGGCTGGGCATGACAGCTCAAGCCCCAGCCCTCAGGGCACCGGCCAGTCACCCCCACAGGGGCCTTGGCTCCGCAGCTCCCCCCTATCTTCTCAATACTCCTGGGAGGCACCCCAGTTCCCATTTTGGGGAATGGGTAAACTGAAGCCCAAGGAGCTGAAGGGACTCGCCCCATATCCTGGAGGAAGCTGGTAGCTGGGTCAGACTGGGACTGAGGGGCCCCTTCCCAGGGTGACTGCACGGGGAGGCGGGGACTGGCAGGGTGGGGAGAGTCTTGGAGTCCCACTTGTGCTCAGGAGGAGTGCCAGAGCCTGCTGCCAAGGTGCCAAGACAGAGATGGGACCAGCTATTTATTCAACAAAAGCCTTTTATTCAGTCAAAAATGAACCATTGGGTTTATTCCGCAAATATTTAAAAAAAAAAATCAAGGAGGGAGGGCAAGGGCTCCCTTCAGTGTTAATGAGTCCGCTGGCCCTGGGGGTCACCTAGTGAATGGCAGCTGGGAGTCAGGCCACCAGGAATGGGGTGCCCAGGGGCCACTGGTGAGTCACAGCCTCCTGCAGCCTCCCCAATCACCAGCCAGGCGGGGTTGGAGCTCCCAAATGCCAGAACTGCTCACCACCACCAGGGGGCGCTCCTACACTCCCCTGGATCCTAAACACTGACCTGTACAGGTAAAGCTTTCGGGCCCCCAGGCATGCTGAGCTCCCTTCCTCCAGAGAAGAAACAAAGACCCCAGCAACCCAGGTCCTCCTGTCTAGGCCATCAGCTGTCAAGCGACTAAGCATTTCAGGCAGAAATGTCAATGAAATGTCAATAGAGAGGTGACAGCCCTTCTCCTTGGAGTCACTCTACATGTCACCTGGTTAAATACTGAAGCACTGTGATAGTCTCCTAAGTCACCATCAGCAAAGAGGGGAGCAGATTCTGGAAGGGGAAGCTGCCTCCTGTCCCTGGTCCCTGGGGAGGCTCTGCTGAGGGACCGAGGACTTGGTCCTGCAGGCTGGGTCACCGAACACGGCAGCATCACTCAGGGCAGAGCCTCGAATGCACGCTGTTTTGGGGACAGTCCTTCAGGCTGCCTGACCCAGGATGTTACAGGTGCTGCCGCAGCTAAAGCCCAGGAAGAACAGAAATTGGTCATATCTCACAGCCTCGAGTGACAATGACAGCATCCAGACCCCACTAGGAAGGTGGGGGACCCTCCTGGCAGCACTGGGGGAGCTTCTAGGCATGAGCTAAAGGTGGGCCCAAGGGTGGGGCCCGGGGTACAATGGGCTGCCACCCAAGGCTGCCAACGCACGGGGACACCACATCAGGAATGCCGCATTGGAGGGGACACGTGCTCACCCTGGGGAGTCTTCAGCTGTGCACCACTAGGCCTTGATGGCTCCAGTCACCTCCACCTGGCCGCAGGGGTCAGGGAAGTGAGGTGGCTGTGAACTCCCAGCTCATGGTGACCAATCCCCCCACTCCCCAACCCCCATTCTGGGGTCTCTGGCTGGAGCCAGAGCTGGGAGGAGGCTCTGTAGTGATTGGCTGCGATCCCAGACTGGTGGCGGAGCAGGAAGCCACCCCTGCAGGGACCCCCAAGGGTGGGATCACTGAAGAGGGATCATAGCTCCCTGTCCTTATGGGATCTGGGGGCTCACAGTGGGGGGGGGGGGGTGAAGCTCCTTCCCACACACAAGGGCCAGAAGGGACATGTGAGCTCCTCAAGGCAAAGTGGCTCCCAGCAGAGGGGACCCGAAAGGTCATTAGTAGGGAAGCTCTGACCTCCTGGGAGTGAGGTGGACACAATGGGCATGTGCAGCAGGGCCCACGGCACCCTGCCTCTCGGAAGTGGGACTCTGCAAGTGGAAGCAGAGCTTTTGACCAGGCCTGGCCCACCCCAGCTGGGATGCCGCCTCTGGCCCAGGGCCACTGGTGGTGAGTTCTGGGAGGAAGAGGGAGCTCAAGGGTCTGCACTACAGGGAGGTGCTACGCGTCCCCGGGGCTGGGCCGGGCATCCCAGCATCCCGTGACTATCACATCTGCAGGCCGGGGCCAAGAGAAAGAGGAGCCAAGCTGTGACGTGGGCACGCCCCACCTCTGCCAGGACCTGGCAAACAGCCACAGGCCACAGAGTCACTGACACAGGACACCAAAATCCCAAGGTTCAAATTCTACAGGGTCAACCTGGAAAAGTTACCTTCAGCATCAACCACCCAAGTTCTCCCTCCCGACCCAGCTGAGGGAGGCCCAGAGAGGGCATGGGGTCACCCATAATCACCCAGCAAGGGCTCCTGACCTCTTGTCCAAGGTCACCTGAAGTTCCAGGGGACAGTTCTGGGTGGCCACCCTTGACCAAGACGCAGCACAGCTAGAAGCCTCCCAAGAGGACATGCGGGTCCTCTGGAAGGGGCAGGGCACCCTGGCAGGATGCACTGAAACTTCCTCTCCTCCCTTCCAGCTCGTGAGCAAAGGGCCACAGGACAGGATACCACGTGCCCCACGGAAAAGGCTGCTAGGATGTAGGACAGCTCAGCAGGAGGGAATCGGGGACAACTTTCTCCCCCACTGATAAGGAGACAGTGAATTCATGACCCCCACGACCTGGCTTGCCAAGACCGCCCTTCCCGCCTCCCCTCTCGGAAGCCATCCTATATCCATGCGGCTGCGAACCCCCAAGAAGAGCCGAGAAACTGAAAATGGGGCCTGTTGTTCCTGGGGGTAGAATAAGAAAGAAAAAAACCAGGCCTGTCATCCCAGCACTCTAGGAGGCTGAGGCAGGAGAATCACAAGTTCAAGCCCAGCCTGGGTAACTCAGTGGAGCCCTGTCTGAAAATGAAAAATGGCCTGGAGACGTAGTTCAGTGTGAAGACGCCGGCTGGGTCCCCGGTATCACCAAAAAGAGAAAAAAATGATGGCCTCAGAGGAGCGAGGAAGAGGATGATGGCGTGGCTGCGGGGACACGGGAAGGACTGGGACGGCGGGAACAGTCCAGTAGCCATTTAGAAATGTCCCCTCTCCCCTCGCCAAATGTCCAGCACAGTATACGGAAAGAGAGAGAAAGAAAAAAATCCTTTTTGGCTTCTTGGCCGCTGGAGGCCAGCATCCTCCCAAGCGTGCGGCGGGTGGGTTAGGACGTGCGAGTGTAACGGAGCCCGCATCCCTGGGGGCATGGGACACGCGTGGGACAGCAGCAAGTGAACAACCAAATAAATAAAGAGATCTGTTGTACACGAATATAAAAAAAAAAACCTCCCTTTCCTCGTGGAAAGCACAATACTGTTATCACAAAAAAAAAAAAAGATTGTCCTCCCTACACACCGTCCTAGCCACGCAGTGTGGCTCTGTTGCCAGAGACGATGCTGGCCAGGTGGCCCTGGCCCGGCCACCTGCTGGCCACAGGGCCAGGAAAGGCTGCGTTCTCTGAGTCCCCGAGGCCTTCTCCCAAACCGTCTGTGTCTTCGAGAACAAAAGATAGTGTCTGATTTTATCTTTCTTTTCAACGTTGGTTCAAAATAAAAATCAGAAGGTCGCTGGCAGGACGGGGAGCGGGAGGGACCAGGCCGCCCGGGAGGCCACGTCCCCTGGGTTTGCGCAGGGCTGCAGTCTCTTCCATCTCGTGTTGTTGGTTTTTTTTTTTCTTTTTTGTACAAGCGAGGTGGTTGTTGGCAATTGGAGCCAGCGGTGGCTTCAGGCGACGGGAGGGTGCGGGGCAAGGGGGCGGAGAGCAGGGCCTCACGGTCACCAGGCAGCCGGCCACCGGGTGGGATGCGGAGGACGGCCGGGTGGGCCCGGGGTGGAGGTGTCAGGCTGAGGCGGTGGTCTCAGGGCACGGGAGGAGGTGAGCGGTTCCCAAGCATCTGGAAGACACGGGAGGGGAGGAGAGTTAGGAGGGCCACCCAGAGGGTCACCCCAAGAGGCGGTGTTCTGAAATGGGAGTCTTAAAAGTGTGCAGGGCCTCAGACCACTGCTCTGAGATCTTCACCTTTGTCCTTAAGAAGTAAGATGTTTGCCACAGTGCCATCTGTAACAGCAAAACATATGGGGGGGAGGGCGGGGGGGAACCTGGGGTTAGAGCACCTGCCTAGCATGCACAAGGCCCTGTGTTCAATTCCCTAGCATCACACACATGCTTGTAATACCAGCACTTGGGTGCCTGAGGTAGGAGGACTGCCATGAATTCAAGGCCAGCCTGGGCTCCAAGGTGGGTTCAGGACCTGCCTGGGCTGGGCTACACAGTGGACCCTGTCTCAAAACAAAACAAACAAACAAACCAAGAAAAAGAAAAAGGAATGGTGGCCTAAATGTCCAGTATCGGAGACCAGCTGAATAAATCAGATCAGACCCATCGGTTCAAACAGATCTGTGGTCACTAAACACATAGCTGGAGGCTGGCTTTCCCAGTATTCTGGGAAGTTGAGACAGGAAGTTTATAATCTGAAATACAGCCTGGGAACTTAACTAGTATCAAAATTAAAATAGAAATGGCCTGGGGATGTAGCTCAATGTGAAGGCCTGGGTTTAATCTCCAGTACTGGAAAGAAAGGAAGGACAGTGACCATGGGACTCAGCAACTCCCCTCCTAGGCATATACCAGAAAGAAGTGTAAATAGGTACCGAAAAACCACACAAACACAACACACTGCTCGCAGGAGCATTGTGGGTAAAGGCCAGGACACCAAACAGCCAAACATCTCTCCACAGGGGAGTGAATCCACAGAGGGGCTCACTGTGGGTGGTCACTCAGAAACAAAAGGTATGGGGGTTGACATACAGGGACCTCGAACACACAGCTTCGGGAAGAAGCCACACACCAGGTCACCTGTCCCTGACTCCTTTTCTGTGCGACACATGGAACAGGTAAATCCAAAGACAGAGAAAGTGGCCCATGGCCGCCGGGACCTGGGGGCAGTGGGAGGCGCACAGGGAGGGAGCTTCCTGGCCACTTTTACGTTATGTGAGTTTCAGCCTGGTGGGGCGCACGGCCCGCTGGGGCTGGGGAAACTCACAGGGGACCTTTATAGGAAAAGCAGGAAAGGGAAAAAGGTATCGATGAGAATTAACTGCGTGGAGTGGCGCAACCTGTAACTCCAGACATGCAGGCTGAGGCGGGAGGATTGCAAGTTAAAGCCCAGCCTGGGAATCTCAACCAGTTAGCGTGAATGTCAAATGAATAAATAAATAAATAAATAAATAAATAAATAAATAAAGCTGAGAGCTGAGGATGTAGTAGTGTCAAGACTTTGAGTGCAATCCCCAGTAACAAAAATAAATAAATAAAATAAAATTTAAGAGACCCGTCTACCAATTGCAGCACATGGAGAGGTGAGACCTTGTCTCAAAATTAAAAAATAAAGGAATTGGTGGATGTAGCTTAGCATGAGCCTTTGAGTTCAGCCCCCAGCACGTTGGAAATAAATCATTTTTTTAAACTTAAAAATTTACTAAGTTTATTTTTTAAAACCATCCTTTATGACCCAGACATAGTCACAGTGGACATTTTAGTGCCCAGAGTCATTTCAAAAGAACTAATCCAAATTGATTCAGATTCTGGGTGTGGTAAACGCAGTGAGAGAAAGAAATGAAAGTTAGGTGAGAGGAAACAAGCAGAGATTGGAAGGCATAAAGGAATGTTTTTGGTTTTATGGATTTTTAAAAACTCCTCATCTCTTAGAAATCTATTTTCAAATACTTATGTATGAAGGGATATGAAGTCTTGAATTTGCTTCAAAATAACCCACTGGATGGCATCAGGCAGAGGGTACAAAATTAGCCACAAACTGATGATGCTGAAATTGGGTGATGGGTACACAGAATTATTTTTTCCTGTCTACCACGGAGTATGCATGTTTCCATAATAAAAAGAAAAATACTTAAGCCCTCCTCCACATTTCCAACAACCTCATTGTCCAATTCCACAGGACGGCCATTTGATGAAATACTATGCAGCCATTGGAAATGATGTTTTCCCCTCAAAAAATAGGATTAGAACTGCCACGGGATCCAGCAATCCCACAGCCGGGCATATACCCAACCGAAATGTAATCAGCCCACAGAAGAGCCACCTGCATGTCCACGTTAAAGAAACGGGATCAACCAAAGGGCCCGCCGGTGGAGGAATAAAATGTGGTACGCATAGACCATGGAATAGTATTCAGCCCGAAAAAGGAATAAGATCCTGTCATTTGCAGCAACATGGCCGGAGCTGAAGGACGTTACATACAGAGAAGGCACGCAGGTGCAGAAGGGCCAGCATCACACGTGCTTACCTCTGTGTGGCAGCTCAAAAAGTTGTCCTGTCACTGGCTGGGGGGAGGTGACCTCAGAGCCGCAGAAAGCACAGCACCTGAGCTGACAGATGCACCACTGAGCCTGACCCAGCTGTCACCCACTGTACCCACGGACTGAAAGGGCATGCCCCATAAATAGGTATGATTCTTAAGGGTCAATTAAAAGTAAAAAATAAACTAAAGAAAGATGGTCTCAAACAGGATTTAATAATGTAGAAAATAAATGGGGCTCACAGTTCCTGGTTAAGTCCACGAACTATAGCACAGCAATGTATCTAAGAATCAGGGGACAGCAGGGACCCGGAGGGGCAGACCGACCACACAGAGTGTGACAGGTCACAGACGGGATGTGATCACCGTGCAATCAGCTCTCAGAAAAGCTATGGGGAAGGAGCAGCGTAATGTCTAGGCAAAGCCTGGCGGATTGTGCCCCACGAGGACCCTGTCACTCCAGAAAGCTTTGCCCTGGAGCCTGGCTCATAGCGCTGGCAGCAGGGCTGTCATCCCAGCATTCTGGGAGGCTGAGGCAGGAGGACTGCAAATTTAAGCCCAACCTGGGCCACTCAGCAACTCAGTGAGACCCTGTCTCAAATTCAAAAATAAAAATGGGCTGGGGATGTCAGCTCAGAGTGCAGGCCCTAGGCTCGATCGCCAGTGCCACCAAAAATAAACGGAAATAAAATAATACAAGAAAAGCTTTGTCATGGAAATAAATAACATAGGCCTGGGTGGCTGGACAATGGATCCATGTGACCTGGGGTCAAGAGCTGCCCACGGAGCACCTCTAAAAATAGAAGGCTCAGTGACACCTCCTTTACAAACTGGTTTTAATTATACATTGCAATGTGACTTAGTTATGCAGAATTCAGTTTCTTAGTGTTTGACTCTTAAAATGACTCTGGGCACTAAAATGGTCACTTTATGTCCAGGTTATACAGAGGGTCTTTTTTAAAATTTTTTTTGAAACAGGAAGCCAAGCTGGTTCTGAACTCACTATGTAGCCCAGGTTGGGCTCGAACTCATGGCCATCCTCCTGCCTCAAGTGCTGGGATTACAGGTGTGGGCCACCGCACCCCGCTTACGTGGTGCTGGGGGACAGAACCAGAGTACTAGCACTTCAACTGCTCAGCTATTCCTCCAGCTCCTCCAGGAGGGTTTTTTAAAAAATAAACTTTCTAATTTTTTCTTGGGGGAACTTTTGCTTTTTAGTTTTGGTACTGGGGATTGAACCCAGGGCCTTGAGCGTGCCAGGCAAGTGCTCTTCTACTGAGCTACATCCTCAGCCCTAAACCCTCTAATTTTTAAAAATTTATTTATTTTTGCAGGGCTGAGAATTAAACCCAGGGCCTTCACACTGACCTACAAAACATCCTCAGCACTTTCTTTTTCTTTTTAAATTTTAAGACAGGGTCTCACCAAGTCACAAAGTTGCTCAGGCCGGACTTGAACCTGTGATCCTCCCGCCTCCGCCTCAGGCCTTCGCCACCATGTCCGGTGTCAGAATAAACTTTTTAATTAATGCTTTCTTTGTAAACATTTTTTCTAATGTCTCTTCAATGAAAGGGATTTTTTTTGGGCAAAGTAATAACAGGAGAAACTTCAAAATGGAGTGGGCTTTCCACGCAAGGCACCAGCCGACGATCCGGTGGCACACAGAGGCAGCGCACGGCCGGGCGGGACTGTTCTAGGGGCACACGCGGCTCAGCATTAGAAATCAATCCGTGCAGTTCATCATACACAGCACAAAAAGGTGGCCAGTTACGTAAGAGTTCTCATAGAAACTGGGCTGGGGGAATGGCTCAGCGGTTAAGTCACTTGCCTAGCAAGTGCTCAGTCAAGCGCTAAGCACCCAAGTTCGATTCCCCAGCACCACATAAGGCAGCATGGTGGCACAGGCCTGCAATCCCAGCACTTGAGAGGCTGAAGCAGGAGGACTGCCGTGAGCCCAAGGTCAGGAAAATTTACTTTTGGGAGAGCTCGGATGTGAGGACATGTAGGAAGGGCGGGTTCGGGATGATTTGAGGACCGGGTTCCTCCTCTAGCGGGCAGACCTCAAGCACCCCTGGACAGCCAGGTGCCCAGGCTCACACCCTGCGGGTCATAGGGGCCAGTCCCCTGCACTCACCGCGCTCCGGGCCCTGGACTATACCAGTCCGTCGTAGAGGGACAGTGCCTGCACGATGGAGGGGTCCGCCTTGGACCCTTCCTGGAATTCCTGCAGCGTCAACTTCCCGTCTGCGTTCTGTAAGTAGAGAGGGGCGGCTGAAAGGGGGTGGGGCGAGGAGCTGGTCACGCCCAGCCTCTTTGGTCAGAGGCCCCGCCCAACCCAGAGCTTGTTCAGTCAGCCGGGAAGCTGGGAAGCTGGGCAGAACGGGGCTCGCAGTGGCAGTGGGCAGAGACCCTGGGTCTGGGATCCACTCTTCGGGCCTCCTTTCTCAGTGGGACCTGGTGGTGGCGACCATCAGGGTGGTGGGACAGCTCTGCGCTGGCACACTGGTAGCACGTGAAACTCTGAGCTTTTATCATTGCTGTAATTCCCACGGTGGGGGTGGGGGGGGTTGTTCCCATTGAACTAAGAACGAGTTTCTCTGAGGTCACTTTTGGATGGGTATTTAAGTCACGCCTGAAGCAGGCCACACTGGCCCTGGAGAGACCTGGGAGAGAATGAGTGTAGCTTATGGAAAGATCTGGAATAGCCAGGCCCAGTAGCCAGACCTGTAATCCCAGCACTCTGGGAGACTGAGGCAGGATTGCAAATTCAAGTCTGCTTGGACGATTTAGCCAGATCCTGTCACACAGTCAAAAATAAAAACATGATCTGGGAACACAGATCAGTGTGAAGGCCCTGGGTTCCATCTTCAGTACTAAAAAACAAAAAGAAAAAACTGGGTCTCTTGGGGAGGGGCTGCCTGGGGTCAGAGCTCCTCTCCCCAGGGCATCTCTCTCAGAAAGCAGGGAGACCAGCGAGGGCAAGCAGGGACCAGGGTGTTGCCCAGCAAGGCCACTCTTGTGGGTAGTTCCTTGTGCCCCTGGAACATGCAAAGTACAGCGAGGACCGGGGCCCAGGAGGCCCCAGCAGCCACCCTCAGCAGAGGCCTGGCAGGGACAAAGATGCAGAGTCCCCCACCCGGCGTTGCTTGGCCCAGAACTGGGGAAGGCAGACCAATACCCCAGTAAGTCTGACCTAAGAGTCTGCACTGTTTCCCAAAAACGGGAGTTTCAAACACAGGGGGGTCTAAAGGCATGTTATTTCATAACCCACCAGTGTCTGGGGAGAAGCCCCCCAAAATGCACAGAGGGGCGGTGCTTACTGCTCTCCACTAGCCCTCAGCCTGGTTGTCACCAGAAGACCAACTCCCTCTGTTCCCAATCCATCCTTACTGTCCCGTCCCAGGTGTTACCTTTTTTATTTTTATTTATTTATTTATTTATTTTGAGACAGGGTCTCCTCGTGTAGCTCCCAGCAATCCTCTTCCCTTCACCTCCCGAGTGCTGGGATTACAGGTGTGTGCCTCCAAGCCTGGCTTTATGTGGTGCTGGAGAACTGAACTCAGAGCCTTGTTGCAAGGCAAGTGCTTTAACCACTGTGCCATTCCTCCAACAGGCTCCACTTTTTAATTAAGAAAATGCTCCTGGGCCTCAGATTCCAGGCCAGGATCCACTCTGGATCCAGCCGGCCTACCCTACCCAGGCCCGGAGCTTTAGGAGCTGGAGGAATGGCTCAGCGGTTAAAGCACTTGCCTAGCAAGCGCTAAATACCTGAGTTTGATTCTCCAGCACCACAGAAACCGCACGTCTGTGATCCCAGCATTCAGAAGGCTGAGGCAGGAGGATTGCAATGAGTCCAAGGCCAGCCTGGGCTCCAGGCTCCACAGTGAGTTCATGACCAGCCTGGGCTACAGAGCAAGACGTTGTTTCAAAAAACAAACAAATAAAAACATGATTCTAACAAGTCCACAGATTCCCTCAGAATGCCAAAAGTGTCTGGGACAAACGACTTCATAAATGAAGGTCAAGGGACTTGGTGGGTTAAACACATGTTGGAGCACAGACCTGTAAGGTCCACAGTCTGGGAGGCTGAGGCAGGAGGATCACAAGTTCAAGCCCCGCCTGGGAAACTAGTGACTTAGACCTTGTCTCAAAACAAACAAAAAAAGCTGGAGATGTAGTGCATTGTGAAGGCCTTGGGTTCATCTCCAGGACTAAAATAACCATTATTACTATTAATAAATCATAATAAAGACAAGGGGGCCACACTTGGAAGTCTACCTATTTGGTGGACATAGCTGTCTGCTGGCTGGTGGGTATCACCCAGGCTGACTGCTTGTCTGTTGTAGGTCTCCTGGGGGTGAGTGGCAAAGCCAGGCCTGGCCGGGCCTCTGCTTCCTGCTCTCCATGCCCTCCCTCCCTCCCACCCTGGCAAGGTCCAGCCCGGGCCTCACCTTGTCCATCATGGCGAAGATCCGGTCCACCCTCTTCTCGGGCGTGTTTTCCTCCTCGGGCAGCTCCACAGTGTTTCCCTGCAAGGGACAAGGACACGGGCACAGCTGGGCTGGCGATGGGGCTTGGGACCCACAGCGAAACCCACCCCGCAGGCCAGGGAAGGGTCCGGGAAAGGACCGTCCCTCCCCCCTCCCTCGTCCCAGGACCAGGCCACCGCCAGCCCTTCCCTGCGGGCTCCTCACCACCATCTGGTAGATGGCATCCACAATGTCCAGCATTTCATTTCTGGTGATGTAGCCGTCGTTGTCTAAGTCATAGAGCTTGAAGGCCCCTGGAATCGACCAGTGAGGCTGAGTGAGCAGGAGCCCCCCAGGTGCTCCTCACTGCACCTCAAAACCCAGCTCTCTGCCATCCTTAGGGCAGCAAACTCAGACCTTGAGGACACACACACTCGCCAAGCCACCAGGGCTAACACTACGAGGGTGATCAAGAAACATGTTGTGCAATTAAATAAAAATTTATTACAAGAGCTGAACCTGGCGGCACAGGCCTGTCATCCCAGCACTCTGGGAGGCTGAGGCAGGAGGATCACCACAAGTTGGAGCCCAGCCTGAGGAACTCAGCAACTTAGCGAGACCCCGTCTCAACATCAAAAATAACAAATGGGCTAGGGGTGTAGGTCAGTGTGAAGGCCCAGGCTCGGTCCCCAGGGGCTCAGACCACAAAAATAAAATAAAATGAAAATGCATTACAACGGCTGGAGGAATAGCACAGCAGTTACAGCATTTGCCTAGCAAGCACAAGGCCCTGAGTTCAATTCCCCAGCACCACATAAAGCTGGGCATGGTGGTGCATGCCTGTAATCCCAGAGCTTGGGAAATAAGGCAGGAGGGTTGCTGTGAGTTCAAGGCCAGCCTGGGCTCCATGAGTTCAGGAGCAGCCCAGACTACACAGCGAGATCCTGTCTCTCTATGTATATGTATATAGTACATATTACAGTAAAAGACAGTGACGTGACTCTCCCTCAAAAGGCTCCCCTCTCCCCCCGTTTGAACACACTGATCCCACTATTCTTGGCCCTTCTGGCGGGAGTCCTAGAAGTCCTCTTTCCAGAGCGTCTTTACATGTGATCAAAACTACAGTGCCACTGCTGCTGAGCCCCACCACAGAAGCGTGGGCCCATCACAGCATGCAGTGGCAGGACCTCATCCACGTGCTGACTTCCAGCTTCCCCCTAGAGCCAACGCAACCGCGAAGGGGAACGTTCCAGTCAATTCAGGACATCAAAGCAGCCGTGGTGACTGACAACACTCAGGAAAAGGACTCCAGAGCTGCTTCAGAGGGTCAGGAGACGCAGGACACACAGGACTCGTGTATTGGAAGCCAGAGGAGGATTTCCAGGGGAGTATAGCAATGTACTTTTTATTGTAATAAAATTTTAAAGCCAGGCTCAATGGCACAGGCCTGTCATCCCAGCACTGTGGGAGGCTGAGGCATGAGGACCACAAGTTCAAGCCCAACCTGGGCAACTTAGCAATTGAACAAGACCTTAAATGTAGCTCAGTGGGAAAGCCCTAGGATCACGGCCCGGTATCACAAAAGTATGTAAAACCTGAGACTCTAAACAGTCTCTGTATTTTTCAGTCACCCCTAGCACATGCAGCTAAAGGAAAACCAGTGTGCCAGTTATCCCCAGGTTTCCTCCTGGTACCAACACGGCCACATTCCTTCCCTATGCAGTGAATGAGTGAGTGTACATGTAAAATTAGCAGTCACGTGAATGGCCTCCGGAGAGGCAGATGGGGGACAGACAGTTCCTACTGTCTGAGGTCCACGCTCACCTGAATGTCCCCCTTGTCCTCCTGACCACTCCCTACCCCACCCCCACCCCCAGGATCTAAGCCTGGATCCTGCCTCCTCCAGGACGCCCCCTAGTGTCTGCTTGGTGCTCAGCCCCAGACAGATGCCCTGGCTTGGGCATTTGGCTACATGTGGCCACCTGCCCCTGGACGCCACCCTGACCTCTTCAGAAGCAGATGCTGTCTGCAGTCACTGCCATGGGTGTCCACGTCTCCTCCTGATGAGGGCCAAGGATTGCCTCCTTTTGTGTGAGGACAGCCCAGCCGCTGCCCAGCAGGCCCAAGGGGACAGGGGATGGGACTTACAGCGCAGCTTCTCATCCAGGGTTCCCCGCGAGGTCACTGACAGTGCCTGGATGAACTCGGAGAACTCAATCCGCCCGTCCTGGGGGTGAGACAGAGGAGGGCCTTGGTCAGCACCCGGCCTGCCATCTGCTGGGAGTCCTGCGATGACAGGCAGCAGAGGGCATAGGATACCCACGGACGACGGGCGCCCAGAGGCGGAGGGCAAGAGTGAAGGAACAAGGAGAGAGAGGAGGAAGAGGGTGGGAAGGGCCTGGGGAGGCGGCTGCCAAAGGGAGAGGCAACTCTCTGCGGGGAGAAAAGGACGCGAGGCTGGCAAGGGCTGCGGAGAGGAGCCGGGCGCCAAGGTTGTCTAATTCCACCTGTTTGTAGACCAAGTGAGGAAACTGAGGCAGAGTCCGGGGCCAGGGTGCGTGACCCTGGCCTAGAGGCCCCAGGGGAGAAAGCTGAGGGGTGAAGAGTCACAGTGACTCTACCCAGAACACCCGTCACAGGGCGGAACCTGGAAGACTGGGCCCCATGCTTCTGTGCATGCGCAGACCCGTGTGCACAGTGTGTGTGCACACGTCTGCTTGTGTCTCTGTGCACGCGCTCAAGTCCCCCCAGTAGGTGCACACCTCCGAGTCTAGGCCAGCGCGTGCATGTCCCCTGGGGACTGACAGGAATAAGCCAAGCCCGCGGGAGGCAGGAGCCGGCCTGGGCAGGACCCCCGCCCTCACCTTGTTCTCGTCGAAGACGTTGAACACGAACGTGGCGAACTTGGTGGGATCCCCAAACGGGAAGAACTGCTTGTAGATCTTCTGGAAGCCGGCGGCATCCAGCTGTCCACTGGGGCAGTCCTTGATGAAGCCCTTGTACCTGTACGGCAAGGCGGGGACAGAAGGTAGGGGACACCAGCATCAGCCATCCACCGCTGGGCTCCTGCCTAGACCTGGCCAGCAGTCAGTCCCGTGCAAAGGGGCAGTGCCCCATGACCCCGTGGAAGGGGCCTCACCGTCTAAGGAGCACAGACCCGCCGTCAGAGGCGTGGGCTCATCCCACCACAGCCTCTCACGCTAGCTGTGCGACCTTGGACAGTGACTCCACCTCTCCGCGCCGCTTCGGCATAAGCAGGTAATGATCAACACAGGAATTCCCCCATACTGCACACAGAGCGCTTGGCCCGGCTCCGCACAGAGGGCTAAAAATAACCTCCTCAAAGCTGCTCCTGGCCGAGGCCAAAGCCCTCCCCGCGAGTCCCGCCTGGCACCACAAGGCCACCATACAGGGCCATCAGCGGCTCCGCTCCTGGAGGCACACACCCCTGGGCAGCCAGCCCTGATGCCAGGGCCTGGGAAACAGACTCTGCAGCAGGGACGGGGCAGGCGCCGATGCGCCCCCCGGGCTTGTTCATCTGCCCCTGCATTTAGCACAGGTTCCTCCAGATCCTTGCAGCTGAAGGTATGGCCGGCCATCCATGACTTTCTGCCATTCATTAACCGTGAGACCTGGAGCAAACCCGCCACCTCCCCAGCCTCAGTTTGATGGGAAGCAGTGGCCGCCATGGCCGTCTGGTCAGAATTGGGGGAGACGGGGCGTGAAACCCAGGACCAGACCTTCAAAACAGCCCCTGCTTGATTCCCGGACTGGCCCCCAACACACACACCCCATCAGCATGATCTGTAGTGCTGTGAACTTAAATATGTACAGTTTGTGTAGCTCAGCAACACCTGTCCCCCAGATGGCACCTCCCAGGTGGGACACTCACCCCTACTGAGACAGTCCTACCCCAGCGACAGCACAAGCTGGGGCCTCCCGCGGCCAGATTCGGCAAGAACTTGCCAAACCTTACCATCCTAAACATCCACCACAGCCCAATGCACGAAGCAGCTCCAGAGAAAGCCCATTTTAAAATGGGAAAGCGGAGGCTCAGACAGGGAAAGTCATTTGCAAATCTCATAGCACGGGCTGGAACGCCGCAGGGGACGGAAGGTGAGGGCTTTAGAAGCCGGATGCTCAGAGGAGCTGGTTCACTGACTTCCACATTGCCCGGTGGACCCAAGTGAAGACTCCACTCACCCTGCTGTCATTGGCGGAGGGGATACTGGGAGCAACAGGCTTGCAAAGACTCATGGGACACTGTGGTTACCATGGGTAGAGGTGAGGTGTTGAGAAGCCACGGTCCCATTCCCATCAGATGGCAACCCGAGGGACTGAGGGATGCTGGACACGCGGGAGTGGAGTGGACAGGCAAGGCGGCTGCCGTGGGGTCCTGGGGGATCCACAGCCTACAGGATGGGACACTGGGAGGCTGGGGGGCTGTGGAGAGGCGGAGCCAGGCGGGGAAGGAGAGCTGACAGGAGGGCTCAAGGCTGACCAGCAGCAAGCCAGAGTCCCAAAGGGCTACGTACGAAGCCCCGCCCCCCTGCCAGGGACAGTGTCCTGGGTGGAAGAGGCCTCATCCCTCCGGGTGGGCTGTATTCAGTTGCCGCCTTGGCTCTCAGTGGTGTATCCAATGATCCCATTTCACAGATGAAGCCCCCGAGGCTCAGAGAGCTCAGGCGATTTGCCCAGAGCACCACGTGGGACTCAGAGCCGTCAACCCGGTACTGGGCTCGTGCTCCCTGCACCCTGCCAGTCAGCCTGAGTCCCCAGCATTCCCACGGCCCCCAGAACCTCTGAGTCCTGTGCCAGCAGGACCCTCGGGGTCTACTGGCCTCTGCTGACCCTGTGGGCTGTGCCGAGCAACAGCAGGACAGAGTTGGGGACAAGGACCCCAAGCAGTGTGGTTTCTGCTCCTTCCACGGCAGGAGGAAGGGACCTGGTCCCCTCGGCTCCCTTCCTTGAAGCTGTCTCCCTCGGCTTCTTCCTAGGGTTAGGAGACAGACCTGACCTATGACCCCAGGCTCCCAGGCCACAAGGCAACACGCCAGCTCTGGGACGAATGCTGTGTGGTCGCCGCTCCTCTGCACCCCCACAGGCCTTCTAACCTACCCACTGGACAGGCATCACGGGAGGTATCCTGAAGGGCTGGTTCCCCTAAAAGGCTGTCAAACAACAGCTGGCCTAATGGCGCAGGTCTGTAATCACAGCACTCCAGGAGGCTGAGACAAGAGGATCACAAGTTCGAGGCCAGCCTGGGGATATTAATGACTTAGTAAGACTCTGTTCTCCAAATTAAAAAAAAGAAAGAAAGAAAGAAAGAAAGAACTGGCATGTAGCTAGCTCAGTGTGAAGGCCCTGGGCTCCATCCCCAGTACATAATAGATAAATAAATAAATTAAATAATAATAAACAAAAAACACCCACTATCAGCAGGCCACCCCCACAGCTGGCCCCTGAGGCGGCTCCTCCAGGTGGGGCAGGCTGGCTTTGGGGGGGAGGCAGCTACAGGAGCGGTCCATCCTGGGCCTCTCCCCGCCAGCAGGACCCCATAAGCCCACCCACGCCCACACTGTCACCAGCCTCCTTCCCCTTCATTTGGCTGTGGCCTGCCGCCCCACCGCCAGCCCAGTGGGGTTCCCATAACAAGAGTCCCGCTCCGTGAGTCCACTCCAAGTCACCTTTGTCTCCCGGCAGACAGGCCCGACCTGCCGCAGCCAGCAGCTCAACCCTGGGAATCTCCTCCTCCTGCAAATGTATGCTTTATATTTCTTTCCTTTTCAGTAGTGGGGATCGAACCAGGGGCCTTCACAGAGCTACATCCGCAGCTCTTTATGATTCTAAGTCACTCAGTTGCCCAGGCTGGGCTCGAACTTAAGACCTTCCTGCCTCAGGCTCCCAGAGTGCTGGGATTCCAGGCCTGCACCATAGGGTCTTCCTGACACATGCCCGGTCACTTTCCAAACTCTGGCTAATCCACTCAGAAGCTGCTTCCCCCCAGGAGCCAGCCAGGCCCCTGTTCAATGTCCGAGTCTCCTCTGTCCCCAGCTGGGACCACACACACTAAGCCCCATTTGCCTCCAGGCTGCAGCTGGAAAGCAAGCTCTGGGCCACTACTGTGCCAGATGCCCCACATGAGACCTGCATGCAGGGCCCAGTGGACATCAGTGGGGTGAACTGAGTGACATCGCACCAGCGGCCACTGCTGCTTCTGAGCTCCACAAAACAGGCCCCTCCAGATCCTTGTCAGAACCCGAACTCATGGGCATGGTTAGAGAAGCCCTTCTGTGTACGGACAGGTTGCTGGGAGCCAGAGAGGGAGCGCGTAAGGCTCGACGTCACACAGCAAGTTAGCAGCAGAACAGGGCTCAGATGCAGGGCTCCTGCCTCCCCACCTCCCAGTCGCCGGGGCCCTCCAGCAAGACAGGCTGTACCGCCCCCACGCCCAGGCACGGAAAAGCGGCTGTACCCAAACATTATGTAACCCATTGTTCATGCTCAGAGGTGGGGGAGGGCACCTGCGCAGGCTGGCACAGAGGGTGCAGAGGGGGAAGGGGGGAAGCTGTGACTCCCGGACCTCTGGGCCGCCTGCAATCGCCCCCAGCTCTGCAGCCAGGACCCCGCACCACAGCTCATCCAGAGGGGCCGGCCCTGCGCCCTGGGCCCGGCTGAGGGGGGCTCCCCAAACCAGGCAGACCCTCCCAGTGGTGGGTGCCCCATGACCAAGAGGTGTGGCCCCGCCCCACCCAGGCCAGGGGCAGGTTCCGGCTGGCCCAGCCTCCTCTTGCTATGTGTGTTGGTCGACAGGCTGCCGCCAGCAGATTGCTGAGCCCTGCCCCACAGCGCCCCTCGGCTCCCCACGGCCACACCACGGGCTTGGCATATGGGGCAGACGGCCCTCTGCCTCAGCCGTGGGGCTCCCTGCACGTTGGAGGGTGGCTCGCAGCGTCCCCTCTACTCAAATGCCAACTGCCCACCATGCCTTGCCCTGGAGGCAGAGGCGCCCAGCTTGAGAACTGAGAACTGATGCACCAGCGGCCTCTAGGAACCCCAGAGTAGGGCATCGGGATGAAGTCAGGCGGGGGTACAGGCCTGTATTCTGTGCCCTGTGGGAGGCCGAGGCAGGAGGATCATCAGTTCTAGCCCAGCTCGGGCAGCTCAGCAACTTGGTGAGACCCTGTCTCGAGATAGAAATAAAATGCAGTGGGGATATATCTCAGTGTGAAGGTCTGGGGTTCCATCCCAGGACTGAAAACAAGGGGGACCCTCCCTAGTCACCAGTAGAAGCTGCCACCCAGAACCAGCTATCCAGGCACAATTTCGCCAGTCCTTCCAGGCCCAGGAGGTGAGGACAGGAATGCCCACTTTACAGATGGGGAAACTGAGGCTTTGGCCCGGGGTCTTCTGTGGCTGTTTCTCCCCATTCACCTTCACCTGGGGGCCCTTCTTAGCTTCCTGGTGTCACCCCAGACTGGATCATGTTCCAGGACATGCTGTCTTTGCTAAGCTTGTCCCCTGGCTGGGCCAGGTGGCACTGCTCGCGTAGTATAGAGCCTGACTTGTGTCACTAGCGCAGTGACGGGCGGGCACACTGCCTGGGCCACTGAGGCAGGGCCTGTTGGTGATCGAAGGTGCGGTCCATGTTGGAAATATTAATTAATATCAGTTGGGAAGACACAGGGCTGGGAATCCCGCTCAGAAGCCCCCCGGCCTCAGGCACGCTTACCCCGCCACTCAGGCTGCCGTGAAAGCCGACCTGGAATGCCTCTGTCCGTGGGGTGCCACTCCAGGACGCAGCTTCCGGCTCTTCAAGGTCAAAACGACCACGAAAAGTCAATGCTTTGAATCGGCTCGGGACACGGAAGCGGCTAACGACCCTCGGGAAAGGAGTTTGGGAACTGCTTCAGAAGGGGCCTATGGGGGAAAAGTGGACTGGAAGTGAGAGGGAGCGTGGCGAGGAGGGCTCACTGCTGGCCGTGTCTGTGCCTGTAACAAGTATTTTAGCCCGGTATGTGGTACATGCCTGTAATCCCAGCACTCATAATCCCAGCCCTTGGGAGGCTGGGGTAGGAGGGTGGTTGTGAGTCCAAGGCCAGGCTGGGCTCCATAGCAAGTTCAGGACCAGCCTGGGCTGCAGAGCAAGACGCTGTCTCAAAATAAAGAAAGATAGAAAAAAGTAATTTTAAAAAAAAGACTGGGGATGTAGCTCAGTGTGAAGGCCCTGGGTTTGACTTTAAAAAATTAAATGATAAAATTAAAAATGAGGTAAAGAGAGAAAAGAAACCTATCACTTCACAACAGTCCTACGGGCTGGGAGCCACTCCATGGAGAGCACAGGGGTCCTCGGTGCCGAGTCCCCCCGCTGCGTCCCTGATGCCCCCGCAGCCAGCCCTCGAGGCAGGAGAATCACAAGCTCCATGTCCCTCTCAGCCCGTCAGCAGAGACGGAACAAGTGCTGAGTGAAGGAAGAAATGCCCACTGAGACACAGGTCCAATCTCTAGCGACCTCTGGTCCCCAGGTCCCTGCATAGGCCCAGGCCTCAGTGGCCTGCTAGGACTTCAGGGCACCCACTCCCCTTGTCCCGAGCCCAGCGGGCGGGGAGAGGGGGGACAGCTGGGCGCCCCACGCCAAGGACAATGCGCAGCTGTGCACCTTCTTCAACCCACCAGGGAGGGAAGGTGGGAAGGGACGCAGGCGGCCAGCTGGGGGGTGGCAGGCTGGCAGCGCTGTGCTCCGGATATGTTTGCAAGGGACGAGGCCCGCCGGTACCTCTCCCCTCCCGAGCCCCGGGGGCTGTGGCGCCCATGCCATGCCACGAGGAGGGAGGGCGCCTACACACAGCGGTGGGACCTGGCCAGTATCTGCAGCTCCCCCGCCTCGGTTTCTTGGCCTGGTAAGTGGGGCGCTCCTGGGACTCTCAGCAGGGCCCGCGGCACCTGCCCACAGAGCCGGGGGATGTGACTCTGCGTAGGAAGGGCCAGCTGGATCTGCTGGGCACCTCCACAGGCCCTCCTGCTGCCACCCACTGCTCTGTTACTACTGCTGGGATATTTGGTTATGATAAAAACAATAAAACAAGAGAACTTGGAGAATAGGAAGTACAAAAGGACACAGAGCCCCGAAGTCCGCAATCCGAACCGGCTTTGGCCCCTGCCTTGTCGCGTGCGCCCGCAGTTCTCACAGGGGACAATGTCCTGGTCATCTTAAGGGGGCTCCAGTGTCCCCAGACACCCTGACAGGCCAGGGGCTGCTGCCATTTCTTCCCTTCCTTTCTGGGTTTTTCTTTTCTTTCTTTCTCCCTTTTTTTTCCCTGTACCTGAAGTCAAGTCCAGGGTTTCTCGCGGAGCCCCCGCCCTTTTTCTTTACTTCTGACTTTGAGACAAAGTCACACTAAGTCATTACGTTGCCCACACAGGGCTCAAATTTGCAATCCTCCTGCCTCAGCCTTCCAGAGAGCCACTGGGCCTGGGTGGCCCTAATGTGTTGGCTGCCTGGTAGGCAGAACTCAGGAGCCCCAGTTTTTCAGGGAAGAAGCCAGCACCCACCAGTTCCCCAACCATCAGGTGTGGATGTCATGTGTGAAACACGAAATGCCAGGACTGGTCTGCAGGACACAGGCCGGAGCGTTCTGGTTGCAAGTGTTTGCCCTGTTTGTCTTCCGTGCCAAGGACCAAGGGGCATCGGCCTCTGGACCCGGCCTCCAGCCCAGCAGGCCTGCGCTGCAGCTGCGGGTTAATAAATGAGGGTTAGGCCGTAGGGGAGCAACACCTCCACTGGCTGCCCAGAGCACCAGGGAATGCAGATCCACAGCACTGCCATCTGAAATCCATTGCTGATGTCTGCCACTGGCACCGGAGGGGTCAGTGAGAGCAAGCAGGTCAGTGCTTAGCCATCTAGGTCTGGTGTCAGCCTGGTGGGATAAGCCCTCTGGAACACATAGGTGGGGAGGGGGTGGTCTGACTCGGGAGGACCAAGAAAGGTGTTGGCTCAACTACGTCCAACTCTTAATGGTGCCACCAAATGAATCAAGGAATGTTTAACTCAAGGCTCATGGAACTTCCCCCCCCCCCCCCCTAGAAATCAAGGAATTGAGCCATGGCCTTCATACTGAGCTACATCTCCAGTCTATTTTTGATTTTAAGACAGGGTCTAAACAAGTCGAAAAGTTGCCCATGCTGGGCTCCCACTTGCAATCTTCTTGCCTCAGCCTCCCAGAGTACAGGAGTTATAGACATGTGCCACCAGGCTCAGCTTAGCTATTTCGTTTATAGGGTCTTTAAGGACAGCACCACTGCACTAAGGAGTACCTGTCCCAGGCTGGAGGAATGGCACAGTGGTTAAAGCACTTGCCTAGCAGGCACAAGGCCCTGAGTTCGATTCCCTAGCATCATATAGAGCTGGGCGTGGTGGTCCACGCCTGTAATCTCAGCACTCAGGAGGCTGAGGCTGGAGGATTTCTGTGAGCTCAAGGCCAGCCTGGGCTCTATGGTAAGTTCAGGACCAGCCTGGACTACAGACTGGGACCCTGTCTCAAAAAAAAAAAAAAAAAAAGAGTAGATGTTCCAAAGCCTGGGGACCCAGATTACCCCAGATTACCATGAAATTCCCAATGCCTCACACCACGGACTAGCCCTTCTCTCCTGCCCTCAGACACACTGGATTGTCCCCACCTCCTAGCCTTTGTGCCTAACTCCTGGCTGAGCCCTTCTGGCCTGCATCCCCCAAACTGTGGATATAATTATGCCTCTCCCCCTTTAAGATGTGGGTGTCAGCCACGGTGTCACAGTGGTGGGAAGGGGTCAAGTGCAGGGAGAGAGGAGCAAGGCCAGCGCGAGGGCCTGCCGGCACCTAGTGGTGTGAGGGAAGTGTCCACAGCTCGTGTTCCTCTCAGCCCTGGAGAAGCTCCTGAATGACAACCCCTGTCCCACAGGGTGGGACGCCACTGTTCGGAACAGCCACATGGGCGGTGGTGGTGGCGGCAGGTGAGGGGGCAGCAGTCCCAGCTGTCTTCTCCTAACACTCGCCCAGTGACCCTCACCACTGCCCTACTCTGCCTCGGCCTCCTCGGGGATGCTGGGCCAGCTCACGGCTCCGGGAAGCCCCCCTCCCTCCAATAACCACTCAGAGGCGGATGTGGAGACAGCCTCACGGCCTCATTTCAGCCACAGCCACAAACCAGGGGTCTCTGAGCTCCTGTGTCACCATCTGCCACATGGTGGCGATGGGTCATGCCAAAAAGCCGACCAGCCTGCCAGTCGGAGAGGTGGCAGAGAGGGACGGAAACATTTAGCTGATGCCCAGAGTCACGGACTGCCAGGGGAAGCGGGGGTCGGTGGGCGGCAGAGGAGGCCCGAGCCCAGAGGGGAGGGTGGTCATGGGGAGCAGGGCAGGCACCGTGGAAAAAGGCCCCCAGAGTGGGCCAGCAATTCAGGCTGGCCAGAGGGCAGAGGAGAAAAGGAAAGGAAAACCAGCTAAGGTGGCAGAGGCCTGTGATCCCAGCACTCCAGGAGGCTGATGCAGGAAGATCCGAAGTTGAAGACCAACCTAGGCATTTTAACAATTAGCATGACCCTATCACAGAACAAAACAAAACAAAACGGGTCTACAGAAGTAGCTGAGCATGAAGGTCCTGGGCTCAGTCCCCACAGTCGGGGAGAGAGGAGTGGAGGGGTGCTGGAAGAAGGCAGAGTAAGGCTGACCCAACCAGGAGTTGTAACCACACAAGCAGGCCGGCCATGAGAGCCTCGCCCTGGAGTTCTGGAGTTCAGGCCGGGACTTCACATAAATGAGGCTGCCCTCTACCTGCGGCTGGGGAGGGAGAAATGTCAGGATGGGACCAGGATGGGACCCAGAGGGCCTCACTCTCACAAGGAGGTGACTGAGGTTTGGGTGGTGCAGCTGCATGGCCCAGGAGACAGGGTGGGCTGTGGGTGAGGGGTACTTCTGTGTGTGGAGGGGGATGGGTTCTGGGGACTGAACCCCAAACCTTCATTCTGAACTATATGCCCAGTCCATTTTCTGGTTTCATGTTGAGACGGAGTCTCATTAAGTGGGTAAGTTGCCCAGGCTGGACTCAAACCTCCTTCCTCAGTCTTCCTGAGAGCTAGGATTACAGGCTTGAGCCACCAGCCCAGCCGTGGGAATGCCCCTAGAATGCTCACCTGGGGGAGGGGAAGCAGGGAACAAGGCTGGGGGCAGGTGAGGCTCAAGCTCAATCCCAGGCTGGGAAGGGTCAGCTGCACCTACATCCACACCCCCCTGCCAGGGCTGAGCGAGCTCATGATCCATGGGTCCCCAGCAAGACTCAGCTAGGACTCAGGCACAGAAGTAGAGGAAGTGGCCCTGCCCCCAAGACTTTCTTGGCAGGCCTCCAAACGTGCCTCTTTGCTCCCCTAGTCTGGCTCACTTCAGGAAGAGCCTCCCACCTGCTCGGCCTCCAAGTGACAGACAACACACACCTGTCCTCCCCAGCCCGGAACAGGCATCACTAATCCAGCACAGACCTCACTATCTCCCATTACAATGGCAGACCAAAACGAACATCACTCATCAATCACAGATCTCACTACCCCTGACTGCAATCCCAGCCCAGGGCAGGCATCACTAATCCATCACAGACATAAGTACCCCTCATGGTAATACAATCATACCGCGGTACTTGACGGCTTTGAAGCTCATGCAATTTGATACTCGGCACATTCTGACGTGAAGAAATGTATCCTGGCGCTCGTCATTTGGTACTGATGCACACGCTAGCACTTGTTGGTGTCGGGCGCCCCGTGACTCACTATCCCCTCCAGCCAAACCAATTTGTTTGGTTAGGTGTCTTTTTTGGTCCTCTGCATGCCTCCCAGAGCCCACGGACAAGCCCCGAGGGACCACTGTACTACTTCCCATTTGCCCAACAGACTGCCTCAGAATATTTAACACAGTGCTCCAGGCGGCCAAGCAGGTAGGTCAGAGCTGGCACCCGGAACAGCGTGTTTTCCACCCTTAATCCAGTCACCAGTCATCTCACAGGACACGTGACTGGGGCTTAGCGGGAGGAGGCGGCTTCCCCAGGCCATGGGCACATTTACAACACAGCCCAGCCCAAGGCCCGGTCTCCCCACTTGTTCCTCATTATAAGCTCTCTCTCTGGTGAGCAGGACCTGGAACTAGCCTTGAAGACGCCAGCCAGGCCAGGAGTGGAGTCACCCCTCTACCCTGCCCCGAGAAGCACCCCAGAGCCCCGGTACAGCTGAAATCACTTGACCCAAAGGATCATAGGGGGTGCCATTCCCCCACCCTGCAGGGCCCACAACCCCCAGCACCGCACCTGCACCCCAGACCCCCAAACAACGGGAAGCAATACTCACCACTGCTGCACCTCCTTCTCGGTAACTGCAAGAGAAAACAGAGGAGTGGCTTTTAGCTCGGGGGGTGGCACTTCCCTCTGCTCCCCCCAATAGCCTTCCCCACCTGTGACAATGAGCCCCTGGTGAACTTCCACCTGTGACAATGAGCCCCTGGTGAACTTCAAGTCAAGGGCTCCGTGCCAGCCACCCCAGCAGGGAGCAGCACTGGCCCATGTCCTCCCATTGTCCACTAAGCTGCTAAGGGGAGCACCCCAAAATACCCTCAGACACAGGGGTCCATTTTTTCCCATGTCTCAGGCCCCAGGGACAGGAGTATCAAAGAAGGTGCTGGCTCCCTGGCATGCAGCATCCTCTCTTGCATACGGGGATCTGGGGTGAAGGAAGACAGCACTCAGCCCCTCCTGGGTGCCCCGTCCCCGGCCTGCCCTTCTTGCCCTGCCTCCAGCCCCTCCTGTTGGACTAGCACCGCTTCTATGGGAGCTGTGAACCAGGAGCTGGAACGGACCCACAAGTGGCCGCAGCTGGAGCCAAGCCCAAATAGTCGTCCTCCACCGAACCGTGACACTAACAGAATGACATTTACTCTGAAAAGCACTCCGTGGCTCCGGCTGGGACCAAACCAAAGTCCCCTCTAAATCATGGCATGGGGGCGCCACGCCACCCTGAGGCTGGCCTCTGTCCATCTGAGCTCCCCACGCCTCAGTTTCCTCGTTTGTACAGTAGGCACCAACGTAACAGCCCCAGCCCCATGGAGCCCTCCTTGGAGCTTGACCCTAACAGCCCCGAAGTGCCTGGGTCCTCAGCGGGAGGCTGGCACCAAACACAGCTCAACCCAGGCCGGCAGGTGTGCGGGGAGCATGAAGAAAGAGCCAGGGATGGGAGGGCGGTTCAGGGGCAGCTGGAATCTTCTCGGGGAGGCAGGTGGGAGGCCCGGGCAGCTCTGGATTATGACCTGGGAGGCCACTCTGTAAAAACCATCCAGCACCACCTCAGGGGGCCTGCTGCGCACCCAGTGCCAGCTCACCCGACTACCGGGGGTGGCCTCTGCACTTGGGCTCAGCCACCCACAGCCGCACCCAGGAAAGACAGCGTCCTCTGCCCTGGCTCCAGATGGGGAAACTGAGGCCCCACCAACCAGGAAGAGGCTAGAAGAGGATCTGACATCAGGTCTGAGGCTTGGAGAGCCTCAGTCAGAACTCTGGGTGCGCTGGAAGCCATCGTCCCCAACTCCAGTTCAGCAACCTCCCCTCACAAGCCCAAACCAAAGCCAGTCAGAGACCAGTCAGAACGGGCCACCGGGAGGGACGGAGTGAGGACCGTTTCCTGGACTGCCCAGCTGTCGTGAAAGAGCACAGTTGTGTGCTGGGCTGGTGACGATGCCAGAAATCGCAGCATTCTGGAAAGCTGAGGCAGGAGGATCTCAAGTTTGAGAGTATCGCCTAAGCCACACTGCTGCAGACCTGCCTCCCACACACAGCTGGAACTGAGGGGCAGATGCAGAACCCTGAGTCACCAGCCGGCAGCCAAGCCACAGGGAACAGTGGGCAAGTACTAGCCAGGGTGAAGGGGGTGATACCACCCACACTTTCAGCACGAACTTAGCCCTGAGGACACAGCTAGGGGCTCTGTCAGGGCCAGCTGCCCCTGTTTCCACCGTCTAGAGCTCTGGAAGATCATGGAGGGGACAGGCAGGGTCCTCTCTGGGGACCTGGCGACCCACCCCAGCCCTTCTGCCGGCCAAGGAGCCCCGGCGTCCAACCCAAGCCCACGGCAAACATATGAGGAAGCAGAGCCCAGGTAAAGACCTGGGAGACACACCTGGGGGCTGCCCCAGGGCGACACCCCTCGCCCCTGGAGGCTCCTGCCCACTCCGGCTCCCTGGAAACCCATCTCACTATCCTCACCTCTCCGGCTCATCTGCTTCCACCACGGCGGGAGCAGCTGCAAAGCCCCCAGGATCTTGGGCTCACTCTTTTTCTTTTCTTTTTTCCTGTGGTCCTGGGGATGGAGCCCAGGACCCTCACACAGAGCTACACCCCCAGCACACTTTGATTCTTGATTTTGAAGCTGCCCAGGCCAAGCTCAGACTCGGAATCCTCGCCGGGTAACAAAGCCGCCCCACATGACCCAGCTTAGGGCTTAATTTCTGATAAAGATGGAACTATTAAAAAGTTGAGCCAGGACGACACAGGCCTGTGTCATCCCGACACTCTGGGAGGCTGAGGCAGGAAGATGGCAAGGTCCAGCCCAGCCTGGGCAACATAGCAACTTGGCAAGTCTTGTCTCAAGATCAAAAATGAAAATGGGCTGGGGCTGGAGGAACACCACACCAGGTAGAACGTTTGCCTGGCGAGCACAAGGCTCAGAGTTCAATTCTCGGGCGCGGGGCCACAGGCCTGTCATCCCAGCACTGGGAGGCTGAGGCAGGAGGACTGCTGTGAGTTCTAAGCCAGCCTGGGCTACACAGTGAGTTTGAGGCTAGCGTGGGACTACAGAGTTAGGACCGTGTCTCAGAAAAGGGATGGGGCTGGGTATTTAGCAAAATGTGAAGGCCCCGGGCTTGATCCTCAGTACCTCAAAATTAATTAATTAATTAAAAGTGATTGTCCTTGGCCAGGCCAGGGCTCAGTACTCACAAAGCAGCCCAACACCATGGGCTTCTAAATGCATGTGGGGAAGGACACATTCTCTGTGGGGTGCTTCTGCCAGAAGTCGCCCTATGTCTGATCACAACACACAAGGACCAATCCGGAAGGTGGACCCTGTGCAAGACACTGGTCACGAGGCTTCAGTAAGTCAGTGCCACGCATGCCCAAGCCAGGAGAACGTTCCCTAAGGAGCCAAGAAAGAGCTGAGGCAGCCCAGGTAACCCAGGGTGCCAGGCCGGGGTCAGGGACAGAACGAACCAGGACAACGGGACGCTGGTATGCTGGACAGGGCACTACAGGATCTCGAGGTGGAACAGAGCCGAGGCCGCACAGGCCAGGTCCTTTCTACTTAGAGCTGCACCCCGCCACGTCTCCAGGCCGGGTTGGGGCTCCTGCGGCCTGGGGAGAGGTCGAGACTTTGCACACGGCCGCTGTGCTCAGGGAGGAAGCAAGGCCGTTTGATGGTGTGTGTAGTCGGGTCTCCGCAGCCGACTGTATACACCGCTGCTTCTCTGTTCCTCCTCATGTTTTAAAGTCAGTCAGGGGAAACTGGGAGGGGTGGGTGGTGGAAGCCTGTCAATCCAGCACTCTAGGAGGCTGAGGCAGGAGTACCCCAAGTTCAAGCCTAGCTTGGGCAACTTAGTGACTTGGTGAGACCCTACCTCAGAATCAAAAGCCAAAAAAAAAAAGGACTGAGCATGTAGTTCATTGTAAAGGTCTTGGGCTCAATTTCAGGTACTAAAAAAAGAAAGAAAAGTCAGGGGTGTGGCCAAGAGCACTAGGGGGAGGGGAGCTGCCTAGGGCCCCTCCCACCCCCAGACCTCGGGCCACCTCCAGCACCCCTGTGCCCGGCCCCCTACCCATGTACAAGAAGGACCTCCTCAGCCTTCCGCCCCAGCCCCCTGAGAGCCTCAGCCAAGTAGGAAAGTCAAGGGCCCTGCCTCCACCTCCCTTGTGGCTCCGCAGCCCAAGCCCCAGGCAGGGCCGGTCAGAGGTGCCAGTCCTTCCACCCCTTGCAGCTGGCTGTGACCCCGGCCCCCTGCCATGCCCAGGAGGCCCAGTCAAGCAACTCTGCCCAGGATGCACCCCTGTCTATCTTTCCCAGGCCTTCTGAGATGTCCCCCCCCTTTTCACTTTTGTAGTACTGGCAGTTGAACTCAGCACCTTCCCTCTGAGCTATATTTCCAGCCGATATTTTATTTTTTGATTTTGAGACAGGGTGTCACTAAGTTGCTAAGTTACCCAGGCTGGACTTGAACTTGTGGATTCTCCTGTCTCAGCCTCCCCAATGCTAGGATCATGGCCTGTGGGCTCAGCTGATGTCCCTTGTCAAGCAAGTTTCCTGACCAGGCCACCATCCCCTCCTGAAACCCCCTTTCCAGGGAGTCTGTCTACCTGTAAGCCCCACAGTTGAGGGGCAGGTGCAGGTGGCGGACGGGTCAAGGAGGGGAGCAGGGGGGAGGACAGGGCCAGTGGGGAGGCCGGCCGGAGCAGAGAGGGCACAGAGGTTGCCCAGCAGCACTGCAGGCCACACCTCCTGCCTTGCCTGGACGCAAAGCCCTGGACAAACAGCCCCACCTGTGAGGCTCAGTTTGCTCATCTGTAGAATGGGACGCATAGCCCGGTCTCACGGGTCTCTTACAGGCCTGAGGATGGCACTGTGTCCGGCACCCACAGGGGCACGACTCTCTTCCCTCTCCCCACCTGAGGTGTGTCCCTGTCCTGGCCCTGTGGAGCCCAGTTCCCTGCACACAGGCGGGGAGGGTGTAGGCTGCGGGTGTCATCGTCAGCAAATGGTGGGTAGCAGCGTCACAGCACGGGGTCCTCATGACACTGTCACCTTCCTGGTGGCAATGGTGGCCATGGCTGACTTTCCTGAGGGGTGGGTCCAGGCCCCGGGCCTCCAGGCCCAGCCCACCACAGAGCAGCGGGGACTAAGCACAGGGTGTGGGCAAGCCCACAGCAGGCCGCAGGTCAGCCACCGGTAGGTTCAGCGCCTCTGAGCCTGGAGTCCTCATCTGGAGGAAAGGGTACAAACTCCACGTGTGTCTTTGCCTGCATGCATGTGTGTGTCGGTCTGTGTGTGTATACTGGTGGAGACTGAAGCCAGGGCCTTTGCACTGAGCTATCTACATCTCTACCCCTTTTTAAAATTTTGAAGCAGGGTCCTCCTCCTAAGTGGCTAAATTGCTCAGACTGGATTCAAACTTGTGATCCTCCTGTCTCAGCTTCCCAGAATACTGGATGTCAGGCACGGTCTACCACACCTGACTTCTTCTTCCTCTGATGCTGGGGACTGAACCTCATGCATGCTAAGCAAGTGTTCTTCCCCCAGGCCATTTTCACATTGAGACAGGCTCTTGCTAAATTGTCCAGGCTGACTTGAACCTGCGATCCTCGTGCCTCAGCCTCCTGAGGCACTAGGATTATAGGCATACACCTCCACACTCGGCTGGAAGAAGGTTCTTGAGAAGTGCATAGAGCATTCCACAGCTCAGAGCCACAAGGACCAAGAGGGCTGAGTGTCCCCACCCCCACGCGTGCCCACTGACCGGACAGCAGCAGGGCTGTGGTGGAGGGGAAGGCCCCACCCTGTCCACCAATCTGCCAGCCGTCTTGGTCTCTGGGACCAGGCCACCCCTTTCCTCCTCACCCCTCATCGAGGCAGAGCCCGCTGGTGCCCAGGCCCCTCCAACTCTGCATTCTCCCCCTGCCTGGCACACAGCCCCGGCTGCCTGCAGCCATCCCTGGAGCATCATGAGGGCTGGTCCCAAGGGCCCAGCGTAGGCACTGAGTCTAATTTCCACTCCCTTGAAGCAAGATGCCACCGTACCAGCTGCAGCTCAGCTCGCAGCCCATGGTACAGCAGCCGCCCGGGGTCGGCACCACCCAGGGTCAGCAGGGCAGTCACCCACAGACACCCGTCCTGGGGCCACACGGCCTGTCTCAGGCTAAAGGGAAGCCCCGCAAGCTCAGGGTCCCCAGGGGCGAGGGACACCAGCAAGCCAGCACCTTCTCAGTAGCACCATGGCCCAGCGCATCCCACCGCCCAGCCACTGCTGTCTTCCCCCCAGGCTGGGGGTCCTTCAAGTCTCCTCCCCTGGCTTTCAGGGATCTGCACCTGAGCCGCTCACTCTCCGGCAAGGCCCGTGTCCACCAGGGTGTCTCCCCATCCTCCTCCTTCACGGCCCCATCCCAAGAGCAACCCCTCCCTGCCTACCAGGTGACTCTGATCCCCTACCGCTTCCCCCCCACAGCTGTCCCCACCCCCCTCCCGCCTGCCCACTTCCCCTCCCCTCCTCTGCCCAGATCAGCATGGCCTCCCCTGGCTGCCCAGCCACAGCCCTGCTGTGCCCTGAGGGTCCCACCCACAGTACCACAGGGCCCTCTCCGGCTGTCCCCAAAGTGGATGGCTCCTCTTCCTCCAGAGAAGTGGTCACCATTCTAGGTGGCCAGTGGGACGCCTTCCTGTCCCCAGCCAAGCCTGCACCACACCTGCCCTGCGGCCGTGTCCCACCCCACAAGGAGGGGCCAACCCTCTGTGGGAAGGGCAGCTGTGGCTCCCATGAGACCTGGATTCCAGGGCCTGCCACTCAGTCCCCTGCCCAGCCTCAGTTTCCCACATGTGGAAGGAAGTAGTCCGTCTGCTCACAGCAGCTATGAACTGGCCAGAGAGCTGGCATGGAACCTGGGGCGGAAGGACAGAAGAGAGTTCCCTGAGGTCAGTATCCTGCTGTGCACTGGAGCCTGGCTCAAGAGGCCCCCCCCCCCCCCCCCCCCCCCCGGGTCAGGCCCGGTGGAACAGGCCAGCCATCCCAGCGCTCCGGGAGGCTGAGGCAGGAGAATGGCAATCTGGAGCCCAGCCTGGACAACCTAGTGACTTAAAGAGACCTTGTCTCAAAATCAAAAATAGAAATGGACTCAGTGTGAAGGCCCCGGGCACGACTGCACCCACAGACGGGCTGCAGGAAGCCCTGCAGGGACTGTTCTGTGCTGGGTGCTTACTGCTCACCGCACCCCGCCAGGGTGAGCAGAGTAGCAGGCCCCACCTCCAGCCCACCCCATCCCTGTGCCCATAAATGCCCCACACGGCCTGGCCCCACCCAGATCACGGGGCACCAGGGGCCGAGCCAGGCCCAGAAGGAGCCCAGAAGGCGCACAGTTCCGTTCCTGCCAGGCCCCACCCCCTTGGCTCCTCCGGGCCTGCTTCCCCCAGGGTGGCAGCAGCCCAGCCCCCCCACACGAGCTGTGTCCACCCACGTTTGCTGCGCCAGTGCTGGGCACAGCTGTCAACAGGAAAACCGGCAGGCGGCCCACCTCTCCCTCATGCTGCACCCTCTTTGCGGGGACCCCGCACAGCCAGAGACTACAGGCTGTCCCAACACGGCCCACAGGCGGACCCGCTGTCCATCACCGCTGCTGCTGCTGTTGCTCTCAGGCTGCCCCACACGGGGCCCTCCACGCATGGTCAGAACCATGGCCTCCCAAATCCAGGGCGTCACAGGCCACTGCTGTGCCTGCCCGGGACGAGGCCCGGGAGCTCAGCAGGACACCAGGCTGCCTGAAATCACTAGGCTGTGACCACTCCACCCGGTTCCACCCCCATGCACAGAACCTGCTCCACTACCCGGGCCTGGCCCGGCCCCCACGTGGACGCTGGAGGCCCATCCCTGCAGGAGGCTGGCCAAGCCTGTCGGGGACTGTGTCTACACAGCACGTAGCACAGGTCTGCAGCCAAGAGGATTGCGATTCACGCCCGGCAACTGAAGGAGACCCTGCCTCAAAACCAAAAACAAGACACGGCTGGGGATGTAACTCAGTGTGAAGGCACAGGGCTCCATCACCATCACTGTTAAAAATGTTTAAAGAAAAAGAGGCAGGAGCCTCAGGCCTGACCTCAGGGATGGCAAGTGGACACTGACTGGTCCCTGACTCCACGGCCAACCTCAGGTCCAAGCTGTCCAGCTTTTCCTGGACATGCTGCCCCTGGAATGTGCCCTTTGTCACCCTTGGCTCAGGCCTGGCAGAACTTCTTATGGTCACCAGTGGCTGCCATCATCCCCCCTTCCAAGTGCCTCTGTGCAGAGGGCACCTCACCAGGTGGCAGCTGAGCCCTGGACACTCAGAGGCTGCAGTAGGGACACTGGGAGAAGCGGCTGCCGGGCTGAGATGGAGGCAGGCAGATGCTGAGACGGAGCTCCTGCCACTGTGGGGGACGAAGTGGGGGACCAAGCGGCCTCTGGGGGTGCACTGAGCCCCACATCCAGCCCCACCTCTCTCCTCCTGCCCTTTAGGGATTGAAAGTGGGGCCTAATACTTGATAGGCAAACGCTCTGCCACTAAGCTACATCTCCAACCATTTTTTTCTTTATTTATCCCCTTTTTTTAGGAGGGGTAGGGGCTGAACCCAGGGCCTTCACACTGAGCTACATCCTCAGGCCATCTTGATTTTGAGACAGGGTCTCGGCAAGTTGCTAAACTGCTCAATCTGGGCTCAAACCTGTGATCCTCCTGCCTCAGCCTCCTGCAGTGATAGGATGGCAGGCCTGTGCCACTGGGCCCAGCTTAAATTTTATTCTGAGACTCTTGCTAAGTTTGCCCAAGATGACCTCAAACTTGCCACCCTCCTGTCTCGGCCTCCTGTCCAGCTCCTCTTCCCCTTGGCCGCTGGGGTCCTCCCAAGCCCCACACAGCTCCTCTGGCTGAGCTCTGGTGCCCCGCCAGGCCCTATGCTAAGAAGCACTGGCCCATTTTGATGGTCAAGAAACTAAGGCCCCAAAGACAGATGGAGACACTCACCAGGTCAGGTAGAGGATGGTGGGATGGTGAAGGTCAGAGGTTAAGTCCCTCTGACTCCGGGGCCCTGACCCAAAGGCTTATTTAGCCTGCAGGTGTCAAGCCCAGAAGGCAGGCACTGCTGAGCACCAGGCACTGAGGTGCATAAGCACCGGGCAGCCCCTCCACCAAGGACACCTGCCCCGCCGGTAGAAGTAGCCCTCTGCGGGTCTCCGGGCCTTTGCACTCTCCAAACACAGCTTGAAGGTTCCTGACCCATTTCCTATGCCAGCCTCAATTTCCTCATCTGACAGACGGGCTACGAGTGACAAGTCTGAGCCCAGGCTGCGCAAGCCCGTGACTCCCAGCGTCAGATGAAGTAAACACAGGACTTGGGACGTCACTTGGTGACAGCACTGGCCTAGGAAGCGCAAGGCCCTGCGTTCAATCCCCTAGCACCACATACATGCGGTGTGGTGACACAGGCCTGCAATCCCAGGCTTAGGAGACTGAGGCAGGAGGACTGCTGTGAGCTTGAGGCCAGCCTGGGCTCCACAGTGAGTTCAAGACCAGCCTGGGCTCCACAGTGAGTTCAAGACCAGCCTGGGCTCCACAGCGAGACCCTGTCTAAATAAGTAAATAACTAAGGCTGGGTCTGTGGCAGAGATGTCACGGAATCGATGCCCAGGACCAAGAAGGAAAATGTTGAACTAGCTCACAGGTAGGTAAGCATGCTCTGTCCCTGTCACAGGGCGGGGGGGGGGGGGGGGGGGGGGGGGGGGGGGGGGGGGAGGGGGTCCTGGGACCTTGCAGAAGAGGGCTGCTGGCGGCCCCCACGAAGAATGGGGAGGCAGCATCCCAAGCAGTGAGAGGAGGCACAGCTTACTTCCCGTCTTGCATTGGGCTCGGAGTTTGTGTTTACTTTAACCCTGATGGTGTTTGTCTTACCCTAAGAATGACGCTACAGAAGATATTGATTTTCATTTCTGTCCACGTTAACTAACCGCCCCACAAACTGCAGGCAGAGAGACCTGGCCTTGCGGCTCCCAGGAACAAGAGCAGGTACCACTAGTGCCAGTGCCGGGCTAAGTAATCCGCCTGCCCAAATCTTAACCAAGGCGCGGGTGATGCCACGTGGCAAGGACTGTGACGTCCCCCCCATGTAGATTAGGAAACCGAGGGTCTCCGTGGTGAAGCCATCTGCAGCAGGCCCAGCGGGCATGGGCAGTGGAGCTGGGACCCGGCCAGAGTCTGGGGGACTTCAGAGCTCGCTGCAGAAGTGGCGTGCTGACGTGCCTCTCACTCGAAATGCTTTAGATTGTAAGTGCTTCAGATCTCAATTGGGGTGAGGGACCTTCATAAATTTGCACATGCATACTGAGCCACCCACGGGGCAACACCCCACCCCAATGCAAAGGTCGTTCAGTCCCATCCCCATCACTGCACAGAGCTGGAGGCTACACAGTACCTTCTACATACCTCATTTTCCCCCCTAAGCATAACAGGAGACCACCTCCTGCCTCAGCCTCCCCAATTACAGGCGTGTACCACCATGCCCAACTAGTATGTGGTGCTGGGGCATCAAACTTGTGGCCTTGCGCTTCCAGGCAAGCACTCTACGAGGTGCTGGGAAATCCGACCCCAGGGCCTTGGGCCCGCTAGGCAAGCGTTTTGACCACACTGAGCTACGGCCCCTGGCCCCAGGTTTTTGGAAGATACCAGTTTTGGGTTAAGGGTGTTCCTCCTGTACCCCATCAAAGAGAACTGACTCTCTGGCTTCTGTGACTCCCCAGCAAAGTCCTACTGGTGCGGTGGGCCAGCATCCTCAGTTCTGCTGACCTACAAGTGGCCAGAGTCACCGACACAGTTCAAACCCCATCTCGGCCACGTGCCACCTGTCCCACATCCAACAAGTCAATTAACCTCTCTGAACCCTGATTTCCTCATCAGGAAGACCAGAGCACCTAACAGAAGCCAGGCTCGGTGGCACAGGCCTGTCACACTGACAGGCTGAGACAGGAAGATCCCAGGTTCAAGTCTAGCCTGCAATCTAGCGAGACTGTCCTTTATCTTTTTTTCTGAGGTAAGGTCTCATTCTGTAGTCCAGACTTGTCCCGAACGCACTATGTAGCCCAGACTGGCTTCAACTCCAGGAATCCTCCTGCCTCAGCCTCCTGAGTGTTGGGAATACAGGCGTGAACCCCCACCCCAGCTAATCTTTACGTGGTGCTGGGGAATCAAACCTAGAGCCTTGCCCTTGCTGGGCAAGCACTAACCCCAAGTCCAAGAACCTATCTTCCAATTTAAAAGAAGGGAAGGAGCTGGGGGTGTAGCTCAGCACTAAGGCCCTAGGTAAACTCCACTACCAGCAGTCTTGTCCTCTTCCAGCATTGGCCCCGAAGAGCGAACCGCCTGCTGCCTGTCGGGCCCTAGCAGGGTGTGCAGTGGGGCTTCTTCCAGACTCCTGTGGAGAGCTGCCCAGGCCCTGCAGAGCCAGGCTGGGGTCAGGGGTTCGGCTCAGCCAGCCCCAAAGGCACCTTCCAAGCACAGCCGAGGTCAGAAGTGGCAGGGGACGATGCACAGGCAGCTCGCCTGCTCCACAGAAGGGTCCTTTTCTAAACTGAGTCACCCTTGGGCTCCCATATGACCTTGAGCAACAGAACTCACCTTTCTGAGCCTCAGTGTCCTCATCTGTGAAATGAGCATGCTGATCATTTCCTGATGAGTGACAAGAAGGAATAAATAGGACTTCTCAGCCCTCTACTCAGCCCACAACCCATTCCTGACACTCTGAGTGGGCCAGGCCCTGAGGCCTGGCAGTGACCAGCTCTGGTCCTTGTCCCTCAAGGCCCTGACAAAGCAGGAGACGTGGGGCTAGGGGCGTAGAACACAGGGGTTAGAGTGCTTGACTAGCATGTATGAGGCCCTGCGTTCAATTTCCCAACATCACATTTTTAAAAATTAGCTGGACATGGTGACAAATTCTATAATCCCAGCACTCTGGAAGCTGAGGCAGGAGGATTTCCATGAATTCCAAGCCAGCCTGGGCTATACTGTAAGTTCAGTTTCAGCCTAGACTCCAAAGCAAGACCCTGTCCCAAAAGCCAAAACCAAACCAAACCAACAGGGGAGATAGGCCAGAAGCCCCACAGCCAACCGAACACCTGTGGTGGTGAAGACAGCTCAGGGTGGTGGAAGGGGGGACAGGACCCGACTGGGACTGGGACTAGGACAGGTGAGCAGGGGCTCCTAGAGGACAGGGAAGGGGGACTTCAGGAACAGCCACAGGGCCCCAGATCACGAGCCACCATGACACGATGGGACACAGCGTTGTTGGGCAAAGGTCATGGCGAGGGTCCCAAAGTGCTATCAACTGCTGCTCCTATGATGATTTTATTTATTTATTTGGTACTGGGGACTGAGCCCAGGGCCTACACACTGAGCTACATACACAGGCATTTTATTTTTTTGATTTTTAAGACGTCTCTCTCTAAATCACTAAACTGTCCAGGTTGGGCTCAAATTTGAGATCTTCCTGCCTCAGCCTCCCAGGGTGCTGGGATTATAGGACTGCACCACTGGGCTGTCATTCCTTTTTTTTTTTTTTTTTTTTTCAGACTGAATCCTGCTAACTTGCTAAGACACCCAGGCTGGGCTTGCACTTGCAATTCTCCTGCCTCAGCCTCTCAGAGTGCTGAGATTACACACCCGAGTCTACACACCTACTAACCACTGCTATTATTAATAAAGGTACCACAGCGGCCACAGGCAATGCTGAGTGACCGAGACAATGTGGTGGACACCCAGCAGGACAGGCTGAGGTCCGGCCACCTTCCTCCGGTCCACGCATCCACTCACCTTGAAGCACATGGCGCCTGCCTCCCGCCCAGCAGCCCCACCTTCCTGCCTCAGCCCTCACCCCCAGGCACGCTTTCCCGGCTCAGGCAGGCCCCAAGGGGAGGCCAGATCAGTCACAGTGCCACAGAGTAGGGAGAGGCAGCAGGAATGGGAGGAGTGCGCCTAGAGATTCCTCAGAGCGGAAGAGAGAAGTGAAGGGAGAAACGCCAGGGAAGGGTCGCCCAGGGAGTGGGCCAGACAGGACGGATGTAGACAGAGACTCCGCCGCCCTGGAGGGGGAGGGGGGGGCCCGCCCCTCCTGCCTGCTCCTGGCCTCCTCCCCACCCACTCCTGCCAGCATGCTGCACACCCAAGGCAGGGACCCCAGAAAGATCCAAGCAGAGGCATTCCAGGGCACCTGCCTCGGAGGGCCGGAACCCCAGCAGCCCCACCAGCAGCATGAGGCAGTGCCAACTCCAGCTCCAGCCCTCTAAGAGCGGAGGGTGCAGGCGTGGTCCTGCTCTGCCTAAAGGGGCAGGCACACAAGTGACTTGTCACTGTCCTCGCTGAGGCCCCAAGGAGCAGAAGGACTCCTGCACCAGGATGGCTGCCACCAGGGACCCCAAGTAGTAAGGAGGCTCCAGTGGTACACGCCCACTGGCTGGCCGGGGTCATCACAAGCTGGACAGGGATCATGACCATGAGCCCTGCGGGCAGCTTGGGAAATGGGGGGGGGGGGGCGCCCACTCCAAGGGTCAAATCAGTCAGCAGGCACCAGTGGAAACTGGGAAGGCAGACCAACCCCTGCTTTGCAGAGTAGGGAACAGGCTTGGAAGGGCTCCAGGTCTGGCCTCCTTTGGCTGGGGAGGGAGGGAGGGGATGGGGGTCTTCTCCACCCCCAGCCGACACTACAGGGCCTACTGGGGGACAACTGCCAACTGCCCTTTTGGAACTGGGGGGGGGGCACAGTCACAGCCCAGACTCTGCCCCTGACCTGCGCCGGCCTCCTCCTGGCCACAAACCCTCTATACTCCAGCCACCACGCCGTGCCCAGTCCTCGGGGTGGGCGGTACCTTGGTGCCCTCCCCCTCAGAAGATGCCATCCTCCTGCCTCAGCCTCCCTGAATGCTGGGAATACAAGCCTTTGCCGCCAGGTCCGGCTTCTTGTCTTTCTTTTCTTCTACATGCACCCTCTCTTAAAGGATCCTCGATGAATTTTGAGAACATAAACTGCGCTACTTTTACATGTGCGTCGGAAAATACATGCGTCTCTCTTGGCGTAAAGTGGCAGAGCTGCCGGCCACATAAGCCGCGAAACAGGGAGTTTTTGTTCTGTTTTCCGTTGTTTATTTTTGAGACAGGGTCTCCTCTGTGGTCCAGGCTGATCCTGAATTCACTACGGAGCCCAGGCTGGCCTTGACTTTATGATGATCCTCCTGCCTCAGCCTCCTTAGTGCCATGATCACAGGCATGCGTCACCATGCCCAGCTCTGAATGTCACTTTTGAGGATAAATGCCACCATGCTCACCACCTGCAGCCTCTCACTGAGACACACGCCTGTTTCCTTCCACGGGAAACACCCCGCTCCCGTGTCCCCCACCTTCCTGCCTTCCCACCTCCTGCTCCTCCACAGGAAACGCAGGTGCCCAGTTGAACTCTGGTGTCAGATACACAGGTTTAATCATTCTGGCAGCTCTGCCCTCGGGACAACAGAGATGTTAGGTCCTCTGGGAGGCTCCCTTGGGCGCCCTGCACCAGGTGCATCCCCACAACAGCACTCGACACCTTTGACACAGGCTGCACACCCACCACCCCAGCCAGAGGTCTGGGGAAGGGGGGGGCGCGGGGAAGGGAGACTCGAGCTCCCAGCATGCCCTGGGGCCCAGCTGCAGGAACAAGGCCAAAGTGGCTCATTCAGAACCATTTTTCTTTCTTCTTCCTTTCTGTTTTCTTTTTTTATTTATACTTAATCCTAAGGCCTTTGCACTAAGCTACTTCTTCAGCGCTTTCTTTCTGTTTTTGAGATAGGATCTTGCTAAGTTGCCCAGGCTAAACTTGAACTTGAATCCTGCCTTAGCCTCCACGATGCTGAGATTACACGCCTGTACCATGGAGCTGGGCCACAACCACTTTCTGAATTGGGCAACATGGAGCGGTAAGGCGGTCCAGGAGTCCCTCACCTAGCAGAGCCAGGCTTGACTACCCTAGCTCCAGGTGCCCAGGCACTACCACAGCCTCAGGGCTTCCTTCCTGGGATGTGCCCATGGCCACCCCAGCTTTGGAGCAAAGGACAGCTGCAGGGCTTAAGGCCAGCACTCCTGAAGCAGGGTCCCCATGTATTACGGCGCTGCTCTTCCAGGTAATTAAGATCATGTTCCACTTGGGCCCAGCAAGCCCTGGTCACAGGCCCTGTGGAGACAACAGCGGCCGTGTGGGCTGCAGAAACCGCAGGGGAGGCAGATCCAGGGCCCGCGGAGGGGCAGGCCACCGGCGGCTCGGCTTTGAGGCTCCCGAGCTCCGGCTGGCCCGCGCACACACCATCTATTTGGGAACAGAAGGAAAGCGGTTGCTTTTCCCCCACAGCGCCAAAAATAGCCCCGTCTCCTGCCTCTGAACGGGAAGCAGGCAGGTGGGAAGGGCGGGAAGGAGGGGCTGCCCGCAGGCTGGCAGTCAGGACCCGCCTCTCCTTTCAGTCGGGCTCTCTGTGCCCCAGGAGAGGAGAGGGGTTGGGCCCAGCGGCACTCTGGGAGGCTGAGAAAAGAAGATCGCAAGTTCAAGCCCAGTGACTCAGAAAGACCCTGTTTCAAAATCAAAAAATAAAAATGAGCTGCAGAGATAGCTCAGCATGAAGGTCCTGGGCTCCATCCCCAGTACCACAAAACAAAGTTAAATGTTTCTGAGCTGGCCACAGTGGTGCAGGCCAGTAACCCCAGCACGCAGGGAGACTGAGGCAGGAGGATCCAAGTTCGAGCCCAGCCTGGGCAACTTAGTCTCAAAATCGAAATCACGTAATGGGCTGGGCTGTAGCATAGTGTAAAAAACCTAGGGTCAGTCCTCAGCTCCACAGAAATAAAAACCAGGGAAGAGGGCCCAGGGTCCCCACTAGACCCGGCCTGATGAGCTCCCAGAGCCCCCGGGCACGGGCCAACACCCCGGCCCTCCTGCAGGCAGCAGAGGCTGGGCAGGAACGGAAAGCCAAGACGCTGCGGGTCAATGGGGTGAACTCCATTCACACCAGCTCGCTCTGGATGCGGATGTGTCTCCTTCATTCTAGCAGATCTGCCTGGGCAGCGGCCCAGGAACTGCAGCTGCAGTGGGGCGAATCCCGTGAGGGGATCTCACTGCCTCCCGGTGCCCGGTGCTCGGATTGAAGGAAAGAGTGGCACTGGCAGGTCTGCAGAGGGCATGGCTGGGCCCAGGGACACGGCTGGGAAGCAGCCGGCTTTGGTGCCAGTTGTGCATGGACAAGGGTGGGTGGGCTGGGCTAGATGTTAAGCTGCCTCTGAGTTGCATGAGGCAGAGAGGCAGGGTTCAACCGCCTGTCCCCGTCCTGGTCTCTCTCAGCCTCAAGCCCCAGGCAGGTGCTGTTCTCCCATCGGACTGTGAAGCCACCGGGGTGCACGGCGCGGGGGGGTGGGGGGGTACCCAGCCTGGGGCAGGCCGGCCCACTGGCTGACGTTTTCCCACTGGTCGCTGCCATGGCCCTAGGAAGCAGCTCAACCGGTGGAGTCTGGGGCTCCATGGGAAAGGCCTTGGCCAAGGTCAGGGAAGCTAGGAAGCACAGAAGCTGGATTTGAACCCGGGGTCCTGAGTAGGGGCTGCTGACACCAGCCAGCCAGACACCCCACCCCGACACTCCTAGCCTGCAAAGAGGAGAAAGCAGAGGTTCAGTGGCTTGGATGGGGGTGAGGAGGGAGAGCCGGTCCCAGCTCTCTGGCCCCACATCTAAAGCTCTTTCTGGTCCCCTCTGCAGCTCCTTGGTTCAACAAAACAAGAAAAAATGAGGCCATTTACTGTCCCCAGAAGACTGGAGCTAGGGTGGCCACGAGAGCGGTGAGAGGGCGACCACGAAAAGCGAGGCCGTTTCTGCTCAGATTAAACACTCCTCAAGGCCACATTGCTCCCGCCTCCTGCCACCCGCCTCCAGCCAGGGAATCCAGACCACAGGGGCCTGGACACCCGCCACCTTCCTGGGGCCACCTCTGGTGCCCAGAAGTGTCCCCTCTCCGGCATCCCTACCACAAACAACTTGGGCCGCCAGACTGGAGGCACCTTCCCCAGGCCACAGAGCCCCGGAGCCCCAGGGCTGAGAAACAGGACACCCTGCTGGGGTGACAAACCTGAGGGGGACAGCCACAGTCACAGAAGTCAGGCTGATCTACCCCACCTCGGGTCTGCAGGTCAGGAGCATGAAGATGGCTTGGCCAGGGAAGTGGGAGGGGACACTATGGAGACACATGGTTTTGGAAGGCTCAAAGTGTCACTAGAAGCAATGTCCATGGGCCTGCCCCAGGGGCAGCTCCGGGGCTCCATACTGCTCGGCTACCAAAGGCCACAGATGGGGGCAGTCACCCACATCCCCTCTGTTGCTATGCCCCCAAGCCCACTGTGCCCTTCAGAATTCGGTGTCTCCCTGGGTCCCACAGATACTTCGTAAGAGGCCAGACTGCAGGCTCCAGGCAGGGCAGGGTGGCTACTGAGGATATGCTCGGGGTCCCGCCTCTTGGTCCCGACCTGCAGGCACCCCAAGAGCCAGGGGCCGTGTGGATGCTGTAAACTGGGGTGCACTACCTACCCCTGTGCTCACGAGGGGGAACCCCCGAGAGTCAGCCCTGGTTACGCAGAAGCCAAGAAGGCCCAAGGAGCAGAGGATAGGGTCAGGAAACACAAGCCCTGGGCTCAGGCTCCCGATGAAGCTGTCTGGGTGTCTGCTCGGGTGGGACCTGAGGCCGGCTTCAGAAAGGCTCACTGGCGGCTGATGGGCTTTGGGGACGGACTGGATTGGCAGGGTTCTAGCTCCACCCGTAGATCGATTCTCTGCCAAGAGCACTGTTTCATTTTATTTCACCTTTATTTATTAATTTATGTATTTATTTATTTGAGACGGAGTCTCACTCTAGTCCAGACTGACCCTGAACTCACTATGGAGCCCAGGCTGGCCTTGAACTCATAGCAGTCCTCCTGCCTCAGCCTCCCAAGAGCTGGGATTATAGGGGTGTAACACCATGCCCATCTTATATTTTGATTATTTTATTTTATTTTCATGGTCCCAGGGATCAAAACCAGGACCTTCACGCTGAGCTACATCTCGAGCCCAATTCTCCTTTTCTTTTTTCACCTCGAGACAGGGCCTGGCTAAATCACTAAGTTGCCAAAGCTGGGTTTGACCTTGCCCAATCTTCCTGGCTCAGCCTCCCAGAGAGATGGGGGGGGGGGGGCAGGCCTACACCACCAGGCCCAGCCTGAGATTGTAGTTTGATGGCGTTCTAGGGAGGAGGTGGAACCTAACCCAAGGGAACATAACATGGGATGTGACCTTGGGGCCTGGACGAGAGCTGGTCACCAGCCTCCTTCCCCTCCACTTCTTGGCTGCCATGCAGTGAGCGGCTTTCCCCCCTTCCGCCATGATGAGCCTGCCTTGGAGCCCACCACGAACTGAACCCTCTGAAACCGTGAGCCAAGTGAACCCTCTCCTCTTTTAAGCTGCTTTTATCAGGTATTTGGTCCCAGGAGCAAACAGCTGACTAACACAACACCTGCCAGCATCTTCCCACAAGGCCTCAGTTCTACCTCTTTTCTGGGGAAATCAAGGTAGAAGTCACCTCAAATGCCCACAGAAAGCAAAACATCTGGAGCCAGGAAGGTTCTGGATTCACAGCTGTTAGGATCCTATCCACAGTCTGACTCACTTGCAGTCCAGGAACCCAGGACGCCCAGCCAGTGTCTGAAGCTGCTTGGATGCCTCCAGTGACGGGAGCTCGCTACCTGATGCAGGTTACGGACTCCCAGAGAGCTAAAGGCAGGGGGTAAAGGCAGGAAAGGAGTGGCTGTGACCATACAAGTCCTGAGGCACACGTTGGCTGCTGACTGGCAGGATGCTTGGCACACCCTTGGAATGCCAGGGCTTCTTCTCTGACATTGAAGACGGGGGTTCAAGAGCCCTACTCCCAGCCGCAGGGGAACCACAAAGGCCCTGGTAAACTAGAGCTGTCGTCACAGTCACTCCTCCCAGTGGCACACCCCTGTGCCCATGGCATCTGGGCTCCAGAGGCTGCTGTGGCCAGAGCAGGAGGGGCCACGAGCAGGTGGCCCTGTCACCCAGAGCCGGCAGCAGCTGAGCTCCCAGCCTCGGACCTGGGCTTCCAGCCTGGCTGTGTGTCCTCCCGGTGCCCCAGCCCTCACCACGTCTCCATTTACAACCGACGCGCGTGCGTGCGTGCAGACGTTCGCTCACCCACTCCTGACACGCACTGCGACCCCAAGCTCACGCTCAGAACGCACATGTGACTCAGGGCTTGCGCACGTGACCCATGGCACCGCCCTGCCTGTGACACCCCCACACAGGCACCCACACCGCTCACACCTCCGCCAGGCTACACGGCAGCTCCCATCACCATCCTGCAGGCCCAGCCCAGGGCCCAGGCCGCGGGAGCAGGGAGGGCGGGCTCGAACCACCACCGCCTTACTCACCAGCTGGGAGGTCACCGGCCAGCTCCAAAACAGGAACCGGCCGGGCCCCGTGGCATAAGCCTGTCGTCCCAGCACTCTGGGAGGCTGAGGCAGGAGAATTGCAAGACTGAGTGAGACCAGCCCGGGCAGCTTAGCAATGCCCTGTATCAAAATCAAAAATAAAAGTAGACTGGGGTTATAGCTAAGGTGAAGGCCTGGGCTCCACCCACAGGAAAAGAAAAAAAATTTGAGATTTTATCTTAAGCTGAAATGGCCCAAGTCATTAGACACCAGAGCTCAGCCTACCCCACCACAGCTGCCCACCAAGTCCCACGATAACACGATCTCAACATGGCACAGAAGGGGACACTGAGTTCCAGAGTGGCTGAATACCCCCAGTCCCTCTCAAGGCCATAGTCCAGGTTCTAGGACTGCAGCTGAAGCAGGGTGCTCCCCACCTCTGAGTCCATGTGCACCCAATTCCAAAGCTCCTGTTCTGGAGCTAGCCCTCTGTCCCTAGCCCTTCAAGCCAGGAGACCCACACTCAAGGACAAGCCACCAACCAGGCTGGGCCAATACAGCATCCAGCAGAGCGGAGGGTCTGGGACACCTGGATCTGTGACCGCCCGCCAGAGCGGCCAGGTCCTCCTGCCGCGATGTGACCAGCCCAGCCACCTCCTTCCAGGGGAAGAACTTAATTGAGCACATGACACACACCAGTCCTACCGCCTGCCTGTGGGAAGGCAGTGATGTCCTGTCTCATGCATGAGGTGAGGTGGTGGCACAGAGACGTGGTGACCCTCCAGGACCACAGAGCCAGAGAAACGGCACAGCCAGCCCTACTGTTCTTCTTACCCTGCTGTCCTGGCCCCGCCTAGATCTGACCACAATCCACGCTACTCGAGACCTACACAGGCTCAGCCATGCCTGGGGTGGGGGGCACAGGCTGTAATCCCCGCACTCCGGGTAGCTCTGGGTGGTTCGAGCCCAGCCTGGACAACTGCACAACTCTGCATGACCCTGTCTCAAATAAACAATTAGAAAGGGGCCCTGGGGATGTGGCTCAGAGCAAAGGCCCTGGGTTCCAACCCCAGTACCAAGTTAAAAACAAACAAACAAACAAAACCCTACACTGTTCTCTGCTGTTGGCAACAGGCCTCGGAGGGGCCGTGCCAACCGCTTCACCTTGGCATGACAGTAACTCAGGCGCTCCCTTTACCTGCTACTGAGTTTTCCTCACTGGAGCGCTACACGTATTCAGGACAAGACGAATCTGGAGTATCAGAACACTACAGTGACAGACGTGCCACCTGGACTCCAGCATCAACTCTCCATGGTACAGTGGGAGATGCCCCAGCAGGCACCAAGGGTCCGAGGCCCTTTGCATCTGCTTACTGTGTGACCTTAGAGGTGACCTGTTGGTGCTGTGGGACTCAGTTTGCCAACCTGTAAAGTGGGTGCTCTCTACCCCAGCAACCCCAACATCTCCTCTGGTTCTAAGATTCCAGGGTTTCTCTTTCGGGTAAGCGAAGCGATAAACTTGGAATAGAGAAATAAGTACAAAGATGTGATACAGGGGGGGCCACCGCACCACGGGAGTGGGGAGAGGGTGGAGAGGTAACCACGCCACTCAGCGACCAGGGAGTCAGCAAGATGCTGCGTCCTACAGTGGACCATTAAAGAAGAACCGGGCCTCAGAAGAGCAGTTGGTGGCTGGTGGCCCAGGCAAACACTCCCCTTGGGTTTTTAAAAGCTAGAAAATAAAAGTAGATAACGCAGAACTCAGCAGATAAAGTCAACCACGTACCACCTCCTTCTAAGCCTTCCTCCCCATACGCCTGGAATCTGTCCTGCAGGTCCTCCTCGTGATCCCCGACCCCCGGTATCTCCTGCTCACCCTAACCTAACTACCACCCCCTCCCCATCCATCCTTCCGACTGCAGCCACTGTGGCTGAGGACAGTCTTTGTGAACCAGAATGACATGCAGTTCGTCCCATCCCCCATCCACCGGGGAGCATGTCCAGATCCCCTCCTATGTCTTCTGGGGGTGCGGCGGGTCTGGGTCCCAGCTGAATTCCCACTGTCCACGTCCACTCTCTGCCCCAAAGGGGCTCAAGCCAGACCTCAGAGCAGGGCAACAGGGTCAGTCTCCAGCCAGAGGAAGGATGTAGGAGTGCTGAGGTGGCAGTGGGGACCAGAGGGGACGTCCAGCGTAGGCGCAGGCACAGGCTGTGGGGCGGAGGCTTCTCCAAGTTCCCCCATCTGCAAAGGGCCCGCTGCGCCCCTCCCAGAGAAGACACAGGGACTAGAGCTGACCAGTCCTGCCGTGAGAGGCTAGGTATCAAGCCAGGCCTTTCTTTCTCATGCCGGGCACCATGGCACATGCCTGTAATCCCAGCTACCCTCTAGGCTGAGGCAGAAGCCCAAGTTCCAGCCCAGCCTGGGCAATTTAGGGAAACTCCGTCTCAAAACCAAAAATTAGACCCAAGCTGCCGGGGCTCCATCCCGAGCGAGCGCCGTCGTACCAAAGAAAAGACGGAGAAGGGGAAGCGAGGGTGCACCCCAGAATGTACCCCAGTCCTGGGCTGGGGGGCCCTGCAGAGGGCGCAGCATGGCAAGGGGAGAGAGGACGGCAGAGGCCTCGCCTCATGGGCCCCGCGCTGAGTCCCGGCTTCAGGACACTTCCAGATGCCAGCCAGGCCAGGACAAAGGATGGAGCCCCACGTGCCGGGGGGCTGAGCACTCAGGTGCCCTGCTGGGCTCTGCCAGGGTGAAATCGGGTCTCTCCTGTCTCCTTTCCACCCGTGTCACTGGCCTACAGGGGCCTACAGTGCGGCCAGCTCCATGCTCAGCAGGACAGGCAGGGGGCCGGGGGCAGGCTGGCCTGAAGGGGGCAGGGGTAACACACAAGGGGAGTCCCGGCTTGAGGCCCACTGCCCTATGCCCAGGGCACAACACCAGGCTCGAAGGAGGAACCCCTGGAAAGAGAGAAAATTCGCCCACAAAATATATTTAAGACCAATTCAAGCGCAAGCTAAAAGGTGGGGGCTTGGCTCGGGCAGAACGAACAAAGGAAAAGAAAAGGAAATCTATAGTCAAAGCAACAATTTTAACAATGACAGCTAGCCAGCACCACGCTGTGTCCTGAACGAGGCCCCATGCCGTGTCTGCATTATCTCACTGATTTCTTACCTTCCTTAGGTCTACCAAACCCACTTTATAGATAGGGATACTGAGGCTCCTTTAGGAGAAAGGACAGTCCAGTCCCCAGCCTGGGCACAAGGGGACACAGAGTCTCACCGTCACCTGGAAGAGCTGGCCGTGTGACCACAGTGTGTCTGGGCTGGGCAGGGGGAGGAGGGAGAGGAAGGCCTCTCCAGCTGTAGTCCCTCTTGTCCACCTGCTGCTCCTGGCAGAGACGCCCCGGCAGGCTAGGCAGTGGGTCACCAGGCGCTGATGATTTAAACGATTTTATCCGCAAGGAGAAACAAGCAATCTGCTCTCCAGTGTTAAACCGGAAAGGCGAGGGAGCTGGCGGGCTGGACCAGCTGTGCCTTCGGGGGCTCCTACTTCTGACCACAAGTGGGAAACTCATCACCACAGATGGGATCTGGCACCCGCCTGGGCATGGACACCCGCGATCCCCTCGAGCCCCACTTGGCCTTGAAGCCAGCTGTGCACACAGGGGCCTAAGACACCCAGTATACCTCACAACTGGAATTCTTCCACGGGGCTCCCGGCACCAGGGTCTACGCGACCGACCAACATTTGTCAAAGATACAATTCTAAAGGCTTGGGCCAGCCCAGCCCCGGGGGCACAGTCCCGTGAATCCCAGCACACTGGGAAACTGAGGCAGGAGGATCGTAAGTTCAAGCCCAGCTTGGGCTACTTGGCAACTTAGACCCAGTCTCAAAATTGAAAAAATAAAATTTAAATTTAAAAAGACAGGATATAGCTCAGTGTAAAGGCCTTGGGTTCAAACCCTCGTAACACACACACACACACACACACACACACACACACACAAACACACAATAAAAAAGTAAATAAATGAAGGCTTGGCGATCCAGCAGGGAGGAACACCCAGGCACTGGGGAATTGTGCAGCTCTCCAGGAGACGGTGACATTTGAGAATCCTTCCCGCTGGCCCTTCTCTTGCCCCAAACACAGAACACCCAGAACAAGAGCAGATGGCTCTGCCCGTTCCCCAGCAGTCCCTCTGGGTGCCTGACCTGACTGCAGGCCATCCCAGCTTGTCCTGCTGGGAGATCTTTCAATCGACAAACATACGTGGACCTATGAAGTGCCAACACAGGGGGGACAGCTGCTGGCTGCACAGGCAAGGGCCTGCCCCGGGGAAGCCGGCACCGGCAGGGCAGACAGGCAGGCCAAGGGGACCCACCACCCCTCTGCACCCCTAATAAGGACTTCTCCAGAGAAAAAGTGCCCAGGCCCGTGCCCTCTCCATGACCAAAACTGTTCCTGGTCTCCGAAGGCCTTTAAAAATAGCTCAGCCCCAACTGGCTAATTCCTTTTCTTTCTGTCTCTTGCAGTGCTGGGGAATGAACCCAAGGCCCTTTGCTCTGAGCAACATCCCCGGCCCATTTTTTATTTTTGATGTTGAGAAAGGGTCTCAGAAGTCACCAAGTTGCCCAGGCTGCACATGAACTCTCCATCCTCCTGCCTCAGGCTCCCAGAGTACTGGGATGACAGGCCTGTGCCACCAGGGCCAATCAATTCCTAGCAACGCTTTGTTGGCTCAACTTCTCCCCAAGTTGACAGGTCGGCCCTAGAGAGAAGGGACTGGATCATGCGACCTTTCAAGCCACCACAGTGAGCTTGAGGCAGGAGCGAAGGGAAACCCAGTGGAGCCACAACTACGGTCCCTCCCTGGGCCTGGCTTTGCAGCCAGGGATCCGCATGGCACGGTGCCTCTCCGAGCCTCGGTTTCCTGTCAACACAGAGAGCAACAGCACCACCACACGCAGAGTCACCACGAAGAGGATGTGCTGGGCCCTGTGGCACAGGCCCGTCATCCCAGTACTCTGGGAGGCTGAGGCAGGAGGATCAAAGCTCCAGGCAATTCAAACCCAGCCTGGACAGCTCAGCAGCTCCGAAAGACCCTGTCTCAAAATCCAAAGCAAAAAACCGGCTGGGTCTGTTGCTCAGTGCAAAGGCCCTGAGCACACAATCCCCAGCACCACAAAAAGTAGCCAATGTGCTAAGGAGGACACAACAGCTCGTGTGCATGACGCGCCCTCTAGGCAGGACACCCTGTCCCAATTGGAACGCCGGGGTCCGGCCCGGGCCACCCCCTCCGAGAAGCCCCCGGACCTTCCTCTCCAGATCCAGGAGGCCCCACCTGCAGCCTGCCGACAGCTGTGGGCCACATCTGGCCTGCGCTTGCAGGAGGGCTGGAGAATCTCCCAGAACAAGCGCCAGCCTGGAAAGGCGGCCCCTCCACCCCAGCTCACAGCGGAGGCCCTTCCACGCCGAACCCTTCACCCCATCCTGCAGGAGACTCGGGGAGCTCGGGACCCGGGCTAACAACTGGAGGAGAGGTTGGGGGGCTTCAGGCGGGGACAGGAAGTTGGGAAGTTGGCCACAGACACAAGTCCCGGGGGGCCCGGCCTTGCGTCGGAGCCGCCCCAGTGCTTTACACCATCGAACCCACCGGATCGGCTCCCCCATTTCCCGGCGTGGCAAGCAGGGCGAGGGCGGCGAGCCGGGACCCCAAAGAACTGGCCTATGCGCGCGGCACCCAGCAGGGCACCGAGGCCCCTTCCCGGCCACTGCCAAGGGCGCCCCCCGCCCCACTCTGCGCACGATCGCGCCCAGGGAGGGGGCGCCAGGCCAGCCTCTCAGCTCCAGCTCGCAGCATCGTGACGCGTGAATCACCGGCGCGCGCTCCTGCCAGCCCGAGCCGCACGCGGCGCCCGCGGCCCCCGCCCGGCCTGCGCGCCCCCTTCCCCCGGGGCAGCGCCGCGGGGACGGGCCGGTGGTCCGGGAGGTCCCCCGGGCCGGGGTGGCCGCGCACGCCGCCGGGCGACGCGGGGCCGGAACAATGGGGCCCGGGGAGGGCAGGGGCGCGGCGGGGCGCGGCGGGGAGGGCCGGGGCGGCGCGCGCACTCACAGTAGGTCTTCCGGGTCAGCTCCTCCACAACTTCGGGCTTCAACTTGCTGTTGGATTTCCCCATCCTCGGCGGCCGCGGCCCCTCGCCGCCCGGAGGGGACGCCCGGGACGCCGGGCGGCAGCGGCTGGGCGGCGCGCGGGTGGCCGGGCCGCGCCTTTGTCCTCGCCGGCCCGGGCGCGGGGTCCCTGGGGGGCGCGGGGCTGCGCGGGGCCCGGCGGCGGCGGCGGGCGGGCCGCGGTCGTCCCTGGTTACTGGGCGGCCGGGCACATGCTCGCTGCCGCTGCGCCGTCGCCGCCGCCGCCCTGCGCTCCCCGCCTCCCGCCCGCCTCCCGCCCGCACCGGCGCGCGCCAGGGGTGGACCCGGAGCCGCCACTCAGCGCCCGGCACCGCCCCCCGCGCCCGCCCCGCAGCGCGCGTCCCCGGGCCGGCTGGGGGGTCGCCCCGCCGCTGTCCCCCGCTTCCCCAGGCGGATCGATTCCCCGCCGAGGAGCGGGCCGGGCGGATGGCACGCGGACGAGCCACGTCCCCGCCCGGCTACACTCGTCCTTACACACGGGTCTGTGCGGCGCTGGGGACATGGCTGGCCGAGGGGACAGGCACTGTCCCGGCCTTTTCCAGCAGGCTGTGTCACTGTGCCGGTGGGGCGACCAGAGGGAAGGCACCTCCAAGCCCAGGGAGGGGAAGGGCCGGCCGAGTGCTGGGGCCAGGCACCCTGCAGGGGACCCTAGAGAGAACGCTGGGCCCCAGACTCGGCTGACCTGAGGCCTGCAAGGGGGGATGGGGCGGGAGAGATGATGAAGCCTGCGGTCCCAGTACAACGGGAGACTGAGGCAGAAGGATCACTAGCTGGAGCCCAGCCAGAGCAACTTAGCAAGACCCAGCCTCGAAATTAAAAAATAAATGGGCTGGGGATATAGCTCAGTGGAAAGACCCTGGGTCCTATCCCCAATACTGGAGGGGAAAAAAAGACCCAATAAGGCCCCTGTGCCCTAGAGCTGGCCCTGCACTCAGCAGCTGCCCTGGCTCCTAGCCAGGGATGTCAGGGTGGGACTTGCCTTCTGTGCCAGAGGCTTGGGCAGGAGTGGGTGACCATGGCCAGCCCTGGGGCGCACGGGCAATGGACTGGGGAGAAGGCCCGGCGAGTGTCCAGCACTGCCCTGGTGGTCCCAATCTGAACTGTCACCCCGTCCTCCTCCCCACGGGGCAAGAGGGGGCCTCCCAGCGGCAGGATGAGCCTCGGGCGGGTGAACATCGTCCCCACGCTGTTTCATGGAGCCCAGGAAGACTCCCAGGGGACCCTGCAGGGCTGCTGAGGGGAGATGCCGCTTGACCTCCAGACGTATGTCCTTCCCCGGATGCTGTGGCTTCGCCTCTCTCTCGAGGGCCAAATGCCACCAAGTGATGAGTGTGTCCCTGCTGCCTGGAGGGACTCACTCTGCGGGGGCACCAAGGGCACAGGCCCCCAAGCTATGGCTGATTCAGGGGCATGGGGGCAGGCTCAAAGCCGGGCAGCCTGGCCTGTGCATCCTCCCTGGGAGAAAGGACAAGGATCCTGGCAGCCATGACACTGGCAGGGCGTTATGGCTTAAACATGAAATGTCCCCACGGAGGAGATGTCGGAAGGACCGTGGGGACTGTGTATTTGCCCACTGATGACTTCCTGTGTTACTGGGAGGTGGGGCCCTGCGAGCGGGACAGGTCACAGGCATTACACTCTGTTACAGACATTGTGGTCCTGGGCCCAAGCCCAGGGCCTTTACACTGAGCTACATCCTCAGTCCGTGTTTTTGATTGTTTTGATTTTGAGACAGAGTCTCACCAAGTTGCTAAGTTGCCCAGACTGGGCTCCAACTTGCTATCCTCCTGCCTCAGCCTCCCAGAGTGCTGGGATGACAGGAGTGGGCTTACCCCCCCCCCCCATCAGCTCTCCCCTCTTCTTATAAAGCTACCAGATTCAATCTCAGGGCCCCTCCTGGTTGCCTCCTCTAGTCCCAATCATCCCCCGCTAGCTCCTTTCACCCTCCTCATGTGCACAAAAGGGGTCCACTTTCAATCTGTGAGCCCCGGGGTCCCACTCAAACCATCATGAGGCCCAAGTGGCAGACAGTATTTAGTCAGGTGCTCAGGCACTAGCGGGGGTGGGGGTACTGACTCCAGGCAGGTGTGGGCAGAAACAGGGGCCCTGCAGGGGCCACCGCAGGCAGCATTGGCGAGGCCTTGTGGCAGGGAGGACGGAAAAGCACCCATGAGGGTCACATGCGTTTGGTGTGGTATCAGTGGGTTATGCCTAATTGCTAGGGGGGTGGGGGGTAAGGTAGGAAGGTCAAAGTCAAAGTTTTTGACCTCAGCAGTTGCAAGAACAGGGTCTTCCTTTGTTGTAACAGACGGGGTGAAGGCAGGCTTGGAGGAGTCTGCTTCCGGGAGGTGAAGACTGAGATGCCATGGGGGCAGCACCATGGGAACTTGGAGGAATCAGGTGTCCAGGGCTGGCACAGGCTGCAGAAGGTGCCGGGAGCTTTGCGGCAAAGGATTTTATTTCCAGCACCTTCCGCACCCTCTCATAAGAGTTCTCATCTCAATGGTGAGACCCCACGGTTGCGTCTGGTACCTCTGTAAGAGGAGAGAGCCAGGTGTAGTGGTGTGTTCCATAATCCCAGCACTCTGAGAGGCTGAGGCAGGAGGATCACATGGAACCATGAGATGACTAAGTGGGTAAGTATAGCTGGGAAGTTCTGGTCATGGAGACAGCATGGGGCCTAGGGCAAGGTGAGAAGGAGGGTCGGGTGTCCTGGAAGGGAGGGGGAGGAGCTGGCTAAGGCAGGGTGTCTCAAGCCTCTCTGGTGAGAGAGCAGCTAGTGGGAAGGGGCTGGGACCTGGCACGAGCCACACCCTCTGTCCTGACCTGGTTTCCAGTGCCCACATCAGCTGAAAACACCTCAGCATCCATGTCCTCACACCCTGGCCAGATCCTCCCTGCCGGAGGCTCTAGTCCCCACTGCCACTGGTGTCTGGTGTTCGGGGAATGAATAGGGTCCGCATGCCCTGACAGATTCCAGGGCAGAAGCACCCTTCCTGCTGCTGCGCCAGTGCGAGGGGACAGAGGCAGGCAGAGTCACCAGTAGCGTGCTGTGAAGTCGAGCAGCTGCTGAGTATATAGAGGGGGCATGAGAGGGTGGGTGGGAGGCCAAGGGCAGCATCTGAGCAGGGGCAGAGGTCAAGGACAGCTCCCTGATGGTGGATCCAGGGCTGCCCACTGCCACAGCCACCCAGGTAGGGGCCTGTGAGTTAGTCACTCTCTTGGCACCAGGAAGGAATACCCAGTGCCCACAACTTAAAAGAGACGTTTTGTTTGGCTCACAGTTTCGGTAGGTTAGGTCCATGGTCGGCTTGCTCCCAGCAGAGACACCATGGCGGAGGGCGGCTGCACACTCCACGACAGCCAGGAAGCAAAGAGAGAAGGGAAGTGCTGGGGACAAGAATATACCAGTCTTGGTCACACTCCAGTGACCCACCTCCAACCAGGCCCCACCTCTGGATAGCACAGTCAGCACTGAACTCATCCACAGGTGAATCCACGGGTGGGCACAGTACCTCCAGGATCCAATCACATGGGAGACTTGAGGGGACACTGTAGATCTAAACAGTTTCATTTCTGAAATTGGGGACACTGAGGAAGACCAGGCCCGGAGGAGAGATTCATGAGCTCCAATGTTAGATTCGAAAGGTGTGTGAGACACACAAGGAGGATGTTGAGAGTCATGTTTTTTAAAAAAAGATAAAAAGGGGACTGGAGGAATGGCTCAGCAGTTAAAGCGCTTGCCTAGCAAGCACTAAGTACCCAAGTTCGATTCGCCAGCACCACATAAACAGGGCGTGGCAGCACACACCCATAATCCCAGCACTCAGGAGGCTGAGAAAGAAGGACTGCCCTAAGAGGACTGCTGTGAGTCCAAGGCCAGCCAGCACTCACGCTCCATAGTGAGTTCAGGACCAGCCTGGGCTAGAACGAGACCCTGTCTCAAAAAAAATTATCAAGACAAAAAATTAAATAGGGACTAGGGTTGTAGCAGCTCAGCAGTTAAAGCACTTGTCCTGGGTTCGATTCCCCAGCACCACATAAAATGCCTGTGATCCCAGTACTTCTGAGGCTGAGGCAGGAAGATTACCAAGAGTTCTGGCCAGCCTGGCTAGTGTGAGTCCAGGAGCAGCTTCAAGTACCAAGTAAGGCCCTGTCTCAAAAAAAATTTTTTTAAATAAGTAAATAAATAAAGGGACAGGGAGGGGGCTGGCCACGTAGCTCAGTGGTGGAGTGCTCGCCCAGCACGTGTGAGGCCCTGGGTTCCCCCCTGTCTCGGTCACTTTCTCATGGCTAGGACTCATATCCAACACCGGTGACTTAAAGAAGGAAAGATTTGTTTTAGCTTACAGTTTCAGAAGGTGTCAGCCATTCATGGGCCGCCGGCATGTGGCTGAGGCCTGGAGAAGATGTTCACAGAGGGGGCGGGACCGGAAGTAGAGAGAGCAAAGGGAGGGATATCCTTCCGGGTCATGTCCCAGCGATCTACCCCTTCTGGGTCAAGCCCAGTGATTTCTCCCTTCTACCTCTATTAAACCGCATGACTGAATCGCTTTTCAGACACTCAAGGCTTTGGGAGACGTTCCAGATGCAAAAACCATCACACATCCCCAGCTCTGCAAAAAGAAAAAAAGAAAAGGTTGTAAGCCAGTGTGAACGCGTAATGAAATTCACCGTGCACGCACCTGTGGGGACCCGCCCGGGGCCTGCCCTGAGGTGATCGGTCGTAATGAGATTGCAAGCTGCTTTTCATTTCTCCTCTCGTCTGCAATTTCCTTGCATTTTAATTGAGATATAAGTCACCGCCAGCCGCCTGGGGTTTCCCAGCCCTCAGGTCAGCAGCTTCAGCGTGCAGGCCGCCCGGCGGCCAAGCGCACCGACCGCAGAACGCACCTTCCGCAGGCCCAGGCCGCTGTGAGTCACAGGAGAGCGTGTCCGGTTACTCCGTCCATCTGTGGAGGAGGCCCACGGAGGCCCCCTGAGGCGCCATGACCCCCCCCCAGAGGTGGACCGTACAGCCCCTGGCTGCCCTCCACGTGGAATCACAGCCCTGCGACTCCCTCCCGAGGAGGTCAGCCCCACCAGAGAGGCATGTCAGGGCCACTAGACCCCAAACCTAAGTCATCGCTGCCTCCTCCCTACCAACAATAGCCATTCCCCTCACCCCCCAAAATGGCCTCTCTGCTACCAACGCCAGCAAAACAGGGAAACTGCCCTGCCCTGTCCTTTCTCTAGGGGTCGCCACCACCCTCTCCAGTCTCCCACACCTGTCGCTCTGGGTTTCGCTCCCCAAATAGCCCCCCAGGCTGAGCGCCTCCGCCCGTCACCAGTTGTTCTGCCGGGATCATCTAGCTGCCATCTCCCGCAAGGGGTGGGTACAATCCTGACTGGAGGTCGCCCCAGGGTCTTCTTGCCTCCTCTCAAACCCTGACTAGATTATCCCACTGGTACAGCCTCTGGGAGACTGAGGCAGGAGGATCCCAAGTTCAAGGCCAGCCTGACAACTTGAAATCAAAAATTTAAAAAATATGGGCTGGAGATGTAGCTCAGCGCACAGACCCTGGGCTCAATCTCCAGTACCACCCACCCACCCAAACAAAGAATATACTTAGGTGCTGGGTATGGTAGAGTGCCCTAAAGGTCCTGGGCTCCATCCCAACACAGCAACATTAGATAAATAATGTGTGTGTGTGTGTATGGTCGGATGGGGAGAATTTGCTCCATGGCCTGGCAAGTGACTAAAGTTTATGACAATGTGTCATATAGCTTATAAGACACTGAAGGAGCTCCCATCCTCCTCTGCAGAGAAACACTACCCCTCTAGAACCTAGAACTGATAATTACCTGAATGTGATCATTATATATTGTATCCCTGCATGAAATTGTTACCCTGTATCCCATACAAATACATACAATTATTTGTGCCAGTTAAACTTTTTTAAAAAGCACAGGTGGAAGAGCTAATATTTTTACAGTACCTACTTGCCAAGCGCAAGGCCTTGGGCTTAAGCCCAGCACCTTGTCTCCCAACACACAGACACACACACAGACACACACACACACACACACACACACGCGAAGAGCTACTATCTTTAACTTACTAAGAGCTTTCTGAAGCCAGGCCTATAATCCCAGCACTCCGGGAGGTTAAAAGAGGAGGATCGCAAGCTTGAGCCTTTAGCAAGACCCTGTCTCAAAATAAAAATTAAAAAAAAAACACCACATTTTTTTTTGAAGCATGTCTTGCTCTGCAGGCCACACTGGTCCTGAAATCACTGTGTAGACAAGGCTGGCCTTGAACACACAGCAATCCTCCTACCTCGGCCTATTGAGTGCTGGGATTACAGGCCTACTCCACCATCTATGGCTTAAAAAATAATTTAAAAAGAAAAGAAAAGGGCTAAGGATGTAGTTTTTAGTGTGAAAGCCATGGGTTCAATTCCCAGTAGCACAAAAAAAGAAAAAGAACTAAAGAACTTTCTTAGGAAATGACAAAAAGACAAGCCCCCTGCCTCAGAGGGAACCCTGGGAAGTGGATCGAGCAGGCCGTAAGACAGGAGGAGACTCAGCCCACGCAACAGGACCTGCTTCTTGGAAGACTCACAGGGCATATTGGAGAAATAACGTCCACATACCACGTGTTGGCGAAGAGGAAGGAGAAGGGTGTCCGGCTCTGCCAGGCAGGCGTGCATGGCACAACGTGCCCGGGACAGTTGCAGTGAGTTGCACTCTCTGACCCAGCAGCGGCACTCCAAGAATCAATCCTAAGTCAAGGACAGACGGCCATCCGAGCAGGATTTTCTTTCTTTATTGATTTTGTACTGGGGATCAAACCCAGGGCCTTTGCACTGAGCTACATCCCCAGCCTTTTTTTTTTTTTTTTTTTTTAATTTTGGAGGCAAAGTCTGTCTAAGTTGCCCACGTGCACAGTCTGGACTCAAACTTGCACTCGTCCTGCTTCAGCCTCCCAGAGTGCTGGGATGACAGGTGTGTGCCCCCAGGCCTGGCGAATGATTTGCTGCAGTGCCAGGGACGGATACACACTCAGCAAGCGCTCTGCTTCTGAGCTGTACCCTTAGCCCTGTAATTATTCTTGACATATGAAAAAAGCGAACCAGAGGAACTTTTTGCCGCCCTGTCTGAGTCCACATCCTAGTGGCAGGGCCGGGCCAGGTCTCACCTCTCCCCACCCTGGCCTCCTCAGATGTAAGTGGGCATGGCACCACCCTGGGCACCTCACAGGACCGTCTGTGGCCTTGAGTGGGTTGCTCTTGCCCCGGGAGGAGCTGAGGCGAGTGGATTGTGCATGAGACATGGAACCTGGGGCCCAGGGACAGTCACCTTCCTGTCCTGCCCATGTCCCTGTGCAGGTGGCCTGCAGGTGGGAGGGACCCTCCTGGCCCCTTACTGGGAGTCCACGACCACAAGATTGGGCGAACCACAAATGGGTGTGGCCTCTTGTCCTCATGGTCACCCAGTGCTGGGGCTCTGGGGAAGATGTCACCTCTCTGAGCTTCCCCTCCCCCATAGGTAGCCAGGTGAGGTGGCTCTGGCCAGAAGCCTCCTGGCTGTCTCATCTGGGGGACAGAGAGATGGACTCAGGACAGTCCAAGGCAGAGGCAGGGGTGGGGTCGCTATGGTGGTCTCCAGTGCACACCTACCACGCCCAGCCTTGGGGCACAGGTACCTGTGGGGGTCTTCGCTGGCAAAGCTGGCAGCCTCCGGGCCAGGGAAGCAGGAAGGAGGCTTAGCCAGACCTCGTGGAAAAAGCTTGTCATCCTATCACTCCGGGAGGCTGAGGCGGGATCATTGCAGGTTCAAGCCCAGCTGGGCAAGTTGGCGATTGAGTGAGAGCTTGTCTCAAAGTCAAAATGAGAAACTAGGCTGGACACGGGGCTCAGTGCGAAGGCCCTAGGTTCCATCTTCAGTGCCACATGAAAGGGTGGGGGCTCATTAGAGTGTGGGAGCTGGTTCCTCTCCACCCCCCTCCCCTGCCACCCAAGGTGCCCCACCACAGGAGCCAAAGGGGACCCACGGAAGCAGAACTGATGACAGATGTGGATGTGCTCAGAAGAGACTTGGAGAGCAGCCAAGGTGATGCAGGACCCAGGAATCCCCAGCACAGGGAGCAGTGTCCCAAGCTACCTCTAGGGGGACCAGGGCAAGGACACCCCACCCCACCCCGCTCCCCTTCTCTGTGACCCTTTGGCATGGTGCAGTCCCGGGAGGGCCTGGTGAGCCGGGCGGGATTCTGAGACCGCACAGATGGGCTGGCAGGCGGGTGCTGCGGGGCTGTCCCCCAGTCGGGGAAGGGGGCGTCCTTCAGAGGACATTGGGGGCTGTTGTGGTTTAGATCCAAAAGGCCCTCCCCCTCCACAGGTTCTGTGGCAGTGCTTCAGAGACAGTGCTTTGGGAAGGGGACTGGGACCGTGAGGGCTCAAACACGATCCGTGGCTGTGATCATAACTTAGCAAGATCCTGTCTCAAAATCAAGAATTTTAAAAATGGGCTGAGAATAGAGCTCGGTGCGAAGGCCCGAGACCCATCCCTGGTACCACACACACACACAAAGGCGTCGCTGGAAGAGGACAGGGCTGAGCTGATAGGACCGAGCTGAGGAGAGAAGGTCACGGGAGCATGACCTTGGGGACTGTATCTGGTCTCCAGCCCCTTCCTAGTTGCTGTCCTGTGCCATGCCCTGCTGCCACGCCAGGCCTGCCTTTGTGCCATAGGCCATGGACGGAACCTCCGAAGCCCTGAGCCAAACTGACCTTCTTCAAGCTGATTTCTGTCATGTATTCGGTCACAGTGACAGATGGCTGGAACAGAAAATCTACCTTCTTACTTTTTTCTTTTTTTTATGGTTTATTTTTCTCACTTTAGGGAAACCGTATGTTATGGTTTAGATCTGGATTGGCCCCGTAAGTCTCATGTATTTGGATGTTGTGAATTATGGGAGACTGGCGGATGATAGGTGTGTGGTGGCTTACTGGGGGTGTGACCCGCACTGGGGCTTGGTCCGGAAGGCCAGATCGCTAGGACCTGACCTGGAAGGATATGTGTTAGTTTCCTCTTCCTCTCTAAGTCGGCTTCCTGTCTGCCACGTGGGGAGCCCCGCCCGGCCATGCGCTTCCGCCCTGAGTAGACTGAGAGCTTCTGAAACTGTGAGCCAAAGCAGGCCTTTCCTCCTCTAAGTGGTGGATGCGGGCACTCTGTCCCAGCAGCAAATGAGTAACGGAGACCCCACAGGACACTTAAAGAGCAGGTTGTGATTAGTTTTGCTAAGCACAGTGGGTTTCTGTTTTCCCACAGGTGGTTTTTCTGAACCAATGGGCACTGAGTACCGGTGGGGGTGGGGCAGGGCAGACTCCAACATGCTCCTTTCCCCGGGCCGGTTTCCACCTTTGCGGACAGCTCTTCCCACCGCTGCCTCAGTTGGCCTTACACGCCCTCCAGCCTGTCACAGGGACAACATCGGGCAGGAGGCTGAGTGGCCCCATGAGCCAGGTGCTGGTCCAGGGGTGGGGTCACGTAGCTATGGCTTTGGAGGGGAAGGAAAGTGGCCAGGCAGGAGCCCTAGATGCCTTTGGCAGACTAACAAAGCCGCAGGCTGGGATTCTGCTTGGAGACGCCAATGCCCTGGAGGCATCAGCACCCTACTGCACGGACCGGGCTCCACCCAGCTGTCTCCAGTTCACCCGTGAGTGCCTGCCTGCTGCCCCCCAGCGCGGCCTGTCCCTTTGTCCTCCTGGGGTTGGCTACACTGGGGAAGGGACTCAGACTCTTGGGTGCAGATGCTAGGATCCTGGGACAGTTCCAGGGGACACAGGCCTGGCTCAGCTCCCCCAAGCTCCCTCCCAGTTGAAATGCTGTGGGGTCCAGCAGCATCCTAGCCTACTGTGACAGGGCAGGACAATGTCCTCTTATGTCCGTTGGCTTTTCTGCTTTTGGCCTTGATCTTTTTTTTTTTTTTTTTTTTTTTTTGAGACAGGGTCTCGCTCTGTGGTCCAGGCTGGTCCTGAATTCACTTCAGAGCCCAGGCTGGCCTCGGACTCACGGCAATCCTCCTGTCTCAGCCTCCCGAGTGCTGGGATTACAGGCGTGCGCCACCACGCCCAGTTTATGTGGTGCTGGGGGATCGAACTCGGGTACTTAGCACTTGGCTTAGCGCTTGCTCAAGCGCTTTAACCGCTGAGCCATTCCTCCAGCCCTTGGCCTTGATCTTGCACTGGTAGGTACACACTGAGGGTTGCGGGGATCGGGCAGTGCCCGTCTGCCGTGACCTGGCTCTGTACCACGTAGGATAACAAGTGTTTCCCACGCCCCAGCCCCTGTACCTTCACAGGCCCCTGTGAATCAAGGCCCAGAGAGGTTGAGGAGCTGGGCCTGGGTCACACACCCAGTGACTGGACACAAGGGATCTAAGCCAGCCTTGGCTGACTTCCAGTCTCTGTCCAAAATAATCCCAGAACTCTACTACAGCAGTAAAGGCTTGGGCTCAGATCTGCGATCCTTCTGCCTCGGCCTCCCAGAGTGCTAGAATTATAGGCCTGTGCCACGAGACCTGGCCCTGTTACTTCTGAAGTGTCATTAATACACTTTCCAGCCTCCGAAGCAATGGGGTCCCCTGCGCCGCCTGCCCCAGGACTCCTGCCTGACTTGCAGGACTGACCCACTGCCGCCCTCAGGTGAGGCTTCCTGGGGATCCTGGGGACAGGCAGAATGTCCTGAGTTAGGGAAATCTCAGGTTCATGAGGCACAGGGCTGAGAGCTAGGACACAGGGTTGTGGATCCTCCTCTGGTCTGGGGTCCTATGGGGCCTGAGGAAGCTCCCACCTCCCTGGGTTTCATCTCTGAATGACTGGACCTCCCATAACCCTCCAGATGGTTTATTATTTTTTATTTTTGAGACAGGGTCTCGCTCTGTAGTCCAGGCTGGTCCTGAACTCACTATGGAGCCCTGGCTGGCCTTGGACTCACGGCAATCTGCCTGTCTCAGCCTCCCGAGTGATGGGATTACAGACGTGTGCCACCATGCCCAGTTTATGTGGTTCTGGGGAATCGAACTCGGGTACTTAGCACTTGCTAAGCAAGCTCTTTAACCGCTGAGCTGTTCCTCCAGTGCCCCAGATGGTCTAATATGGGGTGATGGTGGGAGAGGGCAGCAGCTGCCTCAACCCCTGGCTATGGTTTGATCTCCAGTGTACCCCACAAGCCTCGTGTTTCTGGGGTGGTGGAATACCTGTGGAGCAAAGTTCTGTTACAAGGTGGGGTCGGTCAGGAGCAGAGGGCTACAGGCGTAGGGTAGCTCAGGCATGTGGAGTAGATTCTAGGTGTGTGGAATATTATTGGCATGTGACCTAGAAGGGGTGGATTACTGAAGCTTAACCTGGAAGGGATTGAGGCTTGACCCGGAAGGAAGGGAAGGATCACTGGGACAGGACCTTGCAGTGTGTGGGCAAGCTCCTCCTTTTCCTCCTCATTGGCTTCTTGTCCCCTAGGCCCGAACAGCCAGCTCCTGTCCTGCAAGGCCTCCGCCATTGCTGGCAAAGCGCAGGGACTGAGACCTTCTAAAACTGTGAGCCAAAACCACATCTTTCCTCCCTTGACTTGTGGATGTTGGGTATTCTGTCCCAGCAACAAGAAAGTAACCACGGAGCCCACTCCTGTGACACCAGCCGCAGCTGATCACCGGCCGTCCCCAACCCCTGCCACCCGTACCTAATGGTCCTCGCCCAGAACTGGCCCCGGTGGGGAAAGCAGGAAAGAAGCAGCCGTGGGGGGGCCGCGGCTCCTGCCCTGCCACTGCTGTGGTTCTCAGCCTTAGCCTACCAGAAGGAGATGCTCACTGCGGTGAACTGAAGCTTTCTGCGCCCGTCCCGTCTCTGCGTGGAAACCCCAACTCCCTTCCCGGTACTGCAAGGTGTGAGGAGGTGAAGCCCTGGGAAGGCCTCGGCCACAGGTCCCCGTGGTTAGGACGAGTGCCGGCCACTGCGTGAGGTCCCCGTGAGAAGATGTGGAATCCACCACTGTGGGTCTTAAACCTCCGACTCAGGAACTGTGACCTACATTTCCACTGTTAACGCACCACCCGTCTGCAGTGTTTTGCCGTCGGGGCTCGCACAGGCTGAGGCACCTGCTAACACCAGCTGCTGACTGCCAGCTGGCCGTGGTGCCCCGCTGAGGGGGAGGGACAAATAGCCAGCTGGATGCAGAGATGTGGCCTGTCATCCAAGGATTCTGGGAGGCTGAGGCAGGAGGATCACAAGTGTGAGTTCAGCCCAGACAACTCAGTGACTCAGTGAGACCCCGTCTCAAAATAAAACACCAAAAACAGGCTGGGGATGTAGCTCAGTGTAAAAGTTCAGGACTCCTTCCCTAGCACCCAGGACACGCCCCTGCACCCCTCCAAAATAGCCAAGCAGAGAGAACGGAGGTGCGGGCTGGGGCTCCCTCAGGGTGGGCTGGTGGCCTGGGGTTTGCCCTAAGGGCCCCTGGTTACTGGTTTGTCCTTGGCAGCCCATCAGCTGGGGGTATCTGTTCTTCCTCCAGTGGGCTGTCAGCTACGGGAGGCCTGTGCGTGCCTGTGTGGCCAGAGGCTCCGCTGATCGCTGCATGGACAAGGCTCCCATAGGCCCCTGTGGACGAGTAAATACAGTCTCGTTAATAATTCTGTCTGAATCAGCTCGGCGCAGAGGCTCCGGATGCACAACGCTGAGCGCGTTCCAAAGGGCCCAGAGAGACTCATTGCGTGAGGTCAAACATGATTAAAAAATCAATGCAGCCACCTGCGGACAGACTCCATGAGGGGTGGACGGTGAAGGCACCGGAGTCAGACTCCACGCAAAGCCAGGGGAGAGGAGGGGGCAGAGGGGCCGGGTGGGACTTCCTGCTGGGAGAAAGAAGCTTCTTCTCAAAACAAGTCAGGCCCAACCCAGGCACGGTCCAGAAGGTTTGTCGTTCCCAGTTTGTCCTAGTCACTTTCCTATCCCTCGGACAAAGCACGTGACTCCCACAACCTAAAGGACAGGAGGCTTATTTTAGATTTTCAGGGGATTCAGTTCATAGCTGCTGGTTGCAAGGCAGAAGGGCCCAGAGGAGCAAAGATGACCATCTCGTAGCAGCCAGAAGGCAGAGAAGGGAGAAGCAGGAACGTGAGGCTCCAGCTGACACCCTTAGGGGCTGGCCGGCTCTAAATCATAAATCCCAGAGCAGCGGGTGGAGAGGACCTGGCCGAGGACACACACACACACACACACACACACACACACACACAGAGGCTCCTGAGGACCTCGAGGTGACTGTGAGCAGCACAACTGCCCCCTGGACCTCAGCTCGGAGCAGGCAAGAGGATGAACTGACCTGGGGCAGTACCAAGTTGGACCCTCCCGATGTTGGGTCAGGATCAGGGCCTCTGCCTGTGATGGGCTCCTGAAGTCCCAGCTGCCTGCCCAGATTCTCACAAAGGACACTGTATACATCACCTCCCCTGCTAATATCCAACTGCAAGTCTGGGGTGAGGCTGGAACTCAGGTTGGGGCCTGGTGGGAGCGGGGTATGGCTAGAGATCAGAGTGGGTGGGGCTTGGCAAGAGTGGGAGGAGCTGGTGTTCAAGGTGGGTGTGGCCTCACAGGAGCAAGGATGGCCTGGAGTTAAGGATAGGTGGGGCCTGGCAGAAGTGGGTGGAGCTCATGTTCAAGGCAGGTGGAGCTGGGCAGGAGCGGGGTGGAGCTTCAAAGTAGACATGCTAAAAAAAAAAGAGACATAGAAGTGGCACATAAGCAACCTGAGAACTGCTCAACTGCTAATCATTAGGAAAAGGCAAAACCGTAATGAGTGGTTGGATCATAGCATCTGGATGGCTACGATTCAAAACAAACCCCCGAAAATAATAGGTGTTGGCAAAGACGTGGAGCAGTTGGAACAGAAAATATGGCAGTTTCTCAAAAAGTTACACACAAAATCACTATTGGATCCAGAGTTCCTCTCTTGGGTACAGGAACTGCGGGCGGGGATGTGAGAGGATACAAGGGCACCTGTGTGTAGTCGCTTAATTTCCAACCACAAAAGGGGGACACCACCAAAATGCTCGTCTACAGACGAAAGAAAATGTAGAACATACATTCTAGATCATATTTATATCTGTATTTAGATACGATTAGTAAATATTTGAGATTGTGTGCATGTGTGTGTATGGTTCTGGGGGTTGAGCCCAGGGATTTTATACTGAGCTACATCCCCAGCCTATTATTTTTAGAAAAATATTTGTAATAGAGCCAGGTCCAGTGGTGCAGGCCTTTATTTGCTGTTCACTCACTTATTTTCTACAGGTGTGCCCTGTGCCACCCCACCTGGCCTCTGTGCTGGTGGGGAATCGAGTCCAGGACCTCTTACTTACCAGGCAAGTCCTCTTACCCTGCCAGCCCTTCACTTTTTGATTTTGAGACAGCGTCTCACCAAACTGCTTAGTTACCCAGGTTGGGTTTTCTCTTGTGATCGCCCTGCCTCAGCCTCCCAGAGTGCCGCACCAGATCCGGCTTGTTTTCTTTTTTCTTTTCTTCTCTTTTCTTCATCTCGCCCTGTCTCTCTGTTTCTTGTGTTACTGGGTGTCGTAATTAGTGGAGGGAAGATTTATGTAGCTCACAGTTTCAGAAGGTCTGAGTCCATCCGTGGGCGGCTGGCAATAGTGGAAGCATGTGACAGAGGTCGAGCTGGAGGGGGAGCGGGACCGGCGTCCACCCTTCCAGGTCCTATCCCAGCGATCTGCCCCTTCAGGTCACATGCCCAGCAACGTGCCACATGCTCGTAAACTACTACACACCCTGATCCACCACGTGCTTGTAGTCCGTAGCCTCCCGCACAGGTGTAATCTGCCACATGTCCATCATCCACCCTTCCTGACTAGGCCCCGACTCCTAACAGGACATGGTTCCATAGATAATCCATAACTCCCAAATACATGAGGCTTTCTGGAGGGACATTCTAGATCCGATCCGTAACACTGGGGATCAAGCCCAGGGCCTTCACACTGAGCTATAACATCAGCCCCTTTTCTTGATTTTCAGATGATGTTATAGTTTGGATCTGGAATGTCCTCCAAAAGCCTCATGCATCTGGATGTTGTAAAATACCTATGGGACCATGCGCCATTAAGAGGTGGGGCCAGGTTGGAGGGGCAGAACACTGAGGCTTGACCCAGAAGAGGCGGATCCCTGGGACATGACCTGCAAGGGTGCGTGCTAGCTCTGCAGTTCATTGCTCACTTGGCTTCCTGTCTGCCATGCTGTGAACAACTTTTCTTTCTGCTGCCCTTTGCCAAGTGTTTCCACCAGTGCAGGCCAGTAGAGTAAGACCTCATGAAACTGTGAGCTACAATAAATCTTTCTGCCCTTAAGTTGTGGGTGTTGGATATTATGTTCCAGCAAAAAAAAAAAAAAAAAAAGTACCAAGAGAGAAATTGGTACCAGAAGTGGGGTTGTTGCTCTGACTTTATCTGACCACGTGGTTTGGAAGTTGTGGATGTTATTCCAGCAACAAAAAAGTAACTAAGACCGACAGGGTTTTATTTTCTTCATGAACTTGCATGTCTAAACCTATTTTAGTACCATTCTCTCTTCACTTCTGTAGCTATGTAGTAAATTTTTAAATGGAGACACGAGTTCAGCAGCTGTGCTCTTCCCTGTCAACGTCATTTGCTCTCCTGAGTCCTTTGAACTCACAGATAGATTTTAACATCAGCTTATGAATTTGTGCAAAGAAGCCAGCTAGGAGTTAGACAGAGATTGTGTCAAACTTGGAGATCAGTTGAGGGAGTATTTTTTCTTATCTTCATGTTAGAGACAACAAAAATTTTGCCTTTTGACCCATAAATATGGGGTGTCTTTTACTCACAACAATCCTCCTGCCTCAGTCTCTTGGGTGCCGGGTTACAGGTGTGCACCACTACCCCAGGTTGGTTTTTGTGTGGTGATTGGGGCTCGGCCCCAGGGCCCTATGGCACAGGCTAGGCAAGCACTTCCTGGAAAGTTTCCTTAATTTTACTCTTGAGCTGTTTGCTGCAAATGTACGGAGATACAGCTGAATTTTGCACACCGATCTTATGTTTTCCTTGCTGACTTTTCTGTTTAACCATGTGCAGGCACTTTGAAAAAGTCATTCTGCTGACATAGGTCCAAGAGTCTGCAGTCCAGGCCACCAGCTGAAAGGTGGCTGACACTGGTCCAGGGAAGGTAAGGGCAGCTGGTCCCAGGGGGTAGCAGTAGGGGATAGAAGCAGGTGGACTTGAACCACAGAACTAGGAAGAGGTAGTGTATTAGATTTCTCGTCATTGGGACAAAATACCTGACACCCACCACTTACGGGAGAAGGACTTTATTTTAGTTTAGTTTAGTTTACAGGATTCGGCCCATGGCTGGCTGGCTCCAAGGCAGAAGGGTGTGATGATCTGGCCTGGCAGAGGACAGCCCCTCATCCCATGGCAGCCAAGAAACACTGTTGTGGTTAGGATCTGGAGTGTCCCCCAAAAGCCTCATGTATTTTAATGTTATGGATTGTCTATGGAGCCATGTGATGTTGGTGGATTGGGGTCTGGCCTGGAGGGGTGGATTGCAGTTGTTGGGATTAGGGGCGTGTGTGTTAAGACTAAAGGCGTGTGAGTCAAGACTAAGGGTGTGTAGTGGCCACACCTTCGATACCCAGATGCAGGAGAGACTGAGACTGGGACGTGGACTGGTCTCCATCAGTCTCAATTGCTTGCCTGTGTGTGATGTCGTGAGAAGCTGCCTCCACCTCTCTCTCTGCCGTGTACTTCAATTGCTGCCGGCCACCCCTGAATGGACTGTGACCATCTGAAACTGTACGCTAAAATAAACCTTTCCTTTCCTAAATTTGTGGGTGTCAGGTATTGAGTCACAGCAACGAAAAAGTAACTGAGACAAACATGCAGAGAAGGGAGGAGCCAGGGATAAGTACAGCCCTCCCAGACCCCGCCCCCAGGGGCCATCCCTCCAACCAGGCCCCACCTCCTAACCGTGCACTGAGCCATGACGCCACCCCCTGATGCACGCAGCGCCTCTGTGAGCCAGTCACCTTGTAAGCCTAGGAGACTTTGCGATCTAAACCGTTAACAGGTGGGAGAAGGAAGTCCCAGGGTCTGGGGCAGCTTTCTGGCCTGATTCCGGTTCGCCAGGATGGAGGAGCGGGCGGTGGTTTCATCTTGAAAGCCTGTGATGCGGCTTTAAAGCAGCCCAGCAAGCAGCGTACTGGGTGAGAACTCGGAAGAGCGCAGGGCTGAGACAGAACCGGGGGGTCAGAGAACCAGAGGAGGGAGGATCCAGCCCAGGCCAGAGCCCTGATGGAGCCACCCGGGAACCACACCCGTCAGGGGAGGGCCTGGGAGGGGGCCAGGGCAGGGAAGGTGGGGGGCTAACTCGGTTGGTGGTGAGCAGGTCAAGGGAGACCCCTTGACAGGCCCCCAAGTTGTGGGGGGCGGAGGCCACAGTGGTGAGCTGGGGGCCGCTGGAAGGTCCCGAACTGGACTTGAGCCAGATCTGGCCTGCGTGTGACCTTGTTTTCTGAGACTCCTATCTCAGTGAATTGCCGATACTGGCCTCAAACTTCCAGTCTCCCAAGCAGTTAGGATTATAAGCTTTTGTGGAAGGGTGCTAGGAGTTCAACTCAGGACCACTGCGCTCAGTACATTTCCAATCTTTTTTTTTCTTTGAGACGGGTTCTTGAGAAGTTCTGAGTTGCCTAGGTTGGGGTAAAACTTGCGATTCTCCTGCTTAAGCTTTCCAGAGAGTTGGGATTACAGTCTAAATGGAAAGACCCGAATCGCTCCACTGCTGATGAGGGGCTGCACAGGGAGCAGGAAGTGAGCGCGAGATAGCAGGGGTGGACAGGAGGAAGCAGGGGCCAAGGGGAAACTGAGGCAGTGCTCCTGCCACGTGCCCACCTGCCCCCACACTGTCCTCTTCTACCGGCTGTGCACGCCCAGCCTGAGCTCCCGTCCTGCAGCACAAGCCAGGTGCGCTATTAGTTCTGTGTCACAGCCTGACACAGTTTCTAATCTCAGTGACAGGACTGGCTGGCGTCAGGGCGCTGAAAGAGGCAGATGTGGCTCGTTCCCAGTGCTGCTCTGAAGCGGCTGGCCAGGCGCCCGAGCCCGGCTCCTCCGGACCTGTTGTTTAGCAAGCGGGTCCCTCATTTCCACGGAGGTCAGCACCCCGTGAAGCAAGTTGGCGCCGGGCCAGGCAGGGCTCCTAACTGGGTCGCACCAGCCGCCTCACATCTGCCTTCCCAAATGCTGAGCAAGCTTCTCTTGCTGGGGAGGGGTGCAGACCTTCCGGAGGAAGGCGGGGAGCTCCCTCCGCTCCCCCCCACCCCCCCCCGCTGCTCAGCCCCCAGGGCACAACTGTCAGTCTGGGCAGAGCCTAGTGGGGCCGGGGACCTGGGGGACACTGCCTGCTTAATCAGGACCTTCAGGACCCTGGTAATTATTCCTCTGCCTTCGAAAGCTTCCGGCTAACCTGGGTACCTGAGGCAGGAGGGTCACAAATTTGCCGCCAGCAATTTAGACTCAGGGTTTAATTCCCAGTACTAGAAATAAAATAAAAGCTTTTGCTTACTAGACTGTCATTGTTACAATGTTTTTCTTTTCTACCAAAAGAAGAGCTTATTGGGCCGGCCTAGGTGACCCCCAGGGAAGCCACCTCTCACAGCCAGCTTTGAATCACCATTTCCCTACACTTGGGGTCCCCACCCCGAGACCCAGCTGCCATTGGCCGAGCACACATATGCCCAGGCCTGGCCAGCTGCTGGCTCCCACTAAGTACCTGCTAAACTCAAACAGGGTTGACATGACCCCTTTAGGGACAGCACAGTCTCCTGGCCCCCCATACAGAGTCATGGGCTCGGTGATATCTGCATATTCATTGTCAAAGCTCAGCAGCAACGCCAGGGGGTGCCAGGAATGTTCAGAGGCCTTGTCCCCACCGAGCTGGCCATGCTGCAGGAGCCCCAGCCTAGGCTGATCTCAGGTGCTGAGTGCTCCTTCTGTGTCAAATACTACCAGCAGGGATTCCAGGGGTGGCACTGAACCACAAGGCCTTGGGGTCATGGAGCTCTGGTTGGGCATCAGGCCCCCCTCTTGTGCCAGGACCACACCTTCAGCAGCCTGGACAGCAGTTTTTCCAAGCAGGGAGGCGGCTCCGGGTGGCCCTGGGGTTGGAAGAAACCAATATGAGGCCCCATTTGGGCTGGGTCAGGGGAGTAGCAGAGGCAGACCCCTCCCTACCATCCCTCACCTGGCCTGGAGCTGCCATGTGGTGCCAGGGAGCTGCATCAAGGTGAGCATTTGCAGGTGAGCACAGGTGCTGTGATTTGATCTTGAGGGTCCCCCAAAAGCCTCACATATTTCAATGTTGTGGGTTACCTATGTAACTGTGTGCTATTGGGAGGCAGAGCCTGGCTGGAAAGATTCCTGGGCCTTGACCTAGAGGGACTGTGGCAATTTGTTGAAACTGGGGGGTGCCTAGGGCAGAGCTTTCAGGTGTGTCTGACTTCTGGGCCAGGAAGGGGAAGAGAGGACCGTGAGACACCCACCCTGGGTGTGGGGCCCCCCAACCCTCAGACTGAACTAACTAAAGGAAGACGACACATTTTTGCAGCTTCTTCCTGGGAAAACTCTGGCTCTGCCACCAACCCCTGGCTCTGCCACCAACCCCTGGCTCCTCCTCACTTGGCCGTCTGCCAGGCAGGGAAGGGCTCTTCTCAGACTATACCACTATCCCTATGCCATGTGCTTCCACCTTTGCCAGCCGTCAATGAATGGATTGTTGCGAAGCTGTGAGCTAAAATTCTTTCCTCCCTTAAGTCATGGGTGTTGGGCATTGCGTCCCAGCAACAATTAAGTAACCAAGACACCAGGACTCAGGAAGGGGTTGGGCCAGAGCAGCAGGGCCAGAGGCTGCTTAGTGGGCCACTCCTGGGCCCAGGGACCTGTGGAAGCAGAAGCTCAGGTGCCCAGGGGATCCCTTGTGCACTGACATCTGAGACCCATGTGAATGAGGTGATGCCCGAGGTCCTGAGCTGCCTCAGCATCACTTATCCCAGATGTCCCCTGCCCTAGTTGTCCTGCTCCTCTGGCTGCCCTGAAGGCACCTCCAGTGACCCAAGGCCTCCAGAGAGGTGGGACACAACCCGGCGCACTGTCCCTTGGGGACCCTTGGCCTGCTGCACGCATTCAAGAACTCTTCATTACCAGCTTTTAAGTCAAGTGCTAAGTGCCCAAGTTTGATTCCCCTGCAGTATGTAAGCCAGGTGTGGTGGTACATGCCTGTAGTCCCAGTACTTGGGAGGCTTAGGTGGGAAGATTGCCATGAGTCAAAGGCCAGCCTGGGCTCCATCCTGAGTCCAGGACCAGCCTGAGCTATAGAGCGAGACCTCGGTCTCAAAAAAAAAAAAAAAAAAAAAAAAAAAAAAAAAAAAAGGCGATAGTCCTGTCCTGGACATGAATGGACCAGACACTGGGCTTAACCCCCTTCACGCTAGCGAGTGCCCTTTCCCTATGTGAACCGATGCTTGTGGGCTGAGGGGAGCAAGTGGCACCTACCCTGCGTGAGAAGCCACACACTGGAGGGGGCACAGTGGGACTCATTCATGTGACACCATGGCCCAGGCAACCGGCTGAGGGCAGCTGTCTGACCCGGGGGTGGCAGCTCCGGAAGGGCCCGCGGGAGCCTCCTGGGGTGATGGGAACCTTTCATCTGAACGGGGATGCAGGCCACAGGCACTGCGCACGGACTCTCAGAATTCATCCCAGTGTGTAGTTTCCGTGGTACTGGGGCCTGGCACTGAGCTTCATCACCAGCCAGCCCATTTCTTTTTATTTTTGGTTTTTGACAGGGCCCTACTAAGTTGTCCAGGCTGGGCTCGAACTTGCAGGCCTCAGACTTACAGACTGGCACCACTGGGCCTTGATGAACTATGCATTCAAGGTGAGTTTAACTCCAGCGTAATTTAAAGCACCCTAGTAAAGGGCACAGTAGGGACTGGATCTTACAAATGCCTAGATTTCTGGTTCTGATGGGGAAACTGGGAGAGCTACTGGCCGCGGGGCTGGTGCTGGTGAGGGAGGCTCGCACCCTTCTGTCACAGCAGGGGCTTTGTCCTGAGGCCCCGCTGTCAGGTCCCCTCATGGGCAGGAGGCCTGTGTCCTGACCCTGAGGGTGTCGCTCACCCTGTGTGCACAGGACAGCAGGAGCCCGCAGCCCTGCGTGCCTGCAGCCGTGCTGGTAGGCGTCTCTGTTGTCGGTGGGAGGCAGTTAGCTAATTTAATGAGCAAAAACCACCATGAAAGAAAGGATAAGGAGGTGGAGAAGAGGAAGCAGCAGGAGTCAGAGCCGCCCTCAGATCCCAAACATCCATATCTGCCATTGTCTTTATTGTACACGTCTGCATCACAGAGAGACTTGTCCCAGCCCCCACCCTGGCCTGGGACCCACCCGGGAGACGGGCATGAACACTTTGATCATTGTTAGGAAAATACTGAAAGTTCCCCCTGCACCCCAACCTAGCCAGGAGGGAGAACAGCTGACAGACCTGCACACCCCGCCCCACCCCCTCCAGGGACACTGCCTCTGCATGAAACTGCCCACTTCCTAAACGTGCCCAAGGAGCCGAGAGCCTGCCACCGAGCCCACAGCTTCCGGGTCCTGCGAAGGCAGGAGCTAAGAGTGTGGCCCCAGACGCACCCCTGCCTGCCACACAATCCTCACGTGAACTCGTCTTGGGCTGAGTTGACTTCTTACTCTGTCCCTTTACAGACTTCAGCTGGGACACCTCCCACATGGGCTCTCCCCAGACTTTCTGCCACCACGATCCCTAGCAGGTGCCCAAAGTAACATGCCCAAGTCCACGCCTGCCCCAGGCCCAGGCAGTGAGACACTGAGTGCTAACTGAGCAGAGGGCACAGCACAGGGGTGTCACCAGGCTGACAGTAGGGGCTGGAGCCACATTTTGGGTGGTGACAGGCGTATCAACCAACTCAAAGAGGTGTCTTCCTGCTGGGGCACCCCGGGATGACAGGAGGAAGGGAAAGACCTTTGCAAACGTGCTGTGCTCTGCACGGACACCTCTGAAAAGCCAAGAGGTACTGGGTAGAAGTCTAATGAGAGACGCCAACTCACTGGATTCTAAAAGGGACAAAGCAGCAGCCCAGGCTCCAGGCCACGGGGTCCTGTGGGAGGCCAGGGACGGCGTTGGGGGGCATGGCCTGTGGAGACAGCCGGCAGCCACTTCCCATGACATTCAGCAGCGTGGCTGTCGGCCGCTCTAGTGGCTGGAGCTGGGCCAGCAGCCTCCTCAGACTGTCCAAGGCTCTAAGAGCCACAGACGCGCCACTGGAGAGGGCATCTCTGCCGCCTGCTCCACGTGGAAGGACCAGCTTTCGGACCGGGCCCCCACAGGAGCTAAAAGCAAGATGTCTGTCTGGGGAGAGGGAGCCTCAGTGACCAGGGCCAGAGTCCACACTCTTGCAGTCTGCCTCTCCACAGACAGAAAGCAGCCTCTGCAGAGCTGCCTGCGGGAAATGCTGCAATGCACCAGAGCCTTGAGGGAGGCTCCCAAAGCTGCCAGGCGGAATCGATGGGGAGCGGGGGAAGGGGCGGGGAGGGAGAGCAGGATGGCGATGAGCTCATCCTCCACAGGGCGCAAGGTGTGCTCAGGAGGCCGCTGCCCATCCCCCAGCCACACCAGATGTGATGCTGGGTGGCTACTACCACCACAAAGCAACACGGGACCGAGGGCGAGGCTGACAGTCCTTGGCTACCGCTAAGAAGTCATCTCCTGGCAACACACACTCCCGGTTCACGGTCACAACTCACAGTGCCTCCAGACTGCGGGCGATTCTCAATGGGAGCGTGGCTGGGCTGTGTGGGCAGACACAGGGGGAGTGTAGGGCTGGCCCCAAGGCTTGTGCAGGCCTCTGCTGCCCACCTGCTGAGACTCAGCAGGGCTGCACTCTCCAACATGAGGGCTGTGGGACAGTAGTGTACCTGGACCCCAATCCTGACCACCAGGTCACAGCTACAAAGGGCCTGAGAAAGACACACAGAATGGCGTGGACAGCTTGAGAGATTTTGTTGTTTAGTGATACTGAGCCCAAGGGCCTCCACAATGCGCTACAGCCCTAGCCCATTTTTATCTTTCAGTCAAGGTCTGGCTAAGTCACTCAGTTGCCTGGGCTGAACTTAAACTTGCAGTCCTCCTGCCTCAGCTGCCCAGAGTGCTGAGATTAGAGACCTGTGCCATCTGCCCCAGTCGTGGGCTCTGGCCTTCTTTTACCATTGGCCCGACACATAGCTCTGGCATCCGGAGCCCAGGACAAAGGGAGAGACACTGCCGGCGAGGCACTGTGGCCAGCCTGCACTCTGTTCCCTTCTCTCACGTGCAAGTCCCAGGTCCGCAAAGCCAGTGGTCGGCTGCAGGTAAGTCCAGAGGCAGGGTGGGGCGGAACAAAATGGTCAGGTTATGCAGGTATGCGGCCAGTCTGACCAAGTGGCTCCCTCCCATCTTCACTGCCAGGCTGTGTTTTTTGGAGATAGGATCCCACTCTGTGGCCCAGGCTGGTCCTGAACTATGTTGCCAGGCTAACCTCGGACTCACGGCAATCCTCCTGCTTCAGCCTCCCAAGGGCTGGGATTACAGGTGTGTGCTACCAGGCCCAGCTTATGTGGTGCTGGGGAATCAAACCCAGGGCTCTGCACTGGCCGAGCAAGCGCCTTAACTGCGGTGCTATTTCTCCAGTCCCAGGGCCCAGTTCTAGGTGCAGATTCATTCTTTCCTCACTCTTCCATTCACTGCTTCCTGCCTTCAAACCCAGCGCGTGGGCCAGGGATGTGGCTCGGGGAGGTGTGTGCCTGGATCGTGTGAGGTCCACAGCTCCACCCCCAGCACTGCAGAAGCCACTGCCAAGCCAGTACAATCCCAGCCTGCCGGAGGACACCTGGGGGAGACCCGGGGTGGGCACTTCACAACCCCTCTCACACCCACCAAGGCTTCTCGTGCCCGGGGACACGTGAAGCTAGCTGCAGGGGATACTGCAGTGTCCCCCAAAGGGCAGGCAGAGGTACTTTCAAGGACCACGGCATGGGACACATTTCCACAGTACTGGTCCTGTGCTTATGCACGGAAGGCCAAGTTTAAAAAATATGTCCTCCCTCGAGCTCCCTCCCTGTCACACAGAGCCCCGACTTAGGGGTGATAATGACAAACCACCAACTGCACAGGTCCCTTCTAGGGCCACTCCCCCTTCTGCAGACAAAAAGAAACATGTAGAACTGGGCCCACACTGGAGAAATAGCACTGCCCAGAGCTGAGCTGGCCTGGGCAATGCTCAATGCTTGGAGGCCAGCCCAGGTGAGGGAAGGAGCCTTGCTTCCTTCCTAGTTATTCAGAGAGTGACAATGGCATTGGACAGAGGACAGATGCGGTCTGAGCAGAGACTTCAGGCTCCAAAAATAGAATGCAACCCCCAGATCCCATGGTTTCTGATGACCCTTCGGAGCCCCGTGGCCCTTGTCCCTTAAAGGTACCTCTCACTGACAGAGTTGGGCTTCAGTGTTTAGAATCTGCCAACCAAGCAGGTCCCCAGCATTAGGAAGTCTTTGCCCAGGACACACTCCAGTCACCCGTCACACCCTCTGAGAGGAACCACCTGAGCCGGTTCCACTGCTTGCACAACTGACCTCCCCAGGCTGTACGGTCTCTGGCAGCCTCCTGGACTTGTCCTGATGCTGTGGAGTGCCTGCGAGAGGCCACAGGGCCTGAATCCAAGACAATAAGCCAGCTCCCTCACACTATAGACACTTGGGACACAGGACTGCCTGGGTTTAATTCAAGTTATCTACCCGGCACGTGAGGTGGTCTCCCAGGCTCACCTTTCTGTCTCTCCTGTCCCTTTTTAGGAGCCCCCACTCCCTCTCAGATTCTGAGCACACACGAGAAACAGGTAGGAGGAAAGGCGCTCAGGGCTGCGGCTCTGGGAGGGAGGTGGCCAGTGTACATGGGACTCTGCCAGGAGAATACTTTTTGAGCTTAAAGATGCATATTTTTCCTGCCACCTGAGTTAAGAAACCTGTTTCCCACCAACAGGGTCTGATAATGACATGTCAGCTCCCAGAGCAGTAAGCTTATGTGGAGTGTGGCCTGCTGCTGGTGGCCATCAGGGTCCAGTGAGGTCCAGAGCCACACTCAGGGCCAGGAAGCCTGGGACAGGTGTTGCCTCCTACACTGGACTTTCTGACTTCGCTTTCTAAAGCAATTCCATGGGCTCTGTCCCCGAGGTGCGATGTCACTATTCCTTTCCCTGCTCTGCATCCTTATTCGCCACCTGACTGCTCGCCAAGGTGGCCAACACATGCCTGCCCCGACCTGGCCACGGTGTCCTGCACTGCTGCAGGTGGAGACGCCCCTGCACACGCCTTCAAGCTCCTGATTAAAAAAAGAAAATTAGAGGCAAAATCTTCCTTTCCTCCTCCTCTCAGCACTATCCACACCTGATGGCCAGTCTCAGATGCCGGTGACGAGCGCAGATCCAGTGTCCCTAAACGAACATACAAATAGGAGTCCACGGCACTGTGCTCCTGGCCACAAGCTCCGGGGGTCACTGTCGGGAAGCATTGTGTCATCGTCGGGGACTGCTCTGTTCACCAGCGGGACTACGAGTAAGTTACAAATGTTCTCTGCCGGGCCCTTCTCGAGGTGACACGTCACGCGGTGCCTTCCCAGCCGCCCTGGGGCTCCACCGAGCCGTTGGTTACCTTCTTCACTTTCTTCATATTCTCCATCACACCCGACGTCGTCACCCTGAAAGAGGAAGAGGCCACAGCAGTCAGGGAACCTCAGCCTCACAGCCAAGGTGGTCCCCTCCCTGCTAACTTTTGGGTCACCTTAGACACCACTACTGAACTTCAGTGTAACGGCTCTCACTTTCCCAAACTGTACCGGGGAAGAATAAGACTGTGCGAGGCTCTGGTTACGGCTGTGACAATCCTCAGTCTATACTGTCATGCCTCCTGGCTGCTGGGTACACAATGGTTGTAGTCATGAGGCTGGTGTGTGCGTGTGGCCTCCCCCTCAGACAAGACAGGGCCTCGTGGTGTGGATGTTCAGAATAACCGGTTAGCCACCAAGGGTTGCTTCTGAGTGGGGGACAGAATGACAAGTTAGGTGGACACTTCTGGGCCTCAGGATACGGTCAGCTGTTCTTGACAAACCCAGGCAATGCTCTCTGCATGCCAGGCTGGCCACATGGCTACTGGCCAGTGCACAACCTCAGCCCTCTCTGTCTTCTGATACAGAACGGCCAAGGTGCCACAGATGTGTCAGGTGACAGTGAGAATCAACTGAAGATGTGGTCACACATGGCAGGAGAAAAAGCCACAGCCATTCCTGTGAGAAGGTATGACAGGCAGGGTGGGGTAGACAAGAGCCGGAGGCGCTAAAGGCCATGGGAGACCTGGTGCAGGAACCATAGGGGGCCTCACCTTACAGCCCCGCTGGGGAAACCACCTCCCCTACTTCTCGCTCTACCCAGGGAACCACCTCGGCTCCTCTGCACTCTACGGAGGAAACCACCTCAGTCTTCTACTCAGGCACCACATCAGCTCCTCGGTGCTAGACTAGGGAAAGCTTCTCAGCCCATCGACTCGTAGGACTCTCCTGTGACCCAAGCTGTCTCTCTCCTACTCCCTAGCCTTTCCTCCTACAAATGGTGTCCTCGTGGCCCTCTGTGGGACACAGCTAGTGGGCCCAGTTGGACCTCATGGTAAATACCCTCACAGGGTCAGGGAAGAAACTTCCCCACTTTTCTGTCTCTTGTTGTGTTGCTACCATCAACAGCCCCAGAAACAGGTGGTCTTCCCAGAGTGGGTCTTTCCCCTCTTTGAGGAGGATCTGTGTTATGGCGCACCTGGGCCAGGTTTGCTGCTGGAATGTGGGTCCCAGGGAACTGGGAGATTCCTGAAATTCTGTCCTCAAGTGTCCCAGCACCAAGACAGAGAAGACCCAGCAGCACACACTGAATACCACTTCTTGCAGGAGCATCACCCTAGCCTGACCCAGGCAGAGATTGCTCTGCAGGAACCTTGGGACTCGGGGTGCTGCCAGGGGACCATCCCCACTGTATCCTTTCTGGGGCCTTTGTAAAGTCAAGACAGCTAGAAGACGCCCAACTCTGAGAATAGTCCAGTGCTTCCCCCACCTGCTCAGACCAAAGAAGGGTCTCCTTAGCCTTCGGAAATACCCCAATAACGTGTCCTCTGGTTATAGTGACTTGTTTAAAGCAAAAACAAAAACAAAAACAAAAACAAAAAAAAACAAGGTACATCTGAGTGTGGTGGTACAGCCTTGTGATCTCAAGATTCTGGGAGGCTGAAGCAGGAGAATCCCAAATTTGATCCCAACTTGGCAACTTAGTCACTCAGGAAGTGCAGCTGGGACATTGAAAATTCAGTTAGAAAAAGGGCTGGAGATATAGCTTAGTGCAAGGAGCCTGGGTCCAATGACTGGTAACCCATCACAAATAGGTAACATAAAAGAACAGGTATGGTTTCGTGAGGAGCAATATAGGGCAGCGAGCCTGGAAGGATGAGGCAGAGTGAGCAGGGGGACAGAGGAAGCTGCGGCTCAGGGGAGTGCAGGCTGGGTGGGGAGGGGAGGGCGTCAGTGATGGGCAGGTTCAGCGCAACCTGGGTGGAAGCTTCTGGAGCAGGGCCTCCAAGATGCACGTGCTAGGGGATCAGGGGGTGGGAAGGGGGGATTCCCTTGGGAAGGCAAAGGGATGCCTGGCCCAGAGATGCTGAGGGGCTGGGCCACTCCTCTACAGAGCTGGTGGGAAAGCAGACCTGGGTCACATGAACACCAAAAAAGCATGCCCGCAGGACATGGAGGTGGGTTTCAGCACCTTTCGGGCACCACCGTGGTGTCCTAGTTTCTGGGCAAAATCTCAAAGAGGCCAAAGAGCTAGAAAGGCAGTGTCTGACAGGCAACCTGCACACAGACAAGGGTTTCTGAGGCTGACCACGGGGGAGAGAAGAGCCCACTATAAAGCTCTGGCCAGCGAGGCAGCCAGGAGGGGCAGTGGCAACTCCATATCTGGGCATCAAGTGACAGGCCACCTTTCCCTTACCCAACCCCTACTGCAGATGGAAATGAGGCCCACCAAAGCCCTGGTACAGCCTGGCATATCCAGGTAACACTGGCTCTGCCCCTGTCCCGGTGCTGATGGCAGAGGGGCCCTGTAGACCAGGACGGGAGCTTCAGAGGGGAATGTGGAACACATAGGTGACTGGAAGGAGGAGAGGGCTCTGGGTCCATGGCTCCTCCCCCGTCTCCTTCTGCATTGAAACAGTGACCCTGGCCTTGTACGGCCCAGTCTCTGCACTTACAGCGAAGTGTCTATGTGCCTGGGAGTCTGAGGCAGGAGGATTGCAAGGTTTGAGCCCTAGTTGGGCAATTTAGTAAGATGTTGTTTCAAAATAAAAATTACACCAATCTGGGAATGCAGCTCAGTATGAAGACCCTGGGATCAACCCCTAGTACCATACACAGACACACAGATAGACGCACACAACTCACACTGACACACACACTCTCTCACATACAGGATCCAATAAATGAGGCTCCCACTGTCATACCAGGATATAGCCAAATGCAGCTTGGGCCAGTATGGCCAGTCGACACAATCTCTAAATATGTTCCCAGGACTTGAAATGTGGACAGGCCTGGCTAAAAGATGCATCCGTCAGTCTCCATTTCTCCCGCTTCCACTTCTGTTCTTATCCAGGGAATGAACGCAGGAAGGAGTATGACCTTAACAGCAACTCCGGCTGCTTTTACAGAAAGTGACGGCCGTTTCCCAGCTCTGCCCCAGAGCCCTGCCCTGTGACTCGGAGCAACTGGGTTGCCCTCAACCACAGGTCAAGGGCAGCATGAGAGCTGTGAAGAGCCACGCCGTTTTCCAGGACACAGACATCTGCGGCACAGCAGCAGATGTGTGGATGACTCAGAAGGTAGCATTTCAGACACAGCCTGGCAGGAAGTGGATGGCCCACGGCCAGCAGTGATCAACGGAGAGCTGCGGGCTAGGGCTCTCACCACTGGCTACAACCCTTCATGGGATGGTGAGCAGCCAGCACACACTGTGTGTCCCACTAGGTACAAACCGTGGAGTGCAAGTGTCACTGTCCTTCCACTAGAAATAGAGGAAGTTCCTCAGGGGCAGTGGGATGCAGAGGGCTGCAGGGCACTGCACAGGACACGAGCTTCGCTAAGGCAGAGGGTGGGGAAAGGGCAGGGGCAAGAGGCGGCTCATCTTACACTGCTTCCATCTCAAGGTCATCGTCGTCTTCCTGTGACAGCTGCAGATAGGGGTTATCTGACGCTGGGCGGAATTTGTACCCCGTCAGGACAAAGAATACCAGTGTGGCCATTTCGTCCAGGAGCTGTGAAGGGAAAACCCGTCCCAAAGAGAAAGGGTTAGTGAGATAATTCCTCAGAGAGCTGGGGAATTGACTCCTCTGCTGCTGGCCACATTACAGGCCAATGCCACAGTCTGCTAGGCCCATTGCTTCCTTAGGCTGGCTGAAGCCTTGGCCCGAGGGTGTCAGAGTGGGCACCGGAGAGTCCTGCTTTAACCAGTCTTCTTTTCCAAGGGGGTGCTGGGAATGGACCCAGGGCTTCATGTAAATAAAGCAAAGGCCCTGCCATGGAGCTACACCCCGGGCCCTTTGCTGGTACCTTCTGTGCATGTGTGTGTGCATTACTGGGGACTGACACCATTTAAATCTGGTTTTGAAGTAGGGTTCTGCAATGTTGCTGAGTTGCCCAGGATGGGCTGGGGCTTGCAATCTCTGCCTGCCTCAGCCTCCCAGAAGCACACCCTCACCTGGCTTTAAGAACTCTTTTATACCACATTTCCCTACAAAGCTTAAAGCACCCAGTAAATTCTTCAAGAAAGAAGGCTTCTAAATCATTTGGTAGCTGGCTCTGGTAACAATACAGTTCTGGTACAGTGCTAACACACTTTGCAATTGCAACTGGTGCAGTGGAGGGAAGGCCAGTGTTCCAAACTACCCTGGGCTCTGTAACCAAAGGAAAAGACTAGATCTCATCCAAGGTCTAATTACACAGGGCACAACTTTCTCTCTGCCTGAGGCTTTTCTCTTCAAATAACTTTTAAATTGAAAATAAAAATCAATACAGCAATTATTTTCACATTTTTCAAGTAACCTGGATCTTGGACAAATATCTTTTTTTTTTTTTTTTTTTGGTACTTGGGACTGAATCCAGATCCTTTGCTCTGAGCTACACCCCAACCCCTTTTCTATTGTTTGGGTCTCGCTAAGTTGCTAAATTGCCCAGGCTGGCCCAAACCTGTGATGTTCCTGCCTCTGCCTCCCAGACTGCAGGGATTACAGGCCTGCACCACCAGGTCTGGCTCACAAACATAATCTTAATGGTCCAGGAGAGCTGGAAGGCCTTGGTGATCATTCCACAGTAAATTAGAACCGCCTTACATTATGCCCCGACTCCACCCTCTGCCCGAGGGAGGGCTACGCACCTGGTAAAGCCACTTCCACTGAAAGGGGACAGCAAGCTTCAGGAGAAACGCGATGATCCTCGTGAAGTATATGTAACACACGATCTGCACAGATGCGAGAGGTGACACCAACAGGAAATTAGTGGACTGCTTTCTTCCAATGCTTTGCTTTCACAAAGTAACTACATAGTTAGGAAAAGAATTACCCACAGAAAAACATTAATGCTTACAGTGTTAATTAACCAATTTGCAGTGAGGACTGCCCTGGGGTATGAAGGGAGGCCCTCCTGCCTCTAGGCAGCCCCGATGTTGGTCACAGCCACCTCCAGCAGAGACAGATCATTTCAGTGTGCCTGTTCTTACCTTCCCTCGCCTGTCCCCAGACACGCCCTCGGCTTCAGTTCCCACAGAGGCTTTTGGCCCCCAGCTTGGAGGAAGAGCAACCAGTAGGACAGCCAAATCAGGCCACCGGGGAGAACGCAGGCAAACAGCCAGGGCCTACCCTCAGGGAGCACATGTTTGTGTTTTGGTCATGTACTCTACTGGGGGGGGGGGGGGGCGCCAGGCCCACGTGTATCCTCCTTCTTCCCTGTAAGGGGGACACAGGCTGCTTCCCGGGACCAGTGCAGGATGGCCCGGCTGGCATACCTGGGATTCAGGTAGGAAGGCCTAGCGCCCAGGACCTTCCTGGCTGACAGGACCATTCCTTGCTATCACCTCGAGTCAAGAGAAGTTCTAGGGTGGTCCCTATCTTTGTTCAGGTGAGTGACCCAAGGCCCACGCCACAAAATCCAAACCCAGAAGCTGTCTGCCCTACTCCTCACCTTAGCTCTCACAAAGTGTCTGAGGGGACAGGCAATGCCAAGCAGAGGAAAGCTTGGAAATGGTTTTTTTAGGACTCTGAAATAAACCCCACGAGACCCACACCTTCCACAGTCCAAGAAGCGCAGGCCTCAGAATCCCTAACAAGCCTCTCTTTGGCACTTACAAGGGTCCTCATGTCTGTCACTGCCTGGTGTTTAGGGTTTAAAAAAACACCTCAAGTTTCTGTTTGCTTTTTACCTATGGTATGTGGGATCAAACCCAGGGCCTTCACACTGAGCTACATCCCTTGACCTTTTTTATTTTTGACACAAGATCTTGCCTAGTTGTTAAGCTGCCCAGGTGGGGCTTGAAATTGGGAGCCTATTTCAGCCTCCCAGAGTGCTGGGATCACAGGCCTGCGTCACTGGGCCTGGTAAGTTTTTGTTCTTATAGGGAAATACTAGCATGACACGATAGCTCCCTGCAGGGAAATCCAAGAAGCCAGAGGCAAGAGAGGTAGATACCCTAATAACTGTAAATGGGGATAAGAAAATAGGGCTGCACAGAGTATGAAGATGTGATCTACTTTCCTAACTGAACAAGAATGACAGCTCAAAGGAGCAGCTAAATATGGCGCGGGGCAGGGAAAGGCCCAGGGGAGTAAGGCCTGGATGTGAACACTACTGAGCCTTGGGAGGGGAGGGGAGGAGAGGGGATAGGGAGGGAAGGGAAGAGAGATGGGGAAAGGAGGAGAGGGGCAGAGCAGAGGGGCTGGGGTGGGGAGAAAGGGGAGGTGGACTAGAGCGGATGGAGGTGGAGGGGGTGAGAGGGAAGCAAGCACCAGGCTCCCCAAAGGCCCGGGCTGTTTGAATAATCCCTGCATTTCTGTCTTCACATCAAGCAGGTGTTACTTTTCCAAATATTTAAAGCCAAACCTAACACTACAAGTTGAAAAGAAGCAACCCGGATTTGTTTTGTGGTACTGGGGACTGAATCTAGGCCTTTACTGAGCTACATCCCCAGTCCTTTTTTATTTTTGCAACAAGATCTTGCTAAGTTGTCCGGGCTGGGGCTCAGCCGTCTGCCATCGTGTGTCACTGAGCCAAGCTGTATCCCAGACATCTGATTTCCACCCTACAGGGCTCAATCTGACGTTCCAGTGAAGCCCGCGCAGGCCGGCAGCTCAGCCTCTCGGGCTTTCACTCCACCATCCGTCAGAAGTTCATCTGCTCTGCTCTTTGAATTCATTTTGTTTGCAAGACTTAAAATTTTATTATTTCCCTTTTACTTACCAAGACGTAGTAATGTCTGAAAAGTTTCAGCTTTGCTAAGTTAATAGCAGCTAGGGAGAAGGAAGAACAAAACGAGCTCAGTAACAGCTTTTCTTACTTTCTAATTCCTACTTGAGGGGCGGGTCTCACTGTGTTGCTTAGGGCCGTGTGAGCTCCTGGGTGTAAGCGAAGCTCCGGAGCCCCCAGCCTCAGCCTCCAACTAGCAAGGATTACGGCCAGCTTTTTCCCAGCCACTGCCGCTGTATTCAGCTTTCCTCCTTTATTTATTTATTATTGTTAATGTGGAATGAGCACAGGGCCTTCACAGAGACACACTCCCAGCCTATTTCCTGATTTTTCACTTTTTGAGACAGGGTCTCACTAAGTCACTAAGTTGCCAGGTTGGACTTGAACTTATGATTCTCCTACCTCAGCCCCCCCGAACCCCCGCCCCAGTGCTGTACCACTGCTTAGCTTTCCTCCTTTTCAATAAAAACTTCATCCCACTCAGTCATCCTATCAGGCACTCTCCTGGAAAGAAAACGACCGGGCAAGCTCTCTTCCCTCACCAGAGACAGACAGGAGCAACTGGCAGCACAGTAGGCGGGACGCAGGGCTGTTCTCTGCTGCTGGGGCGGCCCCTTGCTCTGGGTAGGAGGCTCCAGGTAGCTGTGGTCAAAGTCTAGCAACACCGCAGAAACCACAGTTGTCCTCAGAGGGTAGCACTAACCACTTTCATTCTGCCACTGCAGCCAAGAGCTGCCTGGGGACCACATCAGGTTGGCCCCAGGCTGCCACCTGGGGACCTCCCACCAGCCAGGGCAGTTAACCCTCTGGTGCCCTTGGCAAATTCCACTTCAGTTTTTTAAGAGCCGTGAGATAAACCCTTTTGACCCATTTTCCTGGTTGTGTCCTCCCTTCAAGAAGGCAAGGTCAGGCAGCCAGGACACCCAACCTCCTGCTGCAGTGACTGCAGAGGTAAGAGTGATGACTGGAAGGAGCCTGCTCCCTCCTCATCAGCAACACTTCATTCATGTACACCTTCCTGCAGGAGGCAAACTGATTTGCTTCATAGCATTCAATTATGAATTCTGCCTACGAGTGGGACCATGGGTGGCAGAGGCTCAGGTTTCCTCCCCCCACGAGCAATGGGAGCCATCAAGCTTAAGATTCCAACAGAAATTCAGGAATCCAGAAGACCTCCGAGGGGACCTCTGTGGAGACAGCCTCTGGGAAGCCTGGCGTGGGTGAGGGGACCAACACCCACGTGCACAGCTGCAGTGCACACACACGCACCACAGCACATGGCACCAAAGGTGTCATAGCCATGGAACATCCTTTTACCTTGCATCCACTCTGGGAGTCTATTTTTTCTCACCAGGCTGAGCTCAAAGTTGGGATCTTCCTGCCTCAGCCTCCCAGAGTGCTGGGATTATAGGCAAGTACTTTAAGTCTCTCTGAGCCTGTGTGGTAGCGCATGCGTGCCGGTCATCCCAGCATGCAGAAGGTTGAGGGAGGTCTGCAGTGGTTCTCAGGACCAGCCTGGACTACAGAGCCAGTCGAGGTCACGACTCAAAAAACAAAAACAGAAACCCACAACAGTCTCTTGAATTTTGCTTGCTGACCTGAGTCCTGACAAATGCAACGCCTTTGCTTTGCTAGAGACAGCCAGGCAGGGAAGTGTCAAGTCTTCATTCCCAGATTTCAAGGTGCAAGAACAGGATGGAGAAGGCAGCTGTGGCCACGCCCAAGGACAGATCTCCCCAGTCCAGGGGAGGACTGCAACCCTGGCTCCACAGATGCAGTGATCCAGTGTGGACAAGAAAGGGCTGGCCTTGAAGGTCAGGAGACAGGTCCATAAGGGTGCAGGAAGGGTCTGGGGGAGGGGCAAGCTACAGACCCGCAGGTCTTAATGGGACAAGGACCAATGGGGGACCACAGGAAGCCATCTGTGCCAAGCACCCAGGGCCACATCACCTCTTACTCCAGCTGAGACGGGACAGTGAAGGGAGGCTGACTACAGATGGGTCCTTATGCCCCACATCCACGGGCCACAGAGGAAACGCCACCCAGCACCCGGATCAGGCTGACAAGCAGACCTTGGGAATAGCCAGCACTGCATGTGAGAAATGCTGCCAGGACCTGCAGAGCCAAGGTCATTCCCACAGCCCACCGGTCAGCACGACACCACCCCCAGGCACTTGTAGGACACTTGTCTAGAATTGCTGCTGGCAGGTGTCAGCCCCAGGACCCTGCTGGTGATCAGGAGGTAGCAAAGGCAGACAGCGAGCGCGATCTCTGAGTGGGGCAGAAACCGGAGCACAGAGAAGGCAGGGACAGGTCCTGGAGCCTGGAGTTTAAAGTCTAACTCTGCTTCTTACTAGCTGGGTTGTAGATGAGTCTTTTTTTTTTTTTTATAACATCTCTTACATATATGTGTGAGGGATTTTTTTTTTTATTCACTGAGCTGCACACCCAGTCCTTTTTTATATGTATTTTTTAGACAGGGGCTTGCTAAATTGCCCAGGTTGGGCTCAAACTTGAGTCCTCCTGCCTTGGACTCCCAGAGTGCTGGACTTCGTCACCTCACCTCTCTGAGCCTTGTTTCTTCATCTGTCAAGGCAGGAACAGAAAGCCTCTCCCCTTGGAGCTCTGGGGACCTAAGGGGACAGTCCAGGAAAGGCAAGTTGCTCACAGGGTGCACCACAGTGGTGGTGCTCGTCTTGGAATCAGGTCAGGATTACACGGGGCGAGCCAGTGCTGAAGGCAGTGCACACTGCACCCCAGTGGCTGCCACCATCGGCAGCTATCTGAATGCTCATAAGACAAACTGGAGCATGTGGGGGCCTGAGACTGCAGAGAGCCCCGGGGCCCCTAGAAGCAATGCTGCCACGTGCACACAGTAAGCCAGGATGCTGAGCAGGAGGCGGGACGCCTCCCCAGCACTATGTGAGCAGTGGCTGAGCCTAGCCATGCATGCGTGTGGTTTGCACCCTGGAATCCCAAGCCGGCCTCCGCTCTGCCTCAGGCTCCCCCAGAGGTCCCAGAGTGGCCTGGTCTGTGGCTTTCCAGGCTCCCAGGCTCCCGGGGCTCTTAGCGCCGGCAGGCTATTTCTGACTACCCCACTGGGGAGCAGCAAATATGGTCAAAGAATGAACAGTGGGAGGAACATCGCCGCGACAGAAGCCAGGTGACCCACATGGCCTGCCCTGGCCCATGACTCTGTGCACTGCCCTTTCCTCCTCCCATTTCCTTTGGCCACCGTGGTGCATCGTGTGGGCACCGCAGGGACAGATGCTGGCTGCTGGATGGCAGCCCCTGCCCCAAGAACTCAGACGAGGCTGACTAACCTCTGTCCTCTTCCCCACCGTCTGCAGTCACCCGGCTCCAACTTGGCAGGGCTTCTCGCCTACCAGAGCAGAGCGAGGGCTCACGCAGACATGTGGTGCGTCCTCCCAGATGCTCCGGGCGCCCTCTGACCCACTGTCCACAGGGGGTACCATCCCTCCCTGATGCCCTAGCTGACTTCCCTGGATGGTCCTGAAGCCGCAACCGCAACAGAAGCAGCAGCATAGGCTGCCTTCACCGACTGTGCAGCGGCCATGTGCCCCAAGTCCCAGCAGTGTCCAGAAGAAGCGGCACGGCGCCGCTGTCTCCCGGAGGAGGGACTCAGCCCGGCCAAGTCAGTCGTTACAGAAGTCACCATGCTCCGAGTATTCAAAGAGTCCACGTCCCTCCAAGGAAGAGGCTCTTTCTGCCTTCGCTTAGCACCAAGAGACAGCAGTTCATGGCCCTAAACCCACAGGGGTTTCAGGGCTATGTTGTCCTACATGACCCTCGCTGGGGCTCAACACACCTGACTTAACCATCATCTTTTTCCTGCTTCTTCCCTGCTAAGTTTCAGGGAGAATTTGGATTCAAATTCGAAAATTAAAGAAGTAGAGGACACCAGAGCCCCAACGGTATGAGTCGCTCTGGCTCAAGCTCACCTCAGCGTTTCTGAGATCTGGGCTCAAGCACACGCCTCAGGGGTCTGAGCGGCGCTCCACATGTGGTCACACGTGGGGTTGCTAAGCTGGCTGCACAGATATCTGTCAGCCCCTGACAGATATCGAAAGTTCAGGCCTGGGGACCTGAGACCCTCCCAGCCAGGGAGAGCACAGGGCTGAGAGCACTGTGGGGTGGGTGCCCTCTGGCTGCAGCAGCAGAGAACCCCGTGACCCTGGCTCACGGAGACAGCACTGCAAGCAGGGATGCGAAGGGCTGTAAAAAGACAAGAGCTGCCCACAGACGGGATTCTGTGACCTTCCCACTGCTGAGGGGCATGTGGAAAGTGACTGAAAACGCAACTCCAATGTATACGTGCAGCACGATCCAAGAGACGCCAGAGGCCACCAAATCAAACAGCCAGAGCTGCACGCCGTATTTGATGTGAAATCGTATCTCAGATGAGAAGGAGCATCCAAGGAAGAAGCAATGGCACCCGTGAAGTTGGACTAGCGGGGCGCAGTGGCACACACCTGGCCACACGGCAAGACCCCGTGTCAAGACAAAACGAAGAAAGTGGATGGCAGGGGGCATGGGTGTGCGTGCCCGCAAACCCAGCACTCATGGAGGCCAAGCCGGAGGGCTGCAACTTTGAACCCTGGTCAACTCAGCAACTTAGCATGACTGTCTCAAAATAAAAATGGGCAGGGGATGTAGCTCAGTGCAAGGCTCTGAATTCAATCCCCAGTGTACTGCAAACAGTAAAACGAAGACGAGCAAGTGGACTGAAGAGCGCCCCCGCCAGGAATCATGGGTGCCATCACAGACCTCTGCGGCTGCTCTGGGGACCTTGGACAGCACACAGAGCTGGCAGGAGGCCCTGCTCCCTCTCTGCCACCTGGGGCACACAGCAGCAGTGCCAGGCTCATCTGTCACACCTGACACCGAGGCTGCAGCTGAGCTGTGGCGCCCGTCACTCTCACTGCAGTCATGCTGGCAGTGAGCCACGCAGGACCAAGGCCAGATTTCCGGCTGCCTGACAACTCACTGGCTAACAGCAGGCAAATCCCTGAAGGAGAGGATCTGCCTTTCCCGGATACTGCAGCCATGAGAAGAAATGGGCCAGGCCCGATGGTGCAGGTCTGTCATCCCAGAGCTCCGGGTGGCTGAGGCAGGGGGATTCCAAGTTCACCAGCCTGGGCAATGCAGGGGCTCAGTGTCTCAAATCCAAAAATACAAACTAGACAGGGATATAGCTCAGCATGAAGGCCCTGGGTTCTGTCCTCAGTAACACAAAACAAAACAACAGAAAAGAGAGATGAGCTGGAGCTAACTGCATGCTAACACCCCGGGCAGAAGAACTGGGAAGCCTGCCCAAGAAGGCACAGGGCTTAGACACAGCTGAACCCGCTGACGGGTGGCTGAGCGCCCCAGGCACTCGAGTCCCCAGGCTGTAAAAGCCTAACAGAAATGTGGGCACTATGCCTACAACAAATCAGTTCCTCAGCTGGGACGTGCAAGAGGCCTCTGTGCCCTGCATGGGGCTTACTGCGCTGGGCATCTCATCATGCTGGTCGGGGCTGGGCTGCGTGAGACCACCGTCCAGCCCAGGATCCCAGAAACGAAAAGAAGTGACACTGCAGAGATTATGGGTGACGAAAAGCAATTAAAAATGGAAGGCGGGGAAGGGAAGTAAAAGTGATGAAGATGTTTGGTAAGTGTAGGTACTAATGCCTGAGCTGAATGGAATCATTACGAACCCACACATATACACTAATAAAAAATAAAACCACTGTATGAAGCTGCCCGAATGAAACGTCCTCTCTCTCTCTTTCCAGCAGTCTCCTGGGATGTGGCTTTGTCGCCTTCTAGGATGACAGACCTTGTGAGAATATGCCGTGAGCCCAGCTCGGCCCAGGTAGGTTCCTCAGTGGCTCAGATGCACCTACACTCTGTGACACCAGCAAGGCCCTGATGACCTGTTCTTAGGCTCCGTGCAGGAGACATCAGACAGGCAGGCTGCCCACCGTGAGGCTTTCCGCGTGCGGGCAGGCCTCCCAGATGCCACCCCACACTACCAAGTTGCAGGGGCTCCCCAGGAGCCCCATCACAGTGTGTGCCAAAAGGAAGAGCTGCCTGCCTCGCCCTCACCCAGCTTCAGGGGGACAGCCTGGTGATGGGGCCACTCCAGGCTCCTGGAAACTGGTACACTGACACCTGCATCCTCTAGCTACGTGGGAACCAACAAAGGACTCTGGTTTCTTCAGGCTCTTCTCTCCTTGAACACACACCACTGCAAAAAGTGGGACCTCAGGAGCGTGTGGTACAGCTGGGACAGTTCAAGCTCTGACCTGGGCTCTCTAGGTTCATCTGGGGACTGTCATCACTGCTAATAGCATTGTGGCTCAGAGGCTACACAGCACCAGCTCAGAAAGGCTGTTCAGCCGCAACAAGCCAGGGTCCGAGGAAAGGTGGAGTGTGTACCAACCAATCTCCCAGGTGGAAAGGAATGGCCAGCGCTGGCCATACAGTGGAGGGACAGACGCAGAATGGCCACGCAGGAGAGAAGGCACACTCCCACCAGCAGTACTGGCCAGAGAGATCGCCAGAGCTTGCGGGACACAGTTCTGGGGGCAAAGTTACAGCTCAACAATTTCTTAAAAGTAGCAGTATCCTCACAGGTGCCTTCCATATCTCCAAGTGCTCAAGCCCAAGGTGAACGGTGGCAGCCATTACTACCTGGTCACACACGTGGCTGCAAGTGCGCTATTGTCAGTGTCCAGAACAGCAGGATGGAGCACTGTGCTGACTCATACGGGCAAGACCACGCTGCGTTCCACCAAACTTCACTTCTGGGAGCAGCAGAGTGAGGCCTGGCCCACTGTCTCAGCTCACCGACCCCTGGCCTAGGACACCACTGTCCTGGAAACTAACATGGAATCTCTGCTTCTTCCTTTTCCCAGAGAGAGATTACAATTTTCCTTTGCACCAAGTTAGGTGACAGCATTACCCAGTATCAAAAGCAATCAATCTTGTTCCAACAGCACCCACCCCTGAACTCCCTCTGCCGTTTATACATGAGGGCGAATCTTCTAATCCCAGCTGGCATCCTCCAGAGCAGCAAGCCACTGTGCCGCCACCCCTGCATCACACACGTGCTCAACGACTTCCTGAGGTTGTGACCCACTTGGGCAACCAAAACCCCTGTCCCACAACCAACCACAACACCCTGCCTCACTTCCTGTGGTGTTGCCACAACTGGGTACTTAATAAAGAAAGAGAGGAGCCAGGATTAATGGTGCAGGCTTGTAATTCCACCACTGTGGGAAGCTGAGGCAGGAGGATCTCAAGTTTAAGTTTAGCCTGGGCAAGTTAAAATTTCCTAGTTTCCTCCTATTTAGTCATCCTCAGAGAAGCTAAATATACAAACTTCTGAATGTTTCTCTCCTTTTCTACTTCATATTCTAAGTCATTTATCCAATGAGAAAATGTATTTTTGTTTTAAGACAGGGTCTTGCTCTGTAGCCCAGGCTGGTCTTGAACTCATTATAGAGCCCAGGCTGGCCTTGGACTCACAGCAATCCACCTGCCTCAGGCTCCTGAGTGCTGAGATTACAGGCATGTGGCACCATGCCCAATTTTATGTGGTGCTGGAGAAAGGGGACTCGAACCCAGGGCCCTGAGATTGCAAGGCAAGTGCTTTAACTGCTGTGCCATTCCTCCAGACTCTGTATTTTATCATTAAATTAGAATATAAAAACATACAGTGATCCTGTCTATTTTTTTTGGGGGGGGGGCGGTCCTGATGATTCATCTCAGGGCCTTTAACAGTGAGCTACACTTTTTATTTTGAGAAAGCATCTCACTAAGTCACTAAAGTGCCCAGGCTGGGCTCAAACTTGGGACCCTGCCTCCGTCCCCGGTGCAGGGATGACAGGTGTGTGCCACTATGCCCAGCACAGGAAGAGGGCAGAGAATGCACTTGCACGTTCTCAGTGGTAAAGCATGTGTTTAGTGTGCACAATGGCCTGACTCCATCCCCACTGTCAAGAGTAAAAACAAAAAATAAAGAAGGAGCCAGGTGTGGTGCTGCACACTAGTCCCAGCACACTGGGGGGCTGAGGCAGAAGAACGACAACAGTGAAACCAGCGTGGGCTGGGTTGTGACCTCAGGCCCGCCTAGATTTAGCCTCAGGAAAAAGGTAGGGGGAGAGGGTATTAAATCTAAGGTCTATGAGTCCCATGAAAAACTTGTATGTGGACATAGGGAGGCACCTATGTCCCTCAAATTCTCAACTATATCAACTAACCAAAAAAGATAAGCACCTGCAGTTTAAGGCACGGGTCCCCAACCTTCTGGGCACCCGGGAACAGGTCTGTGGATGAGGGTGGTAGGCAGTAGCCCTAGCTCATGCAGCACCACCACAGGCCACCAGGCACTAGATCCCATGAAGACCACACAGCCCAAGGCCCTCGCAGCGTCCCTGGCTCCTGTGCAATCTGCTGCCACTGCAGATATGACACACGGCGGAGCTCAGTCGGCTGCGTGAGTGGCAGCGAGCGGACGTAAATACTGGTGATGCTTCTGTACAGCTACTGTTCATTTCCTACTGTGCAGCCCAGTTCCTGACAGGCCACAAGAGGAGAGCCGACCATGGCCTGGGTGTTGGGGACCCCAGTCCAAGGAAAGTAAGGACTGAACACAGAAAGTATCAGTGGTGACACACACCAAGATTCTCTCTTGTCTCCTGGCACCAGCAGGTTTTCATGAGGTCTCCTAAGAGGGACACGCTCCAGTCCAACCCGGTTCTTCAGCGCAAGGTACCCAAGCTAGGACGTCGTAGCCGCAAGCACCTGCCCAGGCTGTCGGAAACGGGACGGAAGAACCAACCAGGCAGGCTGTGGCTCGCATCCCCAGGGATGTGGCCACCAGCAACTCGACAAGCACTGCTCGACCCTCTGCCCCGTTTGGGGTGTCTGGTGGGTCCCAGGACCCCGATTCACCCCATTATGAGAGGGCCCCGGGAGGTTTTACTTATATGGTTTATATTTACCGATGTTTGCCATACTAGAAAACAGACATTTAAAAATATTTAATAAGTCATTTAAAAGTCAAATAAATCATTATTTTTTCCCCTTAGAGACGGGGTCTCACTCTGTATTCCAGACTGGTGGTCTTGGACTCCCTATGTAGCCCAGGCTGACCTCAAACACATAGCAACACTACTGCCTCAGCCTCCTGAGTATCAGAATTATAGGCACATGGCCACCACACCCAGAACGAGCATGTTAATATGTTTTAAGGTAAAAACATACAATTTTCCCAAAATACTAATGGCAAGAGTAGCATTCTTTTCTGCTTAGGGCAATGGTGTCCTGTCTGGCTTAATGCAACACAGCTGGATTCGCACCTAGCCTCGGCACACAGTGTGCTAGAGCGAGTGCCCGGTGGAAGTACCTGAGGACACCAGGCTGCATGAGCGCAGACCCGGGCCTCTCCAGAGCCCCAGGGCACCAGTGATGGAACCCAGGACCTTCCCACCGAGGTTCATCCCCAGCCCATTTTGAGACAGGGTCTTCCTAAGTCATTAAGTTGCCTAGGCTGGGCTTGAACTTACATCTTCCTGCCTCAGCTTCCCAGAGCACCGGGAGTACAAGCCTGCACCACTGGGCCTGGCTCATGCTTGTTTGATTTTAAAGACTGGGTCTCACCAGGTTTCCGAGGCTGCTCCACGCCTCAAAGGATCCTCTGCCTAAGCCTCTTGAGTAGCTAGGACCACAGGACTCTGCCATTATCCCCGAATAGAGACGTTTTCTTGGATTCTATGTTAAACCTAACAGGGGCAGCTCTAAAGGCTGGTGAGGCAAGTCAGCTGACACTGTGTCATGGCCTTGTCGCACTCCATGGGGGCAATTCCACCTTTTTGTGTGTATTAGTGGGGACTGACACAGAGCTTTCACACTGTGTTATACCCCAGGCACTTTTTATGGGTTACTTGAGACAAGAGTCTTGTTAAACGGCTAAACTGCCCAGGCTGGGTTTGAACTTGCAGTCCTATTGCCTCAGTCTCCCAAAGTGCCACAGGGCTCAGCTTTCCACTTTCAAGGGTCAGAAAATAACATGACACACTGTATTAAGTGGAAGACACAGTGTACAGATGTTTCAAACCCAGAAACATTTTTAAAAAGATCACAGGGAGCTAGAGGAATGGCAAAGCAGTTAAAGCTCTTGCCTAGTGAGCACACAGCCCTGAGTCCGATTCCCCAGCACCAGATAAGCTGGGCATGGTGGCACACGTCTGTAATCCCAACACTTGGGAGGCTGAGGCAGGAGGATTACTGTGAGTCCAAGGCCAGCATGGGCTCCATAGTGAGTTCAGGATGGCCTCAGAAGCACACCAACCTTGGCTACAGAGCGAGATCCTGTTTCAAAACAAACAAACAAAGATCACACTGTTGACATCAACTCTGTTCCCATCAGCAGTCTTCTAAGAACTGGGAGCCAGTCAAGGGACAGTGGCGGAGAGGACCTTCTCCCACAGCGTTACTTTCTATTCAGAAGCACAAGTTTCATCCTGGCAATAAGCACAGCTGGTTCTCCTTAAAGTGACATGTGCCTTCATCCATTTTCAAGGCGATGCCTGCCAAGAGCGTGTGCGGACCGGTGGCTCGGCATCCCTTCAGACACTTATGGCTTTCCCTGGGAGACACGCAGGCGGCCCGCAGCTTGGACTCTCCCATGCAAGGCTGCCCCGCCAGCCTTGAGTGGTCTGCGGGTGGAGTACCCGATGCCTCCTTCTCATTCTGCCCTGCAGAACAGTACACATGTCCTCAGGGAAAGGTCTAATGACATCAGTGGCTTCTACAGCACCAAGGCCACTTGCAGTGACAGGAGCCCTTTTCACCCCTGTGAGCAGGGGCACCGAGGAATGCTATGGCTACTGGCTATGGGGACACGCTAGTGACCTAGCCTGACTTTTTTACCCACTACTGCTTGCTCAGAAAGCCAACGACGCATAATCATGAAGCAGCCAGCCCTGCAGACCCCTGGCAGGGAAATGCCACCCCAGCCTGCCCTTCCTCCAGCCACGGCAGCTCGGGAGATCGCTCTTCTAGGCCCTGTCGCTGGACAACTGCCATTTGTGTGATGGCCTCAGAAGCGCACATGAGAGTCAACTAGAACCAGTGACAGGCCTGTCATCCCAGCACTCTGGAAGGCTGAGGCAGGAGGATCAAAAGTTCAAGCCCAGCCTGGGCAACCCTGTGTCAAAATCAAAAATAAAAAGTGGGTTGAGGACAAAGCTTAGTGCAAATGCACTGAGCTCAATTCCCAGGACCAAAGAAGAGAGGAAGTGTCTCCAGAGCTCTCCCACAGCAACACCAGGCCACACAAAAAATGGGCCGCAATGGAGCTGGTTATCAGATTTCTGCCATCTACTCTATGCCGGTCCCAAAAGATGTGACACTGTACAGGCAGGCCCGAAGAAGACATTACGAGCTGTGTCCCCTCCCAGGGGCTGCAGCCAGCAGAGAATCTCCATGACACAGGATGGTGAGTAGCAGGAGAGACAAGGACCCGGTGGACACAGGCGGCATTCTCTCTCATGCCTTCCTTATACGCCAAAGAAATCCCAGACATATAAGCAGCAGAATCCGAGCCCTGGAAGCGCAGAAGGACGCAGGCTTTCCCTCACCTACAACCCCTCAGCCCTTGCTCATCTCACTGGAAACAAGTGCCTCAGGTGGAGCCCCATCAAGGCCTCGCAGGGAATCGTCAGACAGAGGAGCCACAGAATGGGAAGAGAAGGCCAGGCTCCACCCGGCAAATCCGATAGGACAGGGAACCCCAACTGAGACACTGGACCAGTATAGACACCCAGCCTGTTAGCAACCGGACCGCACAGAAGTGAGTGGCGAGCCAGAGTGTGGAGCTTCACCAGTATTTACAGCTGTTCCCCATCACCTGCCTGACCACCTGAGCTCCACCTCCTGTCAGATCGGCAGTGACATCAGATCTCACAGGGGCACAAACCCTATAATGAACAGCTCATGGGAGGGATCCCACCTGCTGCTCCTTGTGAGCATCTAACGTGACTGCTGATCTGACAGGAGGTGGAGCTGGGGAGGTAACGTCAGTGCTACCCCACACCATTCACAAAAACCGTCTCCCATGACTGGTCCCCGGGGCCCAGCAGTCTGGGGAACCACTTTCTGTACCTGGAGACACTACTGCCTATGGCTGTCACGTGCCTAGCTGCTCTTGGACGGCCCAGATCTCTGAAGGGTGAAGGGAGACACACTTGAGGCGCAAACACATGGAACCAGTAGCTGGCAGTGTGCTTGTCCCCTTTTCCCGATGCCCCCAGGACAGAGCCACCATAGTTACCTAAGGGTCACCTGCCTGCACCCAGGCCTTTCTGGAGACTTCTGTTCAGGGAACATGGCTGCCCTAACTCCAGAGTGCTGGGGACTGGACCATTTTTCAAAATACGAGATGAATGCCTGTGTGGATGAGCTTGAAGGTGCCCCATTGAAGACGCCCTGTCCTAATCTAAAAGGGCTTCTGCCTACTTTCAAAAGGTTTGTGATGTTTGCTGGTAGGAGATAGTCCAAGGCATTGTACTTAGTCTCTGCTAAACAAAATCCCATGCTGCCCCCTGCTGGAGAAATGCAGCCACGACAAAAGCATCCATCCTCCTTTACTACAGATGCTGGGCCTTGCCGGCGGCGCTACTGCCCTCCCTCCCACGTCCTCAGCAGAGGAGGAGGACCAGGCTCGGGCAGGGGCGGGGTGGGGCGCGAGTCCCCATCATCCTGCCCTCTAAGGTCTGCACCAGGAAGGGGAAAAGCAGCCGGTGGAAACTGGCCGGAGCTCCTGTGGGGGATGGAAGATGCCAAGGAAGGCAGCAGACAGTGGAGGAATGCCACCTGGGGGTTTCTGAAGGGTTTTGGGGGCAGGGGGAGGGGTGGCACTGGTGATTGAACCCAAGGACCATGCACTGAGCTACTTCCCCAGCCCCTTTTCATTTTTCTATTTTGAGACAGGGTCTCACTGCATTAGTTAGCTGACAGGCTGGGTTCCAACTTGTGATATTCTGCTGCAGTCTCTTTGTGTCATGTGACTTCACAGGTGCTCTGAGACAGCGCTGACTCGCCAACCCCCAACCTCAAAGTCATGTCTGTGCCATGGCAGTCTGGGCTGTGGCAACACCCTGGTGAGGCCACACACCTTTTTCTCTATGGTGTCTTTTCAGACAGGACGCATGGCAGAAAAACTGAGATGCATCAGGGCCCAACAACACGACTGCTATAATACCCGGTAGTTTTAAAGTTCTTCCCGGCGGCTGGAGAATAGCATGTGGTTACAGCACTTGCCTAGCAGGCGCAAGGCTCCGCATTCAATTCCCCAGCACTCTGGAAGCAGGACCTGGTGGTACAAGTCTGTAGTCCCAGCACTCAGGAGGCTGGGGAAGGAGGATTGCTATGAGTCTGAGGCCAGCCTGGGCTACACAGTGAGCTTAGGTTTATCTGGGCTACAGAGTGAGACCCCATCCCAGAAAAAAAAAAAAAGTTCTTCCTAGCCTAGCCTCAGAGTTTCATTTTCACTTTAAATCAATGCTAAAGCTGGGCCTAGTGGTACAGACTTGTAATCACAGCACCGTGAGAGGCTGAGGCAGGAAGGACACCAATTCAAGCCCAACCAGGGCAAATTAGCAACATAATTGAGACCCTGCCTCAAAATCAAAAATAAAAATGAGTTGGAGACATAACTCCACGTGCAGGCTCTAGGCTCGGTCCCTAGTACAAAAAAACGAATGAATGCATGTCAGCACGCCTACCCCAGTGCTGCTTCCAGTCCACAGGGCTGTCCTCACAGCACAGTATGACCTGGCCCTTCCAAGATGCGTGTCCTTTGACTCAGTGTGAGAAAAGGGAAGAATCACAGTTGCAACTGGAAAGGACGTTGCATGCCCCAGGCCTCCCGGGCATCTGGCCTCTCGTCCTCAGCACCCCTCCCCAGCACCCGTGCTGCTCCTACAAGGGCAGGCTCAGCCTCCCAAGCCTGTTCCAGGAAGCCAGCCTATGAGGGCCACAGGTCCGCCAACCTCCAGGACTATTGTCCATTTTCCCGCCACTGCCCATGCCTGGCAATGAGCCTGCCGCCCTCCCAAGCAGGGCCCTGCCGTGGGCTCAGAGATAGCAGGGAGCACCAAGGAGCACAGAGAACTTGCCTTTGCCGTCTGTGGCCGACGCTTCCTGTAAATGTCGGATTGACCTAAAATAAACATTTGGAAAACAAAGCTTAGCTGGTGAATTCGTGCTTTTCTCTAGTTCCAGCTCTAGTTCCTCGAGGCCTCAAATTCTTTCATCATAAACAGAGAGCACTGGACTAGATCACTTTATAGCACTCCCTAAAAAGGGATCTCTGCTAAGCAACGCTGAGCCCTCTATAGCGCTGCAGCCTGTGAGGGCCAGGCGCCCTCTGCTGGCCCAGCTGGCAAGCGCTGCAGTAGCTTCTTGGGTCTCTCCCGCCCTATGCTCTGAAGACTGCTGGGCCTAACTCAACCCACCTCTGAGTCTAGGTCTGGAAGTCACAGCCTGCGGTGTCCCGCAAACGCATTCCACCTGTCTGGAGATTTCTAACCACGGGCAAGGCTGGGCTCCTGAGAGTCGCTGTCTCCGTCATTACACGTCAGGCACCAGGACACTGGCATTACTACAGAAGGCGTGGATCAGAGCTCCAGCCATGGTTCACAGCCACCAGGAAAGGCTGCCCAGCATGGGCAGGGCAGCGGGAGGAAGATGGTCGGGGGTGTGGCCGGCTGGGTCACCCCTCACACGGTCACTTTTATCTGTCAGTCACTTCTACAGCTCTGGGGTCTGTCCCGATGTAAGAATGGAACAGAGCAACGTGTGGAAGCCACCAGGACAAAGCTGCTGATCAACTAGCCCGGACCAAAGCCAGTGTTTAAAAAATGACTGACTCATTCTTTCTGTTCTCTCTCTCTCTCTCTCTCCCTTCCTCCCCTCCCTCTCCCTCTCTTACTGTCTCTCACTCAGTACTAGGGACAAGCCCTGGGCCTTCACACTAGGCTACAACTCCAGCCCATTTTTATGTTTTGCTTTTGAGACAAGGTCTAGGTCACTAAGTTGCCCAGGCTGGGCTCAAACTTGTAATCTTCCTGCTTCAGCCTCCCAGAATGTTGGGATTACAGCTCTGTGCCACCAGATCCAGCTCTGATACTATTTCTTAAACTATCTTTCTAGTACTTATTGAACTTTTCCCCTGATTTCACAGTGCTGTCCAGCGTGCCAACCTTAAGGATTCCTGACACGTGGCACCTGCTCATAAGTGCCGTAATTAGTAAGTGGCAGGAAATGGCCGCAGGGGGCACACAGCTGCCAGATCCGACGCTTCCTGCTTCTGAATGTGCAGTGCCCGGTCTTCAGCTCCACCCTGCAGATGCTCCTCTCTGGGAGGCATGCCAGCTGCCCGCTGCAGATGCCCGAGGCCCTAGGTCCTGGGCAGGGCGGCAGGGCAGCTGCGGCAATCAGGGCGCCACATTTGTGCTGTCCTCTAGCACCCCGGTAGCGGTCTGCCTCACTCACGGACTCACACGCTGGGGCACAGAGTTAAGCACAGAGTGACACTCCCTGGCGGGAGTGAGGGATCTGCTCCATGGTCTCCGCTAGTCTAAGTCGTTAGAGGAGCTGGCCTGGTGGTGCAGCCCTATAATCCCAGTACTCAGGGAGATTAAGGCAGGAAAATCTCAAGTGTGATCCCGAACTGGGCAACTCAGTAAGACCCAGTCTCAAAATCAACAACTAAACAGGGCTGGGGATGTAGCTCACATGCCCTGGGCCTGATCCCCAGTACCACAAAAACAAACCAATCAAAAGATCACCATAGTAACTGCGTGACCTGACAAGCCACCTCAAGGACCTGCGAGGGGCATCTGGTTTCCCCTGTGCTTTACCTCAGAGGAAGTCACTGCATTTACATGGCCAATGTGACGAGGTCAGTGACACTCAGGGTGAGTGTCACTGTCACCAGCCTGCCTTCCTCTACTTGGCTCCTGCTACACTGGGACCCGTCTGCCTGGGACCTGACAAGAATGCTCCTCCTCCCATGCCCTGGCTGACACCACGCCAACACTTCTTAACATGTCCATGTATCTGCAGCCAGCTCCAGCAGGACCACAGCGCTATTCTCACAAGAGCCAGAAGCCTGCACGGGGACAGTGAGAAATTGCCATGTTCCTCCTCATTTTCCAATCATCTACCGATGCAGGCTCTAGGACGCTGCTACTGAGCCCTATTCCCAGACCCATGCTGTGTGGGGGTGTGGGGGCAGGGGCAGCCTAACTCTACCAGAACCTTCTGGGTGACCTAATGATGATATGGGGTCATGCCCTGGATACTGATTCTAGAGATTCACAGAGCCTTTTTTTTTTTTTTTTTTTCCCATCAGCGTACTAGGAATTAAAGTCAGGGCCTTTACCCTGAGCTACATCCCCAACTCTTTATTTATTCATTTTTAGTTTCTGAGACATGGTCTTGCTCTATAGTCCAGGCTGGTCCTGAACTTAACTTTTTTAAAATTTTGAGTTGAGATCATACTAAGCTGTCCAGGATTGGCTCAAACTTGGAACCTTCCTGCTTCGTACTGGGATTATTGGTTTGCGCCACCAGGGTCCAACTTAAAGCCCTGTTTTAAAAATACCTATCCTGTACAATTGGGACCCATTGGCACGGGTCAGTGTGGCTGCTGAGGAGACAGCCCAGCCGAGGCGGGCATGTGGGCTCCCTCTGGGAACACTCACCAAACCACTGGGAAGAGGATAGCACCACAGCACAGCAGGTCCACCAGAAACAGAGAGTCCTTCCACAAGCTGTACTCGGTCGTGCCCTCCTCCGTGGACTCGATGATGATGTAGGCCACATTTGCCAGGACCTGTGGGGCACAGGGAGTTGCTGTGGTCCCACAGCACCACAGCAGGCCTTCACCAGGCCCTGCAGACCCGCAGCTACAGGCCACAGGACTGCTTCAGTCCCATGTGCTCCTCCAGACTTGGCCGCTGTGCTCTCGAGAGGCAGTGCTGTGACTCACAGGGCGAGGCAGCATGTCCGCATGTCTGCTCAGGGTAGGCACGGCCTCTACTCTGTCATCCCTGGGAATGGTCAGAGTCCCAAGCTACTCCCCACTCCTCCCAAATGGGACCGAATCCAGGGCCTTCACACTGAGTTGCATCCGTAGCCCTTTCTTACATTTTCTTGAAACAGGGACTCGCTAATTCAGTAAGTTGCCCACTAGGGGTTCAAATTTGTGATCCTCCTGACTCAGCCTTTCCGAATGCTGGGATTACTAGCATGCAGCGCCATGCATGGTCCCTAAGCGTTCTTCTTCTTCTTCTTTTTCTTTTGGGATAGGGTCTCCTCTGTAGTCCTGAACTCACTCTGTAGCCCAAATTCATGGCAATCTGCCTGCCTCAGCCTCCAAAGTGCTGGGATTACCGGCATGTGCCACAATGCCTGGTTTAGGTGGTGCTGGGTAACTGAACTCGGGGCCTTGCGCTTGTCACGCACACGCTCCTACCACTGTGATACTCTTCCAGTCCCCTGAGCCTTCTTGTAGGTAACCTAATGATCCCAAATCTACCATGCTGGAGAAACCATGCAAAGACCAAAGACACCCAATGTCTCCCAGCTGGCCCACACCCATGTGATCACACATACCCAGTCACTGTCTGACCCTGGCCACACAAGACTACAAGTCAGACCCGCCCAGTGAGGCTACTTACTTCCACAGCCCTCACCCATGGGATGTGAGAGAGACCCTGGTTGCTGTTGTTGTAAGTCACTTAGTTTGGAGTAGTCTGGGATGCAGCAGCAGGTAACTGAGTCACTCTGCTTTGGGGGGCTTGGAGCAGAGTCACTCAGGTGCTAGGTGAGTGGTCCTTTACACTCTACTGAGCCTCACACTCCTCCCAAGTCCTCCCTGTCATGGACTCCGCACAGCTGCTCACTGGCCCACCCATGCCCACTGCTTGCTCCTGCTCTCAAGGTCAGGGATCTCTTCACACATAGGGTTAATTCGATAATTAGGCTCTCAGCCTTTCAGGAAGGCTTGGCTGGTTACACTGCAGCGCTACTGAGCCTGGGAAAGATCCCAACACAGGATGTGGTCTTTCGGAGCTTCCTCACCGGGATGGTGGAGAGCTAACAATCCTGCCCCTGCCCCTGCCTCCACGGGGAGCCTGCGGGCCCAGGGTTCTGCTGCAAAGGTGACGCCACATACCAGGGAACACGGAGCTGCTGTGCCATCATCTGGGAGTCTCCAGACACAAGGACCCATTCTATAAAAGACTTACAAATTATCCCTGAACCCAAACTTGATACAAATTGTAAAAATCAATTTATAACTTTAGTCCCCCCACTGACACCAGTGTCTGGAGTCACCCCTGACCTAAACACGCACACCTGTGGCTTCACCTATGTGGTAGAGAGCAAAGGCTTTCCCAGTGGAGATGCGTAACTCCACTGTCCGTGATCCGCACACATCCGCAGGGTCTCAGTGCTGAATGTGTCAATAAAGTCCTCCCGGGCCAGTTTGTATGGGAACACTGTCAGTCAGGGCAGGAATGTGGCTCAGGGGAGAACACTCACCTAGCCTGCCGGAGACCCTGGGCTCCAGCCCCAGGAATACAAGGAACTCTCCTCCAAAGCAAATAAAACAACTTCCCGTCACTGCCTACAGCCCAAAGGAAGCAGGCCCAACTTTTCAGGCTGACGTTAGAGGACTTCCCAGACTAGGCCCACAGTGGGAATGCTCAGAACCTCCTTATATTTATTTTCACAGTCCACGTCTCCTTGGAGTGACGCAGCTTGCGAGCTTGTGCTCAACCTTCAGGACAGCGGGCAGGAAAGACGTTGCCCCACCGTCCCTGCCAAGGCCTGGGGAAGAAGAGCCAGGCTTGGGAATGGTGTGAACCTGCTGAGGGAGGAAGGCCCCAGCTTGGCAAATAGGAGGACACAGCTTCTGTCACTTTTAAGCTCTGAGACCCTGGCAGGCTACGGAGCTCGATCTGGGTACGCAGTGGCCCCATGGCCGGTGGGTCTGTATGATCCCAGCACCTTTGGCTCAACGGCTAGCAGTATCGCAGGTTTCTGAGGCTCCTTCTTTATCTCTGCCACATGCCTCACCTTACACAGGCAACCAAGCCCCTGTTCTGTCACAAGGCCCTCCTGAATCCTACTAGCCTGTCTGACCACTTGTCTTCCTCAGAAGCTCATAGCAACTGGCCTGTACCATTCAACTCATGTAAACTTGTGTTGCTGACCGTTGTAAGCATAGTTCAGCTGCAAACTGTATCTGCAGCTAGTCACCAGAGGTATACAGATGGATATGGTGCCCAAGGGGAGATGTCCCCTCCTACTCACCTGTACACGTACATCGTGCTCCACAACATAACAGCAGGTGGCAAAAGCCGGTTTGGTCCAGCAGGCTACATGTCCCTGCTGTAAGCACTGTTTTGAATGAACCCTGTGTCCGTGTTCTCCCTCCACTGTGACCCTTGATTATAAGAGAAGACAAAGCTTCTCTCTGAAGGGGCTCAGAACCTTGCAAGGGTCACCCTAGCTCATGGCTTCCAAACACAGGAAGGGTTTAATGCACGCTTCCCCCCAGGGCCCAATGTCACAGTCTAGCTTGTAGGCGCATGCCAGTGTCACTGTGAGCTCTAAAATGCTCTGTGGATAAATCCCCGTGTCTGGGCTTTCTTGCCTAAGAACCCGGTTTGGTTTTTTTCCTCGTTCTCACACATGTTCAGAGTAATTCAGCCTCAGGACCTCTGCACATGCTCTTTGGGGGAGAGGCCCATTTTGTCAGCCAATGGGATGCAGAGGAGGAAGTAATGCGTCTCCACGCGTTCTGCAGCTCTCTTTCCACAGTCTGGGCTCACAACATGGCCGACAGCCAAAAAGGATCCCAGCGTCATGACCTGAAGTCTGGGTGTGTCACAATTCAAAGATGGGGCCCTCTCCCTCACCCTCTCCCTCCTAAGGTAGAAGCTGGCCATTCTGAGTGAACTGAGACCCCACAAAGGCTGAGGAAGTGGCAAGCGGTGCAGGGGTCCCTCACCTGCAGAGGGATGACAATCATGAAGATCTTCTTGTCCTTGTCAGACAGGATATGCTTAATGAAGGCCCAACCGGTGCCGATGAGCGCGATGGTGATGAACAGCAGTGCCCCCTTCAGGCTGCGAGAAAGAACAGCACGTGCACAGCAGTGGGTTTCCCAAGGCTTGCCCCACCAGGCCTCAGATCAGAAAAGACAAGGTGGCCAAATCAGGCGGCTCGTGTGATCAATATCTCTTCCAGTGAGCACCAACAGTCAGCTCTGTGCCCTATAACTTCAACAGCCAATGGCTGCGGGGAAGAAGAAGCATGCCACGTGCCCAAGTTCCCAAGTCTAGGCAGCCACCTGTGCACCATCTGTCCCTAGGCTGGCAGGGGCCTAGATGGACTGCCACAGGAGAGAAACACTGGTCAACCTGGGGCCAACTTCTCCTACTGCGGGTTCTCCAAATTTTTTCTTGGTAGTACCGGTGACTGAGCCCAGGACCTCCACACTGAGCTACAACCTCAGCCCTTCCTCCCTTCCTTCTGTCCTTCCTCCCTCAAGACAGGGCCCTGTTCCGTAGTTCAGGCTGGTAGTAAACTACGTAGCCCAGACAATCCTCCAGCCTCAGTTTCCCGAGAGCTGGAATTACAGGCTAGGCATGCATCAGCATTTTGGGGTGTTTTTTGAGACAGGATCTCACTCCGTAGTCCACGCTGATCCTGTACTCAGTATGCTGCCCAGGGTGGCCTCTTATGCAAGGCAATCCTCCTGATGTAGCCTCCTGAGTGCTGAGATTAAAGTCATGCACTACCACACCCAGGTAATTTTAGGTGGTGCTGGGGGATTGAATTCAGGGCCTCATACATGCTTAGCCCACGTTTTATATTTGGTTTCGAGACAGGGTCTCACCAAGTTGCTATGCTGCTCAGGCTGAGCATGAACTTGTGCTCCCTCTGTCTTTGCCTCCCAGAGTGCTGGGATTACTATAGGTCTGAGCCATCAGGCCTGCCTTATTTTTTCTCTGTGGTGCCAGGGAACAAACCCAGTAGCCCTGTGCCTTCTCAGCGAGTACCCAATCGGAGCCACCCTGGCCCAGCCAGCTCCCTGCATACTCACAGGTGGGTGATGTAGTATACGACGGCCCAGCCTTCGATGGGGAAGCCCTGGGAGGAGATGTAGTGGTAGTCGATCTGCAACGCAGAGCCATGCATGAGCAGGGCCACTCCACCCCGAGAACCACCAAGGGACAGCAGAGGACCAGGGTGAGGACGCCCCGCCTGCCTGCTGCCTGGCCCCTCACCTGCCACTTCACTACTTCAGAAGCGGGACCCAAGGTTCCATGTGACCAACTTCCAGCCTGGCTCTCTTGAAGCCACCCATCCCCACTGACAAGCGGATGCCAGTTTTCCTCTTAAAAATCTCCAGTGTCCGAACACCACACGTCTCCAGTAGCCCATCTCAGGGCTTCATCCTCACAACCTTCTGCTTATGTAAATACATCACAGTGGGTCAGGAAAACTAATTAATTAATTAAAAAATACCATCTGTGTGTAATCATTTGGCTTCAACTACTTTTTCTTAAAAGGAAAAAACCCTGTAAGTTTCTAGACACATGAGGTCACCAACGTATTTTTAACTGGAGTGGCAAGATTTAGCAGTGTACCCGAAACGACTCCCTGTGAAGCCCACTGCCCGGACAGCAATGGATACATCTTTCATCCTATCTAAATAGTATTTAGAAAAATAAATAATTAAATAGTATTTTAGAGCTGGGTGCAATGGCACATACTTATAATCCCAGCTCTGAGGGAGGCTGAGGCAGGAGGATCACAAGTATAAATCTCACCTGGACAACTTGGTAAGACTTTGTCTCAAAATTTAAAAAATAAGAGCTGAAGATATAGTTCAGGGTCAAGGCCCTGAGCTCAGTCTCTACTGCCTAGTACTAGCAAAAAAGAAAAGAAAAGAAAAGAAAAAAATACATATGTATATAATGTGTTCTTTCTCTCTCTCCTCTCTCACAGAAAAATATTCAAGTGACTCCAGGACCCTATAATTTATTATCTTTGTGCCCCACAAAAAAAAAAAAAAACCTAAAATCCAAATAGCTCTCATTTCTTAAGACTATAACTAAATCTGTTTCACTTTTTTCCATGATGTCACTCTTTTTCTTTTCTGTGACAGAGCCTTGCCCTACAGTCCAGCTGGTCCTGAACTCAAAGCTGCGAGTGACTCCTGACGGTAGCAGTAGGCGCCGCACTGCATCTTCACACAGTAACAGCAGTCTCTCAGTTTCACAGTTTACCCAACATGCGACCAGAGGGGCCAAGAGGAGGAGGAGGAAGAGGAGGAGGAGGAGGAGGAGGAGGAGGAGATACGAAGGCCACATCATAGAGACCTGCTTGACCCTGAACAAATCACCTCTGATCTTAATGGAAAGTTTGTGCACTCAGCCAACGAGAAAGAAGCAGAGGGAAGAACTTGAAGCCCAGGAATAAACGCTGCCACTAGCCACATTTTGGGGTGCTGCTACTCTGCTTGTAGGGGCACTCTCCTAGCAGGGGGATATAATAAAGTTTCATACTTCTATCTTCAATGCCTCTGTGTCCTTCCCTTGTTTAAACAGGTGAATCCCTCAGAACTGTTTACCACACTATGTAGTCCAGGCTAGGTTCAAACTCACAACAATCCTCCCACCTCAGCTTCCTGAATGCTGGGATTACAGGCATGTGCCACCATGTCCAGCTTACATGGACTGGGGAATCGAACCCAGGGCCTTGTGCTTGCTAGGTAAGCGCTCACCACTGAGCTATGCCCCGAGCCCTGACATCACTTTCAACCGCAGCAAGAGAGCAGACGAAGTGTGGTCTGTGGGCGTCGCATAGGTCCACAACTGGGGAAGTCATCATCTTACCCCTACAGGAAAGTTCATCTCAATTTCTGCAAGTTCTTGATATTCACAGCTAAGCTCAATTCTGTTTTCTGAAGATCAAAAGTAGGGCCTCTCACACGATAGGCATGCATTCTACCATGGAGCCATACCCAACTTATTGCACCTTTGAGACAGGTTCTCACTAAGTTGCCCAGGCTGGCCTCCAGCTTGCAATCTTCGTGCCTCCCAACAGCTAGGGTTACAGTGTGTGCCTCTGTGCTGCTTGACAGCTCAGTGCTTACACTTCCATCTGTCTTCTTTTCTCCTGCTCAAATCTTTACAGCACCAACTTTCTTTATGTAAGTCTGTGAACACTGAACTTGAATGATAGTAGTAGTACAACTGACTCAGTGGGTAGCACCCTTATCTCAAGAAATACCAAAGCCACAAAGCTAAAAACGAACGTTCTAGGAGAAATCTAGGTCTGTAAGCATTAGGGAGGCTGCGTCAAGCCTCATACGGAGTGTGTATGTACGTGTGTGTGTGTGGGGGGGCCTGTAGCCATTTACCCACCTCTCGCCAGTCCTCCACAGACAAAGGGGACTTCCCATCAGTCTACCCCTTCCTCCTCACTTGTCTTTCCTGAACATCCTCCCACCAGTGGCCTCCACCATGCCAGTACGTACTGCGTGGAACACCAGTGAAAGGGACTTGGTGAAGGGAAGAGCTGCCATCAGCCAGTGGATTTTAAATACATCATTCCTACAAAAACAGAGAAAGGCAGACTAAAATGAGGTTCTGGTCTCCCAAAGGACAGCCGTGGCTTCATATATACTCATAAGATCTCAGGACGTATCCTCTAAGCTAACCACAAACACCACGTCTGTTTTTCTCTGAGACATGGTCCTCGACCTCGCAATCCTTCTGCCTCGGCCTCCCCGGTGCTGAGACTCCAGGCAATGCCACCAGAGTTGTTTCTATAACGGTTCTGGCCCTAGGAGGGGGCGGGGTAGGCCTGCGGCCAGGCCATCACACACTTCTTCCCCACACCTCTGGGAAGGCCGAAAATGACAGCTACAGAAAGGCCTGCAGCTGGCCGGGGCAGGCGGGACAGTGAGGGGAAAGCCCAGGCCGCCATGCCCTTTCTCTCCCTCACCCATGTCATCCCACAGGCAGGAGCGGCCTCTGCGCTGCTGGGTATCACATTTCTCTTCCACTCATACCTCCCCTAGGAATTAACTCAAGGGGGCACACTAGAGACTGGGGAGACACAGGGAGAACTATTCATCAAGCACACAAAGGACAGCTTGAGGAAGAGCCGCAGGGGAAACGCCCCGGACACCAGCCCTTCTCGGGCCACAGCTGTCTCCGTGACCATCACCCAGCAGCCGGGTGGGGGCTGTAGGAGGGAGGGCTGTGGAGCAAGAGCAGCTTATCTGTTCTTCAGGCAAATAACCCTACACTGCAGGCGTGAGAGCTAGAGTAGACATGGGTGTGCAGCTCAGTAGAGGGCAGAGGCGTGCCAAGCCGGCATGCCGGCCGCTGGGTTACAGCTGGGACACACACACAGGAAGCACGAGGCCAGGGACGCCTGCCCTCTGCTGCTATAGTACAGGGACCCCAGGCGCTCTCAGCTGACATGAAATGCACATTCTATGACCTTGGAGAAGACAGGGCTATTTGAAGAGCACGGCCTAAAATTAAAATTAGATACAGCTTTCAAGCCACTAAGAAGATATTCATTCAACAGTGACCACCACCGATGAGTGCAACTGGGAGAGACACTTGCAGTGTGCAAGGGCCGTCTGGGGACTGGTATAAAGAACACGCAAGGGAGTCAGCAAGACAAGAAAAACCCAGAAGGGGACACGTGCAGAGGCAGGACGGCTGGAGGGGCGAGAGCCTGAAAGGGTAACAACCCACAGTGGCAACACCCAGGGCAGCACTGGCCACACCAGCCAGCTAGCAGTGTTGGTGCCAGTGTTGGTGAACATCTGGGCAAGCGGGAGCCTTATGCTCCATGGATGGAAGCAGACATGGGCTGTACAGCCACAAGCAGGCCACCTGGCAGCACTTAATAAAATCCAAAGAGCCCAGGGCCTGCGGTACAAGCCTGTAATCCCAGTATTCTGGGAGGATGAGGAAACAGGACCACAAGTTCTACCCCAGCCTGGGTTTGGTGACTTAGTGAGACCTTGTCTCAAAGTAAAAAATTAAAAAATGGCCTGGGTGTGCAACTAACTTAGTGCAAATGCCCAGGATTCAATCTATAGTATTAAAAAACAAACAAACAAAAAATTAAACCACAAAATTCAACGGGGACAGATCATGACCAGACCTTCAGGGGAGGTCAGAAGGCAGAGGGAGGCACATGCCAGCATTAGCTAGGAACGGGGCGGTGAAGGCACCTTGATAGAGTGCAGAGGCCACCCCTGGCGTACACACCACAGGACCCCATGGAGCACTCAGGACCAACCTGCTGCATGGACACACACCTGGTGGCTGCACTGGGAAAGTGGAGCACTGGGTGGAAGAGCTGGGACTGCTGGCCACAGGTGGGAGAGTCCTGGTGAGCTTCCAGCACGTGTGGTATGGACAAACACTACTTATAAGACTATATGAACGCCCACACTATCTATAAAGCACATGTGAGTGGCTGGCAAGGGAGGGAGACACAGGAAATGAAGGGAAATGACCGGCAGGAGAAGAGCGCACAGTGATATCAAACTGACGCACCGGACTTCCGGATGACCACCCTATGACTTTCCTGTTCTGGTGCCCACCGACTTGAAGGTCAAAAGGGAGGAAGTCGAGGCCCGAGCAGTCAGTCCTCGCTGAGGACGAGAGGTCCCCGGGTGCAGCTCCACCCACCCGAAGGGTTGCACCCACTCACACATCCTGGCAGGCCTGGCCTCTCTGGCAGCTGCACAACATCCTCCGCAGTACATCTGCATGGCAGGGATGTGAAGGGAAGGATGCAGGCCCGGAGGCCACAGCCACCAGGGTTTCAACACTGGCTTGACCTTGACAACCCTGACCTCTCTAAGCCTCAGTAACCTCTTCTGAAAAGGGTCGCCACCACCTCAGCAAGCTGTTGGGACAGAGGCTGGACCGTGCACACAGCAGGCAGCAGTAGGTCACCAGCTGCCTCATCCACCCTATCCAGACCCCTGGGCCCTTCCCACTCCAGGGCCATGGCAACACAACACACACACTTGCCTGCCAGCCCAGTCCTGGCAGGGTGTGTGGGCTAGAACTCTCACCTCCCTTCTTTAGGTCCCAATAAATTTATGTGACAGGTGGGCCCAGTGGCACAGGCCAGTATTCCCAGCACCCTGGGAGACTGGAAGGTTCTGAAGCTTGAGCCAGTCTGAGCAACTTAGTGAGATCCTATCTCAAAAACAAAAAAATAAGAGGCTGGAGGAATAGTTCAGAGGTTAAAAAGCTTGTCTAGCAAGCGCTAAGCCAAGCACTAAGTATCGGACGGGGTTGGAGTTTGATTCCCCAGCGCCACATAAGCTGGGTGTGGTGAAGCACATCTGTATTCCCAGCACTAGGAAGGTGGAGACAGGAGGATTGTGGTGAATCCAAGGCCAGCCTGGGCTCCACAGTGAGTTCAGGGCCCAGCCTGGGCTGCTCAGCAAAAACCCTGTCTCAAAAAAGAAAAGAGAAGAAAAAAAAAAAAAACCAAAAAACAAAAACTGGACTGGAGAAGGAGCTCAGCATACAGACCTTGGGCTTGATCCCCCACACCACATTAAAAAAAAAAAAAAAAAGCAACTTACAAAATAAAGATCTCCCCCCTTCCTGCTCCCAGGGGCTTTCAGCCTTTGAGGTGTGCCTGGCAGCCTGAGGGTCACACCCCCTAAGGTGCCTGAATTTCCCACCTACCAGAACTAGCCCTTGATGCTCCTAGAAGCATGGGGGCAGGAGAGGGGCTCTTTCTGTATGCGTGACACCACAACACGGTAGCAGGCAGTCCTACCAGTGTTATGGCAGCTTCATCAGCTGCCTAAGTGAACTGCCGACAACGACCATCACTCCGTGAAGGGAAATTAAAACACCCCTGAGCACCTGTCTAGGAGCTGCGCGGCAGGCATGTTCAATCGCATCTGCGCAGCATCAGTCTCGGATGGGGGAGGGGGCACAGAATAAACCTAAGACTTGCAGAGGACAGCAGAGCCACCATTCCTGCCCCGATTTTGTAGCTGAGATTAAAAAAAAGAGAGGTGCAGTGTAAAGGAAGACCAGCCCAAGCTCACACTTCTGGCCTGTAATTCCTATCTTTCTAATAAAACTAAATTAAACCCTCTCGAAAACTAAAAAAATGACAAGGGCTGGGAATGGAGTGCACTGTGAAAGCCCCAGTGTCAACTCCAGCACTGGAAAATAAATAAATAAATAAATAAATAAAAATAGAAACAAAACAAAAAATACTTTCTGGCCTGAAATTTTGGGGTCTTCCTTTCCTTGTGATGGCTGAGTGGTACTCAGCTCACACATGGGTACAGGTGACATCCCACCGGGCCCTGGTGAGGGCAGTGGGTGTCACCATTTGAGCACAGGGGACACCCCACTGGAGAAGGCAGGGGGCATCACAGTGTGGGTACTAGCGCTGGCACCGGCTAAAGCCAGGCTCCAATATTCTACTAGGGACCGCTGGGCCTCCAAGGGCAGGAGGGGGCTCAATTTCCACCCCATAATCCAGACAAAGAATTTTGAGGGTGTTTATCATTTTCTGAATTTCAAATATAACAGTATAATCATCTACCACAACTTATTGGCACACTGGCCTTTTAGTACAGCAAACACGGTCCACTACTTTCTGTGCGGACATGAAACTGTCTTCAGGTCCCATACACACAGCGGCTCCCCAGCACCACGGACAGGAAGTTGAGGCCTGGGGGTTCAAAAAAGCTGGGAAGACCCACTTTGAAGGTGCTCTCTCCAGGGCCAAAAATCTGGAGGTCAGCGGAGGGAACAGTTCAGCCAGGCTGGGCCGACGGCAGCAATGCTGGGCATGCCCTGCGCTCCTCACCTCTCATGTCCTTTCAGGAACAAACAGCACCAGGCTCGGAGGCATGTGCCTTGAATCCCAGCACTCTGGGAGGCTGAGGCAGGAGGATTGTTAAGGTCAAGCCCAGCCTGAGCAACTTCTTAGACCCTATCTCATAATCTCTGGGTTCAGCCTCAGTACTACCAAACCAACGAACAGGAAGCAGAGCCCAAGAAGGCACAGTGAGCTCCGGGAGCAGGGGAGCCAGGGCCATGCTATGGCGACGCTCAGCTCAGCACATGCCTCAGTGTCACTGGAGTATCACGATTTGCATTTCAAACAGAAACAGGGTCACAGGCAGCGGCAGGCTCCCGGAGCTCTGCACACGTGGCCTCCCCGAGCTCAGGAGAGGACGAGCGTACCGTCGCTTGCGCAGGATGTGAATCCAGACAGCCCCAGACAGGAAGAAGAAGAAAGCCATGGAAACGTACAGTTTGGGGAGAGGGATCTCCCCCGCGGAGAGGTAGCTGTCAGGATTCTTCTCTGTGATATCAATCTGAAAGCAACAGGAAATGAATTTTTAGTTTTCAGGAACCGGAACCTGAGCTCTCTCACTTTATTTGGGAGAGGCAATACCAGCAGACAGCAGCACATCCCAGCACACAAGCTGAAGCAGAAACATGGCCCCATGGCATGTATGTATGTATGCACGTATGTATTTTTTCAGGCAGGCTTTCACTCTATAGTCCAGGCTGGTACTGAACTCACTATGTAGCCTAGGGTGGCCTCAAACTCATGGCAAACTTTCTGTCTCAGCCTCCCAAGTGCTGGGGTTAAAGGTATATACCACCATGTTCAAATAACCAATGGCTTTGTATTTCCTTATTTATGAATCCTCTGATGAAGCTCCCTAGCCATGGGCAGAGATGATAATTTGGCCCCATTTTTCTCTTAATGAAGTGCTCCTGAAACTTAGTCTTGGGGCTAGGGTGTAGCTCAGTGGTTAACATGCACCCCTAGTAAGGATTTGAGTTCGAATTCCCCAACATCAAATAGGCTGAGCATAGTGGTGTACACCTATAATTCCAACACTTGGGAGGCTGACGCAGGAGGACTGCCATAAGTTCAAGGCCAACCTGGTCTCCACAGTGACTTCAGAACCAGTCTGGACTATAGAGTGAGACCCTATCTCAAAAAAAAAAAAGAAAGAAAAATAAAAAAGAAAAGAAAAGAAAGAAGCTTAGTCTTGGGGCTTCAAGACATAGTCCAGTGGGATAGTGCTTGCTCTGCAATCACAAGGCTCTGAGTTCAATCCCCCGGCATTGTAAAAACAAAAACAAAAACAAACAAAAACCAGCCAAAGACGCACAGAGGTAGCAAAGCACACTTAGCATGCGCATGGCTCTGCGTTCAATCCCCACTATCAAAAACCTCTTCCCCAAAACAAAAACTACTTTTAGAAACAGACATTGTGACTTCACCCCAACCGCCCCCAGTTCTGGGACTTGAACCTAGGGCTTTCACTATGAACTATATCACCAGCCCTTTTTTTTCTTTCTTTCTTTCTTTCTATCTTTTTCTTTAAGTTGCCCAGACTCGGTCTGAACTTGAGATCCTCCTGTCTCTGCCTCTCAGAGTGCCAGAGATACAGGTATGCCCCAGCAGGCCTGGCTGATGTCTCCAATTTTACACAGGCCAAATCCCGTGACGCAGTCACGTGCGGTACTCACGTCAAGGCTGAATGACAACTTGTCACTGGACTGCCCCTCAACACTGTGACACTTGTGAAAATAAAGACTGTAAAGTCCTTCTTGATCGTCAGTGCTGATGTTAAAGGAAAACTGAAAGAGAAAAACACAGAACGTAAGGGCGCCCCGCCCAGGCCGGACCCGTACCCCTGGGAAACAGCACCAGTGGAAACCGGCCGGATCGACTCACTCATCAGATCTCCAAGAATGGAGTTTAAACGGATGTTCTCTCACCTCATGGTGTCCTTCTGCACTCGACACAATGTTCAAGCAAACAGAAGTGCACACTGAACCCCTCACACCCTCAGTCAGACCCCCCACTTCTTCACTCGCTTTATCACACACCAGGCTGTGGTGTTTTTCTGCAGAAGTCTGCAAAAATAAAATTTCAAGCCAACACATTTTGTTCATTAGATAAAAACACTCTTCAAGGAAAAAGAAGGCCCCTCCTTCCTTCCTTCCTTTTTTTTTATGGTGGTAGTACTGAGGATTGAACACAAGGCCTTTGCTCCGAGCTACATCTCCAGACTTTTCTGTTTATTTGTGACAAGGTCTCTTTAAGTCGCTAAGCTGCTCAGGCTGAGCTCCAGCTTGCAATCCTCCTGCCTCAGCCTCCCAGACAGTTGGTACTATAGGCCTGTGTCACCAGCCCGGGGTTAGGTTCATTTAGGTCTTGAAAAGGACCAATACCTCACTAACACTTGCATGTACAATTTGATATTATATACCTTTATTTATTTATTTATTTGAGACAAGGTCTCACTCAATAGTTCAGGCTGGTCCTGAACTCACTATGGAGCCCAGGCTAGCCTTGGATTCATGGTAATCCTCCTGTCTCAGCCTCCCGAGTGCTGGGATTAGAGGCGTGCGCCACCACACCCAGTTTATGTAGTACTGGGGAATCGAACTCGGGTACTTCTTGTTTGCTCGGCAAGTGCTTTAACCACTGAGCCATTCCTCCAGCGCCTATTTTTATTTTTGAAGAGTTTTTTTAGCTTGAGAAATCTGTGTAATTTACATGTAGCATCAAAATAACTTTTACTTCTCTTCCCCTATTCACCCCCCGTCACCTCCCACATCCTCTTTCTCTTGTTACAAAGTCTCTTTTTACTTTCTTCCATCTCTCCCATGTTTTTTGTAATTTGGTTTTCTCATTCGGAGAAACCACTTTCTGCAAATTTCTGTGTCTGATTCACTTCACTAAAGAAAATGGTCTTAATATGCATCCATTTCCCTAAAAGTGACGCAAACTGGCCTTCCTTTCTGGCAGAGCAATACTGCACGGTGTGAGTGTCCACACCTTTACCCTTCATCTGCGGAGGGACGCACAGCCGCTTCCACGTGTTAGCTGCTGGGCGCTGTGCTGCTGCAAACATGAGGGTGTGGGTCACTCTGTAAGATGACTGACCCCTTCAGAAGGACGCCCAGAGGAGTGCCCATGATAAGGGACAACAGGAGCAAAAGCTGCACTTTCTGCATTTTTCTCCTCCATGTTTTCATATGCCTCATGGGTTCCAATACTCAAAACATTACAGTACACTACACAAACACACAAAATCACAGAATATGATTTCTGTCAAATTTTTTTTTGAGGCAGGGTCTTGCTCTATTGTTCAGGCTGGTCCTGAACTCACTATGTAGCCCAGGCTGGCCTCAAACTCAACAACAATCCTCCTGCCTCAGCCTCCAGAGTGCTGGGTTTACAGGTGTGCCACCCCACCCTGTAGGTGCTATTTATAGGGTGCCTATTAGGTGCTGGACAACTGAACCGAGGCCTTGTCCACGCTAGGCACGTGCTTTAACCATCGAACTATGTTCCTAGCCCTCTTGGTCAATTCTAAAATCACTTCACTATCAACAAAAAGTTCCAGCAATAAAAAGCAGCCTGGGCTCTGGTGTGTCGCTCAGTGAACAGAGTGCCCGTGCAGGAAGTGAAAACCCTGGGCTTGATCCCCTAGCACCACATAAGCAGGCTGCGGTGGCACACGCATGGATTCCTAGCACTCTGGAGGCAGAGACAGGAGGACTACTGTGAGTTTGAGGTCAGCCTGGGCTACCTAGTGAGTTCAGGACAAGCCCAGATTGCAGAGTGAGACCCTGTCTCAAAAAAGAAAAAAGAAAAAAAGAAAAAAAACAAACAATAGAATCACCATGGCTGAACAAAGCAGCCATGTGGCCCCTAAGGTACAGAACAAAACCAAAGACTCTAGAATCAGAAGCATCCCTGAGAGTCCCCTTTGTGCCTTGAGGTAGATAAAATGTCATTCCTGCTCCTGGGGAAGGCAGAAAAGCTCAGAATGGCTGCACTGTCAAAACTGGAAGGCGAGTGGCCACAGGAAAGGATAAAGTCACCAGGAGGAAGGAGGGAGAGGCCAGGAAAACGCAAGCCACCTATCCACCTACACCTGCTTCAGCCCTGCTCTCAGCCCCACCCAGGCTGCTCTTCTCCATGCTGGCCTCACACTGAGTGTGGCTACTGGACAAACGTGTGCACCCTACAGAGCTCGATCCTTTGCTCCATTCTGTTAGGCAGTAAAGGGCACTGAGCCTGGGGCTTTCATACCAAGCTACATCACAGCCTCTATTTATTTATTTATTTATTTTTAAATTTTGAAGCTGGGATCTCTAAGTCTCTAAGTTGCGCAGGCCAGGCCTGAACTTCTGGTCCTCCTGCCTTGGTCTCTCAGAGTGCTGGAATTACAGGTAGGCCCTACCATGCCTAATTAGTGTTTTCTTTTGTAATAATTTTTTAAAAATATGCTTTAAAAAGCATCCAAAAACCTACTTTATTGACAAATATTTTCAAGTAAAGAATGAAAGAGAGAAAAAATACCCCTTTTCCTTTGTCAAGGAAAAGTGCTGAAGCCATGTTTAAACACAGGGATGGGCCTCGGAGTCAGACACACCGTCCTCAGCTTCCCTTAGACAAGCTACCTCACACCCCTGGGCCGCCGGGTCGTCACTCTTGCAGGACAATGGTAGCAGCTCTGTCAGGGAGCTGAGGCCTGCTGCACAGCTGGGAAGATGCACAAAGAGGATGGGGCAGAAGTGCTCAGCACACTGTGCGCTCCGGCCACCAGAGCAGCTGGGGCAGGCTGGAGAGGCTAAGGAAACCCACGGAGCCCTGCCCAGCTTCCGGGCAGAGGGAAAGAGCCCACCACACCACAGAGCCATCCATAGTAAGGCGGGGGTGGGGCCCCAGAACGAGAGCAGGGTGGGGATGGGAGGCGGCAGCTGAAAGAGGCCGCACTCAGGACTATGCAGGATGGGCCGCCCGGATGGGCCAGGCCAGGGGTGCAGGGGAGGAGATCGGGGCCCGGAGACCAGGGAAGCACAGTGAGCACAGGAGAGCACGGGTGCTGGGGCCAGGACGATGGCAGAGGCTGGGGCACGCAGGCTTGGGAGGCTGCTGGCAGGGTTGTGTGCTGACAGCGAGACAGATGGAAGGACAGTGGGGGCTCAGAGCAAATGTGTACCCTGCTAGCTCTCAAAATCGTCAGCCACTCACAGCGCCAGTGACAAAATGATGGTTCCGAGACAGAAAGAATGTAAACACTGTGAAATAAGCAAAATTACCCACAGGAAAAGCAGCAAGAATAACCTGGGTGTGGAGGCGAGGCCTGTAATCCCAGCACTCGGGGCTGGAGAAGGACCGCAAGCTCAAGCCCAGGCAGCCCAGTGACTTAGCAAGACTGTCTCAAAACCAAAACTATAAAAAAAAGGGCTGGGCTTGGTGGTGCCAGCCTACAGTGCCAGTACTCTGGGAGGCTGAAGCAGGAGGACCATGCATTCGAACTCAGTCTGGAGAACTGAGAGACTCAACAAGACTGTCTAAAAGAAAAGAAAAATGGACTAGGGATGCAGCTCAGTAAAGGTCCTAAATTCAATTTTTAGTTCCACAAAAGGCGCGGGGGGTGAGCGGATTGTATGTGCAGGAGGAGACCTAGATGGTAACCTAACAGCTACAGCACTTGCCTAATAAGCATAAGTTCCTGAGTTCAATTCCTCATCAGCCAAGGGTGGTGGCACACACCTGTGATCCCAGCACTTGGGAGGCTGAGACAGGAGGACTGCTGTAAGTTTGAGGCCAGCCTGGACTACAGGGTGAGTTCAAGGCTGGAAACACAGCTCGGTGTGGAGGCCCTGAGCTTAATTTTCAGTACCACACACAAAAAGGCGGCGGCGGCGACGACAATGAGGAAGAGCGACTGCGAGCTTGGCCAACTTTCCTGAGAAGCTCACACAGAGCATCTTCACACAGAACAGGCCCTGGGTCATGCATCTGTCACACCAGATCAGGTCGCTCATGTAAGACCTGGGTGTTCCAGTGTAAGTGCATCCAGCTTCAATTCATAAAAACTGGTCAGAAAGGAAGAGGTGGCTGGCTACTTTATTCATTTACTTATTTATTGATATAGGGTCTCACTTTGTAGTCCAGTCTGGTCCTGAACTTACTATGTAGCCCAGGCTGCCCTCAAAATAAAGCAATCCTCCTGCCTCAGCCTTCCAAGTGCTGGGATTACAGGTGCGTGTTACCGCACCTGGCTTATGTGGGGATGGGGAATCAAACTCAGAGCTTTGCAATTGAACCACTGTGCTATTCCTAAGCTAGTAGTTCTTATGGGGCTCAGTGGTTAAAGCGCTTGTTTAGCAAGCGCTAAGTACCAGGTTCGAGTCCCCAGCACCACATAAGCTAGGTGTGGTGGCACACACCTGTCATCCCAGCACTCAGGAGGCCAAGGCAGGAAGAATGCTGTGATTCCTAGGCCAGCCTGGGCTCCACAGTGAGTTCAGGACCAGCCTGGGCTGCCGCATAAGACCCTGTCTCAAATAAATAAATAAATAAATAAAAGTACATATTGTCACCTAAGGTAGTGGTTCTTACAATAAAATATTATTTGTATAGTGCTTTATGAAGTAACTCTACTTACAAAAACATACTAACAACTATATGGCACAGGTCCCATAATTTTTCTTTTTAGATGATTAGACAATGAGATTCAGAAATAGAGTTGTGGAGTTAGAGGAATGACACAGTGGTTTATAGTGTTTGCCTTAAAAATGCGAGGCCTTAAGTTCAATTCCCCAGCACCAAATAAACTGGGTGTGATGGTGCACACCTGTAATCCAGCACTCAGGAGGCTGGGGCAGAAGGATTGTGGTGAGTCCAAGGACAGCCTGAGCTACACAGTGAGTTCAAGACCAGCCTGGGCTACAGAGCAAGACCCCGTTTCAAAAGCGAAAAACAAAACAAAAGAACAGAAATGAGGCTGTTGCTGAGCCCAGTGTTGCAAGCCCATAATCCCAGCACTCTGGGAGGCTGAGGCAGGAGGAACTAAAGTTCAACCCCGGTCCAGGCAACAAGACCTTGTCTCAAAATCAAAAATAAAAGCTGGGCTGAGCAAGCTGCAGTATATAAAATCAGTACACAAAAATCAACAGCATTCCTCTAGAGCAACAACAAAAACAGATTAAGATTATCAGAAAAACAATCCCACTCACAGTCACCTCAAAGAAAATTAACTATGGAGGAGTCAACCTAATGAAGCAAGTGAAGAACCTCTAAACTGAACACTATGGCACTCTGAGAAAGTTAAGAGATTAGAAAATGGAAAGACATCCCCTGTTCCCTGAAAAGCAAAACCAACCAAATCAAAATGGCCACAGTACCAAACTCTAAAACAGATTAAATGCAATCCAATCAAATGCCAATGGCATGTTTCACAGAAATAGAAAAAATTATTCTAAAATACATATGGAGGGGCTGGAGGAACAGCAGAGTGGATAAAGTGCTTGCCTAGTGAGCGCAAGGCCCTGAGTTCCATTCCCCAGTACCACATAAGCTGGGTGTGGTGGCACATGCCTCTAATCCCAGCACTCGGGAGGCTGAGGCAGGAGGATTGTCATGAATCCAAGGCCAGCCTGGACTCCACAGTGAGTTCAGGAGCAGCTGGGCTACAGAGCAAGACCCTGTCTCAAGAAAAAATAATTAATTAAAATAAAAAATATATGGAACCAGAAGAGACCCAAAGTAGTCAAAAATATCCTAAGCAACAAAACAAAAGCAGGAGGCATCACAATACCAGACATCAAATTATATTACAAAGCTACAAGGATAAAAACCACACAGTACTGACACAAAAACAGACAGGTGAATCAACGGAACATGACTGAGGATGCAGAGACAACTCTAGGCACATCCAGCCATCTGGTCTTCACCAAGTGCCCAAAAAGATACGCTGGAAAAAGACCTCCTTTTAACAAATGGTGCTAGGAAAACCGACTAGCCACGTGCAAAAGAATGAAACTGGACCCACACACATCTTTCACCATATACCAAAATCAAATCAAAATAGGTCAAAGACCTAGATATTAAAATGGAAACACCAAACCTGTTGATAGATAAAATAGGCAACGACTCTAAAGACATAGCACCGGCAAGGACTTTCTCAATGAAACACCAGGTACACATGAGATAACACCAGGAATCAACAAATCGGATTATACCAAATCAAAAAGCTTCAGGGAGCCAGAGGCAGAGCTCAGCAATTAAAGTATCTGCCTAGCATGCATAAAGCCCTGAATTCAGTTCCCCAGGACCACATAAGGTTGCCTGTGATCTCAGCACTTGGGACACTGAGATAGAAGGACTGCTGTATATTTGAAGCCAGTCTAGGCTTCATGGTGAGTTCAGGATCAGGCTGGATTACAGTGAGAACCCGTTTCTTAGGAAAAGAAAGAAAGAAAGAAACAAACAAACAAAGAATAAGACAGACTTTGTGCAGAGGGAAAGGGGACGGGAGGAAGGGGGGGAGGGAGGGAGTGGAAAGGGATTTAAAATTGATTAAAATGTGATAGGTAAAAGCACCAAAAAAATTGAATGGGGATGTAGCTCTGTGAGTAGACCCTGAGCTGGATTCCCAGTACAGAAAGAAAGGAAGAAAGAAAAGAAAGAAAGAAAGAGGAAGGAAGGAAGGAAGGAAGGAAGGAAGGAAGGAAGGAAGAAAGGAAGAAAGGAAGGGAGGGAGGAAGGGAGGGATTATCCAAGGTGACCTGGGTCCTTAGGCCAGACTCAAACCAGGGTCCTTGTTCATGTACAAATGCTGTGATGATGCCTGACGACACTTGAGTGTGGGGCTAGGGGCACAGCTCAGCGGTTACAGCACTTCCCATGCAAGAACAAGGCTCTGTGTTCAATTACCCAGCACCACATAAGCTGGGCATGGTGGAACACACCTGTAATCCAAGCTTTCTAGGAGGCTGAGGCAGGAGGGTGGCGATGAGTTCAAGGTCAGCCTGGGTTACCCAGTGAATTCAGGACTAGCCTAGACTACACAGCAAGATCTCAAAACAAAACAAAACAACCAACAAATAAAACACTCAAGTGTGATTAACACCTGTGCCAGGTGAGCAGGTCACTCAAGGCCTCCTGGCTGTGGCAAACTCTTCTCTAGAGTTACAGTGTTGCCCTCGGGGAGCACCCAGGTTCCTCTCAGGTGCACACCTGGTTGCGTCTAGCAGACTGTAGGGAGAGGTAGGGGCCCTTGGAGTGGCCCGGAAGAACGAGCCTCGAATCTGGGCCTGGTCAAGTATGCTGGAAAGTCCCAACGTTATTCCTTCTTGGAGACTTACAACTTGATGTGTGGGAGACAAGAATATTCATCTTGCAGGTTTGTTACTAACAGCTTTTATTTAATCTTTCTGGTCATGGTGTTGGGGATTGAACGCAGGGGATTCACACCGAGCTATGTCCCCAATCCCTTCTTTTTCTGAGACAAAGTCTTGCTCTGTAGTTCAGGGTGCTCCTTAACTCCCAATGTAGCCCAGGCTGTCCTCAAACACATGGCAATCCTCCTGCCTCAGCCTGTCAAGTGCTGGGATTATGGATATGAGCCACTACACCTCGTTTATGTGGTGCTAGGGAATTGAACCCAGGGCCTTGTGCATACTTAGCAAGAGTTCTAACTGCTGAGCTATACCTCCAGCCCCCATTTTCATTTCTGATTCTGAGATGAGATCTTACTAAATCACTAAGTTGCTCAGGCTGGCCCTGAACTCAAGACCCTCCTGCCTGAGCCCCCAGAATGCTGAGATTACAGCTCGCATCCCTGGGCCTGGTTATGGGGAGCTACTTTACTCAAATGCCTAGATGGACAGGGGAGCCCACCCTACTGTTTCTAATTTTACCACTCAACATGGTAGAGATGAATTCTAGTAAATGTTACTCGAATACGTACCTGAAATGAAACTGCCCCATCATTATTACGAATAGAAAAGGACTTCTCTCCGGCTGCCTGAAAAGATACAACAATCTGTTTTAGGTGGATTCCAGAGAGCAAAAAAAGTATGCTACTTAAAATTAAAACTAAGTTAAAAAAAATTCTTCACTGTTTCTGAAACTGGTCCCTGAAAAGAAAATCTGTGCTTTCGAGGTAAGCTTGCGATTTCATTCGCAGAAGGGCAGGCAGCTCCTTCCAATGCCAGTTCCTTTTGTGGCTGACCCCTGCGGCTCCCCTGGTCTCCCTGTCCCTCCCCTACCCCTTCTGGGGAGGGCTTCTCTGCTCCCAAAGCTCCGGCAGGACTAAGGAAGCTGCGCTGTGCAGATGCCAACTGACACCGTGCCCACATTCCCTTCCTGACTTCCAATTACCACAAAACAGCCATCTACACAACAGGTTAACAGTAAGTAATGAAAACAAATACACCCTGGACACTCGCAGCATGGGTGCGCTCCAGGTCAGGACTGTCAGGACGCACGTTGTGAGTGGAAGAGGAAGAGCCACAGAGAGCGCTTCCACGAAGCTCTCCAAACCCACTCTCTGTATAGCCAGTCAGTGGCTGTTCAGGGAGTGGAAATTACGAAGGGGAGGGTATTATTTGTTTGAGACAAGATCTCCCTCTGTAGCCCAGGCTGGCCTTGAACTCATGGCAACTTGCAATCCTCCTGCCTCAGCCTCTGCCTCCCGAGTATTGGGAATAGAGGTGTGTGCACCCTACCAGGCTCAGGAAAAAATTTTTCTTTTTTGAGACAGGGTATGACTCTGTAGCCCAGGCTAGCTTCGCAATTTCCTACCTCAGCCTCCCAAGTGCTGGGAATGGTGAGGTTACAGGCACATGCCACCTCCCACAGTTTTCTGTGGTGCTGGGGAATCAAACCCAGGGCTCAGAGCTTGCAAGGCAAGTGAGTTAACTGTTGCGTCATTGCTCCTGCCCCACAGAAGAAACTTTTGGGGTGATGAGTATTTTCACCATCTTCACTGACCTACTGGTACGTCAAACTCATCCAATGGTCACTACAGGTTATTTTACGTCAGCTGCACCTCAGAGCTCTCAAAAAGAAAAGCACGGGCCGAGGGCATAGCTCAGCGGCTAGAGCGCTTTCCCAGCATGCATAAGGCCTGGCTCCCATGCCTCACTATCACCAAAAAAGAAATCAGCCAAGAGGGGTGGTACACACCTGTAATACCAGCACCGGGAGGCTGAGGCAGGAAGATTATCATGAGTTCAAGGCCAGCCTGGGCTACATAGTGAGTTCAGGAGCAGCCTGGACTACAGAGGGAGACCCTGCCTCAAAAAAAAAAAAAAAAAAAAAAAAAAAAAAAGGAAGGAAGGAAGGAAGGGAGGAAGGAAGGAAGAGAAAAAAGCAACCGTCTCTCCTCTTCCCCTCTCTCTCTCCCAGGGGCCTCCCAGACAGACTCATTTCCCATTCCCAGGCTCTAGACCCATACCATCACAACAGCATCCTCTGATCCCCCCAGATGTCACTCTTCCTCTCTGCAATGCCACTCGGCACACAAGTTTTCACGTCAGTAATCGTCAATAAACACAATTTCTTTTTCTTAAAAAAGTACTGAGGATTGAACACAGGGCCTCTCCACTGAGCTATACAATTTGAGGTAAGATCTTGCTAATTTGTTAAGTAGCCCAGACTGGGCTCAAACTTGCCATCCTCCTGTCTCAGCTTCCCAGAATGCTGGGATTACAAGCCTGTATTACCAGGTCCAGCCAGCATTATTATTATTATTATTTTTGAGATAGGGTCTCGCTCCATAACCCAGGCTGGTCCTGAACTCAATCACTAAGGAGCCCAGGCTGGCCTCCCACGGCAATCCTCTTGCCTCAGCCTCCTGAGTGCTGGGATTACAGGCATGCACCACCACACCCAGTTTATGTGGTGCTGTGGAATGGAACCCAGAGCCTTTTAACCAATGTGCCATTCCTCAAGTCCCCAAGCCAGCAGTAATAAACACAATTTTCATCACATTGGTTCTGACTGAAAGCTGCCAACGGTGCCTACCATGTGCGTGTTAAGGCCCCGAGTCTGGCCCTGTTTCACCTGAGGTCTCTGCTCTCCGCTAGGCACCTTCTATTCCAACAGCCCAGGTCCAGAGCTGGTCATGCTGTCCCCTCGTCCAGCTTCTCCTCCCCTCCCTCTCCTCCTCTTCCCTCAACAAGTTCCCAGCGTGGCCCCAGTGCCACCCTAGGCTAGTGGTGTCCTATCCTCAATCACGTGAATGTTGGGCCACCAAGCACTCAGCTCTACACTGAAACAGCCTGAGTAGGTCAGTGCCACCTCCCCACGCAGAGCAGGCACACACACTAAGGGTGCCAGTGTGTACCTACACGCAGATGTGTATAGCATATGCACACACAGACTCAGAAGGGCTGAGCATGGTGGGTAGCAGTTCTTACCTTAGAATCTACCGTGCTTCTTTTAGATCTTCCACTGTCTGGAAACAGAGACATTCAGAAAACATTACTGTGTGATTCAGTATAATTTTTTTGGCCTCAGCTGGTCTAAAATATTTAAAACAGCCAAGCCCAGGGGGCACAGACCTAAAAGCCAGCACTCCCGGTGGCTGAGGCAAGAGATGGTAAGTTCGAGCCCAGCCTGGGCAACTTAGGGACTTAGCGAGACCCTGTCTCAAAATCAAAACCAAAACATGCGCTGGGGATGCGGCCCAGTGCCCCAGTACCACAAAAACAACACAAACACAAAAAACCTGTGGACCAAATCTCCTTGGACACTGAAACAACTCTTGAGCTGCAAATGCGGAAATGTGTGAGATGCTACCAGGTAAAGGACAGTGGAAGCAACAGGGAGCCTGACTTCTGACCGCCCAGTGTGAGCTCCCAAATAATCATGTTTGGAAAACAGGTAACTTTAAAAAAAACCACGAGACTTACTTATACACATGGAAAAAATAACAGCAAGTAATAGTGAAATGTAATTTTGTGGGGCCCTAGGGCTTTTGCAAAGAGCTATATTGACAGTCCTTTTTAATTTTTTTTGATCATAAGATAAGTTTTGTCAAGTCACTTAGATGGCCAGGCTGGGCTCAAAATTGCAATCCTCCTGTCTCAGCCTCCCAGAGTGCTGGTTTCACACCTGCACCACACCTAGTATAGTATATATGTTTTGTGTGTGATGCTAAGGAAATTCTTCACCACTGAGCCATACCCCTGCACATAATGTATACCTTTCACCTTGGAACTGAGTGTGTGCCTATGCCTTATTTTTTTTTTTCTTTTTTTGACATAAGGTCCCACTCTAAAGTTCCTGATGGTCCTGAGCTTACTAAATAGCTCAGGCTGGCTTAAAACTCACAGCATTCCTGCCTTAGCCTCCAGAATGCTGAGATTACACTAATATGCCACCATGCCCAGCTAACTTTTAAGGGGTGGTGGAGAACTGACCTAGGGCCTTGTGTATTCCAGGCAAGTGCAATACCAAGGGGTTTCAAATACCAAGGAGAAACAGGCTCCTCTGCCAAGGGAATGGCTACGTGGGCACCAGAACCTGCACTCGGAGATGGCACAGGCCTGGGGCTACACCACACCAATGGGGTACTTCTGGGTAATGTTAAATACAGATCAAGCTGGGCCCGCAGGCGCAGGCCTGCAATCACACACTCTGGGAGGCTGACGCAGGAGCATCCAAAGTTTGAGCCTGGCCCAGGCAACTCTGCAACTCAGTAAAACCTTGTCTCATAATAAAAACTAAAAAATGGGCTGGTGACACAGCTCAGGGTGAAGGCTCTGCGTTGGATCCCCAATACCATTAAAAATAAAAAAGAAAGGATTAAGTGTGACAAACTGAGGGGGAAAATATATAAATAATATAAAAATAATAAACTGTCTTTAAAGAACTCAAATAAACTTTAGAGGAACCTGATAGTTAATAGGGCAAACTCCACAGTATTTCTAACACCACGGAGACGGACACATGTCTCCTTGGGGATCAGCTGGAGCAAACGACAGACAACGCTTAATGGGAATTTCAAGATGTAAGGAATATGTCACAGCTACATGGGCAGGAAGGCAAAGGGAATCATAAATATCACTATGTTTTAAAAAGCAGAGTGACACACTTAGGACACAAGTTTAAAAGGAAACACAACTTGCTACATTTTGTACTTTGAGAACAAGGAGAAATGACTGTGCTTTTTCACATTTTCTCCATATATTCCACACTTTTCTTTGATGATGATTTATTTCTGTATAGCCTCCAAAATAAAAGCTAAGATGACAACAGATTGTGTCTGCCTTCACTTCGAAGCACAGACTCTCCGAGGCAGGGGGTGAGGCCCAAGCGCCCTCCCACCACACCTTCCAGCTCACCTGGTGCCTTCTGCATCTGGTTGCCTGCTGAGGTGGGGCTGGCTCTGGGCTCCAGGCTCTGGCCCAGGACCTTCGCATCCTTGCTGAAGATGATCTTTGGTAGTTGGGTACCGGCTTCGGGTGGAGACCGGAGTTTGACTCTACATGCACAGAAGACAGGAGGGACCGAGCTCAGTGCATGGCTCCCAAGCCTGAGTCCCGCTCTAAGTCCATCTAAGTCATCCTGGTGACTCTATGACGTAGACTCTGCTCTCCATATTACACAGATGCTGAAACTGAGGCTTAGAAGAGTGAAACAGAAGTCAGCCTGTGGGGCAGAGCTCAGTGGTGGAGGGCTGACCCAGTAGGTGTAAGGCCCTGGCTTCTACCCCAGCATCTCTGGAGGAGGGCCCTGCTCCCACGTACCATGCAGGCAAGTAGCTGGGCGAGGATCCCACCCATCCTTCCTTCTTCTATCGTGCTTGTGTGGTGGTACCAGGACTGAACCCAGGGCCTTACACTGAAATACTTCCCCTTTTTTATTTTCTATTTTCAGAGAGAGCCTTGCTAAGCTGCTAACTTGCCCGTACTGGGCTCAACCTATGATCTTCCTGCCTCAGCCTCCCGGAGGCTGGGATCACAGGCCTGCCTCAGCAGGCCCAGTGCTGTCCATCTCATTCTGAAGCCTGGGTTCTTAGCAACCACTTGCACCTACTGTGCACATTTCCTCCTAAATATGCTCAAGTGCTCAGTGACAGGTGCCCAGGGAAACAGAGTGAGAAGTGACGCCTGGTGACACATGCAGGTGACGTCTCGGTAAGCATGACAGCTGCTTTCTGGACCCAGGCCTGCTTCCTACCACAGTCCCTCCACCTCCGCTGCCATGGCCAGCACACTCTGCTCTCCCGATCCGGCTCGGCCGCAGCCCTCCTGTGAGCCCCTCTTCCTCCCTCGCTCTCCTTCGTTGTAAGCATCTAGACAGGCCTCGTATCCCCACCAAGCCACGGACTCCCCGGGATGGCCCGTCTCCACCTGCCCTTCCTCCTTGCACCCAGCATGCGACACACAGTGGACGACTAAAAATCTCCAGGAAAAGCTTCACGGTTACTTACTCGCTTCTGGAGATGTTTAGGATTAGCAGGGTGACAGAGACGGACTGTTTCTTTAAAATGCAGTAGTTCACATCTTCGTCCTGAGAAAGAAGGGCACTGAGATTTGCCTTGTGCATAGGCACACAGCAAGAAGCTCCTGGGAAGGAGGCGGGCAGCAGGGGCTCCATCCCCACAGCCATGCAGCTGCGGGGTGGGGTCAGGCCGGGACAGCGGCCACCGCTGCAGGAGAGCACACCCGCTCTGGTGCATTTACTACTCACCAGGTAAGAAGAAAAGCCATCGTTCTTGGTGCGGTCGAGGCTGAATCCGATCTAGGAAGGGGGGCGGCACAAAGAGAAGTAACGCACGGGCCTCCTTCCCGACCCCAGAGCCGGAGGGGCTCCGCGGCCAACTGCCTCTGTTCTCAGCATTCATTTTGCAATAAGGGAAGAGCTGCTCATGAAAAACCATTAGTGATTAGATTTATTCAAGAAATACAATTTATAGCTGGGCCCATGGTACAAGCCTATAATCCTAGCAGTCTGGGAGGCTGAAACAGGAAGATCACAAGTTCAAGCCCTGCCTGAGCAACTCAGGGAGATCCTCAAAAATCAAAACTAAAAATGGGGTGGGGATGCAGCTCAGTGAGACAGTCTGGATTCTATCCCTAGAACCACCAAAAAAGAAACAGAAAAAACTGCGTTAAAACTAAAACCAACTGACATCAGATATACATTTTCAGTACTCACAAATTTGATTTTCTCCATATTCTGCTATTTCCTATTTAAGCTGGGAGAGTGACCCGTAATCTAAGACTAAGCCAGGCGGGCTGGGGCTGAGTGATGAAGTGCTCCCTTGGCATGTACCAGGCCCTGGCTTTCATCTCAAACACCCCCCTCCCCAAAGCAGCAGCACCCTAAGCTCAGCAAAAGGCACTCACGGCGGCATCTTTGTCGGGGGCTCCCGCAGGCTGGCTCAGGGAGAGGCTGCTGACATTCACCAGCATATACCCGTCCTTGAAGAACCCGAAAGTGTTGAGATGTACCTTGTGCCTCACATCATCCTGAAGCAAGAAGAGACCAGTGGCATGATTAGTGAGGCTGAGAAGTGAGCTTTTTTGATATTTAACCTACTCGATCCCCTAAGGGCAGATCTAGTTTCAATGGTAGTGGCACCCAAAGGCTGAGGGCAGTGCCTCTGCAACCCATCAGGTAGCGGTATTTCCCACAGAGGACTCCCGGGCACTGGGTGGGCTTTGGGGGCAAAGCTGTGGTGGGCTAGAGTGTGAACCCCAGGCAGCATGAACCACATTGCAGTCACCCTCACGTCCTTCCTGAGGGTACAATGTGTATCAGCCGGCAGGCACTCAAAACATGCTGTAGCTGGGAGGCGCGGCTGCAGCCACAGGAAGAACACACTGGCATCATAAAGCTCCGTGGGTGGGGGCACTGGGCGACTCCCGAGGCATGCAGTAAGAAGAGTGGTAACTGCACATTCATCTTCTAATCTAGATTTTTTTTTGAGACAGCGTTTCACTCTGTAGTCTAGGCTGGTCCTGAACTCACTACGTAGTGCAGGCTAGCCTCTGTTGGGGTCTTCAGGGCCCGAGAGCCTCAGCATCGCTGACCTTGGCAGAGTTCCTTCCTTCCCAGGAACAAATGTTACTGCTTGTAAATTAAGCCAGGTGTTTTGCTTAAGCTCCTGGAACTGCTCCTTATTGCATCCTCCTCTCCTTACTCCTTCCCTCCCCCGGGCAACCCCACGCTGGTTGAGGCCTTGCAGATTGGCCCAAGGTAACTACCTCAGTCTATTTGAGCTTCTGTACTTCCCTAAATAAACTTGAGCCGGAGATCACTGAATCCACTCCCAGAGTGTGTTACTCTGTCGTCAGATCCCTCCTTGGTTGTTCGGGGTGGGGGGGGTGGGGGGGGTGGGGGGGGTGGGATAGAGATCCCTACAAGCCTCAAACTCAGGCAATCCTCCTGCCTCAGCCTCCCAAGTGCTGGGATTACAGGCACACACCACCATGTCCTGTTTATGTGGTGTTGGGAATCAAACTCAGGTACTTAGCACTTGCTAGACAAGGACTTTTAACCACTGAGCTATTCCTCCAGCACCTACTCTAGAATATTTTTTTTTTAAAAAAAATGGTTCATTGTACTTAAAATTTGATAGGTTTTCAGGGAACAAAAACCTACATGAACGGAATCCCAGCAACTAACGAAGCGGAAACGGGACTTACTAGGTATAGTAACCCAACCGCCACCTCAGCCCAGAACAAGGATCCTTGCTGATTTCGGTTTGGTTGGGTTTTAGTGGTACTAGGGATCAAGCCAGGGCCTTCGCACTAAGCTACAACTTAAGCCCACTTTTTATGTTTTGATTTTGAAACATAGTTTCCCTAAATCACTAAGCTGCCAAGACTGAGCCTTATCTGGTGATCTTCCTGCTTCAGCCTTCCAGAGTGCTATAATTATAGGCCTGTGCCACTAGGCCTGGCAGAATACTTGTTCTTGTGTCAAATTATAGAGAAGTATCTTAAATTGCAATGCCCCAGTATGTATGCAGCTTGTTTATGTGAGTGATAATTTTTATTTCTAGGTATGGAATGTCCTGGATGCCAGACACAGCCTAGTGGAAACATGGAACGTCTATGAAGCAAGGCTGGGGAAAGGGGCTGCCCCAGGGACAGCCCACACACACCTCTCCCCTGCCCTGCCAGCCACAGCACATTTCGGTGTCCCGGGGGTTTCTGTCCCGGCCCACTCTTCCCCTCCCAGGCCTCCCAGCTGAGGTCTGAGTCTTAGGCCCATCTGCCCTCAGCAGCTCTGGCTTCCCTGCCCTGTGACCTAATCTTTCCTACCAGTATCTACAGCCTATCAGCTGGACTTCTGCTCCCCAGTGGGATGGGGCAGCCTGGAGCCCACCTGCACACCCACCTCCCAGGAAGATGGGGGAAGAGGCACCTACTGGGCAGCCTAGGAGAGCTTTGAAGGGAAACCCAAAAGGCTAGGCCTGTGGCTCTTTCCAGGTCGTGGGAGAATTACACCCTCAAGGAAATAATTTGGGCAACTTCCCCATATTTCCAAGGACACTGTCTGCAGCCATCCTGGGTGTGCAGGAGAGAAATGAACTCAACCACATACGAGGCGGGCCTTGGCCCCTAAGACCTGCATGGGGCAGCATCCCTGCCTGAGGTGGGCAGCACAGCGAGGGCGGGTGGAAGAATCACAGATGCAACACCATGCCAGCCACAGTCACAGGATAAAGACACAGGCAGGGGCTTGGAGGCCTGGCAGCGGGGTCAGGAACCCAGTGACTCCCCAGAGACAGGAGCTTTCCACTCGCTCAGGGAAGGCTGGGCTAACAGAGCCATTTCCTGCTGGTGCCTCACGCTGACCTTGTAGGGGCGCGCTGAGTTGCATGCTTGTAATGACTGAATCCCAGCATGAATGTTATAAGTCCCTCAAAAAAGCATACATTTTACAAGTACGCTTTTCTAATTTTCCCAGTGCACTGGTGCTCTGGAGCACAGCAGAAGCCAACTAAGACTTTTATACTCATTTAGTCCAGCGCAATGTGCAACTTTCTTTTCTTTTTGAGACAAGGTCTCGCTTTATAGTCCAGGCTGGTCCTGAACTATGTACCCCAGGCTGGCCTCAAAACTCAGGCAATCCTTCTTCTCAGCCTCCTGTGTGCTGGGATTACAGGTATGTGCCACTATACCCAGCTTATATGGTGCTGGGGAATCAAACTCAGGCCTTGAGCTTGGTAGGCAAGCACTTTACCACTGAGCTATTCCTCCAGCCCCTGTTGTATTCATTTTATAGATGAAAAAAAAAACAGATGCTCAGGGAGGTCAAACTTACAAAAATCATAAGGCTAGCAGATGGCAGAACCACTAAGTTTTTTTTTTCTTTTTTTGCAAGACAGGTGTCATTCTGTTGCCTAGGCTGGCCTTGATCTCACAGCAATCCTGCCTCAGCTTCCTGAGTGCTGGGATTGCAGGCATGCACCATCATGCCTTACTCAATGTATGTGGTGCTGAGAAACTGAATTCAGGGCTACGTGCATGCTAGGCAAGTACTCGCACCCACATATGCCCCAGCCCAGAACAGGCAGTCTTAATTCAGGATTAAACTACCAACATGTGCTTTCAATCACCTCATACTTCAATTTTTTTTTTTTTTTTTTTTTGATACAGAGTCTTGTTCTTGAACTCACAAGGTAGCCCAGGCTGGCCTACAACACACTGCAATCCTCCTGCCTCAGCCTCCTGGGTGCTGGGATTACAGATGTATGCCATAATACCCACCTACTGTAGGGTGATAGGGAACTGACCGCAGGGCCTTGCGCTTGCTAGGCTAACGTTCTAATTGCTGCACTATTCCTCCAGCCCCACTGTTGTGGTTAGGATCTGGAGTGTCCCCCAAAAGTCTCATGTATTTTACGGTTATGGATTGTCTATGGAGCCATGTACTGTTGGTGGATTGGGGTCTGGTCTGGAGGGGTGGATTGTAATTGCTGGGATTAGAGGCATGTGAGTTAAGACTAAAGGCATATGATTTCAGATTAAGGGTGTGTAGTGGCCACACCTTTGATACCCGGATGCAGGAGAGACTAAGACTGGGACTTGGACTAGTCTCAACTAGTCTCACTTGCCTGTCTGTTGGTGATGTCCTGAGAAGCTGCCTCCACATCTGCCTCTGCCATATACTTCAATTGCTGCCAGCCGCCCCTGAATGGACTGTGACCATCTGAAACTGTACGCTAAAATAAACCTTTCCTTTTCCTAAAATTGTGGGTGTCAGGTAACGAAAAAGTAACTGAGACACCCACCTCATACTTTTTATGAGCAAATAAACCTGAGATCCCCCGTCTCCATCTCCCAGAGAGGTGAGATTACAGCCTAAGCCACCAGGCCCAGCCACCTGTACTCTTACGAACTAAGAAACCAAACAAGGACGGCACAGAGACTGGAGAGGAAGGTGACGCACCGAGAGCCTGGCCGTCTTGGCTAAAGTCTGTTTCCTTTAGCCTGGTTTGGTAGCAAATACACAAAATAAAATAAAAAATTATACAGCCGGGTCTAGTGGGGCAGTCCTGTAAACCCAGTAATCTGGGAGGCTGAGGCAAGAGTACCAATTGGAGCCTAGCCCAGGCAACTTAGCAACTTAGTGAGAACCTGTCTCAAAATCATTAATTTTAAAAATGGGGTGGGGGCAGTTGTAGGTCAGTGCAAAGGTCTGGGGCTCAGTCCCCAGTACAATAAAAAAATTTTAAAAACTGGGCATGTGGCTTAGTAAGGCCTTTGGTTCCATTCCCAGTATCACAGTACAAAACAACAATAACAACAAAAATAGGTCACACATCTTTCCGAAGGGGAAATTTATAGGGGAGTGACGTCAAAAGGTCTGGCTAAAAACTTTAGGAAGATCATTCCACCTACAAATGATACATGATTTGGAATAACGCTGTGACACAGTTACTGGACTGTACAAGTCCACGAGTCATAAAGATGGTCTGGGACCCCCAGTAACAGTGGCCACGACACAGAGCTAAGACACGGGACTCAGAGCTGCTTACAGCAGTCCACGGAAGGGTGGATTTCAGACACCCACGCAGGATCCCATTTCGGACTCTCCCAACAGACTTACACATTGAGGAAGTGAGGACCCAGTGGTCCTTAGTACTAAGAAAGGCAAAACGGGAGAAACAGGACCAGTGCGCAGTCTGGAGTGGAGACATAAGGACAACCAACGCTGACAACTGAGGTGCCTAGTAGACATCCCAGGAGGAATGGGGCGCAGGCATCTGGACAGAACTGTCCAGGGCTCAGAAGGTGGGCCAAAACTAAAGACAAGAGTGGGCAAGAAAATTTTCCCAGAACTAGTGGCATGGGTCAGTGGTTAAAGTACTTGCCTAGCTAGTGGTAGGCCCTGAGTTCAATTTCTCTGCACAATATCAACTGGGCATGGTGGCACATGCCTGTAATGCCTGCATTTGGGAGGCTGAGTCAGGAGGAATGCCACTGAGTTCAAGGCCAGTCTGGGCTACATAGTGAGTTCAGGCCCCAACCTGGACTACAGAGTGAGATCCTGTCTCAAAAAAAAAAAAAAAAAAAAAAAAAAAAAAAAAAAAAACACAAGTCAAGTAAGGAAGGCCAGTTTAGTTTTTCTCATAAACTGAACTTAACAATAGCTGAGCTAGCTGAAGGTCACCTTCCTGTCCACATCCTTAAACAGTTGCCTGTGGGGCAGGCCACAGGCTGTGTCAGCCCACAGGCGTATAGGCACATGTCCAGCGTGGTATTTTCTTCAGCCTTTTGCTCTCGTGGTACTGGGGACTGGCCTGGGCAAGCTGCGTACGTGCTCTACCACCCACCTGGATCTCTAGCACCATTTCTGCTTTTTGTCTTGTCCCTATACTGAAGTTTGATCCCAGGGTCTTCACACTGGGCTACATCCACAGCCCTTAGGACGGCTCTGCTAAGCCACTAAGGAGCTCCGGTTGGCCTGAACTTAACATCCGCCTGCCTCAGCCTCTGAGTGCTAAGACTGCAGATGTGGCCACCAAATCATGTTTCCTTTTGGTTTTCGTTTGGTTTTGACCGGGTTTTTGGTACTGGGGATCAAACCCAGCACCTTCATAATGAGCTACATCCCTGGCCCATTTGTTTATTTCTATGATTTTGAGAGAGGGTCTCGTTAAGTAACTAAATCGCCCAAACTGGGGTTACACTTGCATTCTTCCTGCTTTAGGTATCCCCAGTGCTGAGATTGCAGGTCTGTGCCATGGGGCCTAGTTAGGATTCGTTTTTAAATCTGAATTAGATGCTAGCTAACCTCACATAAACTTCTATTTCTAGTTTCTCTTAAAACAAAACAACTAGCAGCTCTGTGATAAGCACCTCTAAGCCACATTCAAAAATTGCCAAGTGCCCACAGGAACCGGTGACGTGGTGGTGCTTCTACGGCTGCCCTGCCCTCCATGTCTCACCAGCCTCTGAACAGCCTCTGAGTCCAGGACCAATGATGAAACAAACACCAGACCTGAGATCAAGCAGAAGGCACCGTGGGCAGCACGATTGGCTTCCCACACCCACTGCCCCCTGAGTTACTGCCTGCCTATTGAGATGGCCAGCTCTGTGCAGCCACAGATCCTCCAACCCACTGCCGGAGTGGGGTCACACGTGTTCACGTGACAAACCTCTGACAGTAAGACCCACGGGGTGAGGAAGAAACTGTGGGACAGGGGATCTGCTGCTCACTGAGCCCCTGCCACACAGGTGGTGAAATGGTGGGCGCACTGGCCTGGGCTTCAATCTGACTTCTCCACTCACTTAACCAGAATTCTCTTTTCCTAGTGCTACCGGGATGGAACTCAGGGCCTTTGCTCAGCGCTGTTCCTCCAGGCCCCTTTTTATTGTTTACTTCACCAGGATCTCATTAAGTTACTAAACTGCCTAGGCTTGACTTGTGGTCCTCCTAACCTCAGCCTCAGAGTGCTGCCATCACAGGCCTGCACCACCGGGCCCATCTCTTTTCCCCTAATGCACAAAGCAGGATAATAACATTTACCTCAGAAGGCTGCTACAAAGAATCACTGAACACAACGCCTCAACTATTCATTCAGCACATTCTCCAGCTTCTAGTAGGAGCTTTAATACCAAGTGGCATTGCCACTGCTCAGCACACAGTGCTACAGGACCTTCTGCTTCCCCAAGGAGACCCGAGCAGCTGCCACTGACCACTGGTGTCAACCGTCCTGCACACACAGCACAGCCTCGTCACACCACAAGTCTGGCAGCATACTGAACAGAGATGAAAGACCGGCAACGCTAAATATAACGAAGCTGGAAGAATGGTTTAGCCTAGCAAGCGCTAAGACAAGCCCTAAGTACCGGGGTTCGATTCCCCAGCACCACGTAAGCCGGGCGTGGTGGCGCACACCTGTAATCCCAGACCTCAGAAGGCTGAGGCAGGTGGATTGCTTTGAGTCCAAGGCCAGCCTGGGCTCCATAGTGAGTTCAGAACCAGCCTGGTCTACAGAGCAAGACTCTGTCCCCACAAAAAATAAAAAATAAAAACCTAAATGTAATTGTACGCAAAATTCTCAAGCTCAATGTAACTACTGTGTTTCACACACACACACACATACACACACACACACACACACACACACTCACTAACACAAACGGGGAAAATAACAAATGAAAAAGAAAACACTAACTGTAGGCAGGTGGGGTGACACCAGCCTATAACCCCAGCACTCTGGGAGGCTCAGGCAGGAGAACTGCAAGCTCAGGCTCACCAGGGGAAACTTCAGTGAACAATGAGACACTGCCTGAAAATCAAAGGCAAAAATGGGCTAGAGAGGTGGCTCAATGTGAAGGCTTCAAGCTCAAACTCTAATGTCATTTTTTAAAAAAATCAGTGGGTCTGAAACAGGGCATAACAGGGAAGAAATCTTCTTTAATTTTCCAAAATTTTTCTTTTGAGACAGAGTCTTGCTCTGTAGTCTAGCTGGTTCTGAACTCACTACGTAACCCAAGCTGGCCAGGACTAGAACTCATGGCAACCTTCCTGCCTCAGCCTCCCCATGCCCAGTTTCAATGGTGCTCGGGTATTAAACTCTGGGCCTTGTGCCTGGTAGGCAAATGCTTTAACTGCTAAGCCATTCCTCCAGCCCCCGCAAAACTTTTCTTTTAAGGCAGGCCAATTTCAGGTGGTGCTGGGAATCAATCTCCAGGCCTTGTACATCACATGTATAGGCAAGCTCTCTAACCACTGAGCTATGCCATCCCTCTCAAAATTTTTCAGATACTGTAGGGTTTTTTTTCTTTTGTTGTCATTTTGTTTTTGGCCTTGAACTCACTGCAACCTCCCCGTCTCAGCTTTCTGAGTGTTGGCATTACAGGCATGCCCCACCTGGCTTAGCTTGGCTTATACTGCGGGTTTTATGGAGGTGGGGGTGATGGATAGATACACTGTCCCTGTTGAAAGCTCACAAGTCTGTGAGGCAGGCTGCAGTTCTGGCTTTGGGAGGAGCCACCAGTGAGGGAAGTGTGGTCAGGCGGCTCCTAATTGGCAGTGACCCTAGTGTCCCTGGGATAGATCTGAGCTGTCCACCCATAAATACAACTTAATCACTAAATCTGTCATCTAAAATGATCAGAAACAAAGTAACAACCTGATACTACAAGGTAGAGCTCTGAAGTAAGATTATGTATTGTATTCATTTCCTAGGGCTGCTGGGACGAATACTCAATTTGTCAGATGGCTTAAAACAATAGAAATTGATTCTGTCACAGCTCTGCTGTGAAGCCCAAAAACAAGGTGCCAAAAGTCATAACAAAAATCCTGCTATGGTTTGGGTATGTCATTCTGAGAGCAAAGAGATGAAGGAAAAGAAATCCTATTTTTATTTTCTTTGTTTATTTTTTTGGGACAGGGTCTTGCTCTGTACCCCAGGCTGAGCCTGACCTCACTATGGAGCCCAGGCTGGCCTTGGACTCTCGGCAATCCTGCCTCAGCCTCCTGAGTGCTGGGATTACTGCTGAGCCATTCCTCCAGCCCCAAGAAATCCTATTTTTAGGCTGGAGAGTATTTCTCAACCCCAATTTTTGCCTTATCAGCAAAAAAATAAACCACATTTGAGGATTAAAGAAAACATACAGATCTACACAAGACTGGGGCATAGGTCAGTAAGAGAACTTGAGCTCAGCAGCAAGGCCCTGGGTTTAACCCCAGTGCTGAAGGAAAAAGGAAAAAAAAAAAGACAAAAGAAAGAAATAGGAAGCCCATGGGATACGTGTCAGCAAGCAGTCACTGCAAAGTCTGAGGTATATGTTTATGTATACACACGCTGAGGAGCAGATGCACAAGTGTTTGTACTTAAGACGCCAGCCAGCTCAGTGGAAGTGTGTACTGAGGCTGGGAATCTTTCCAGTTCAAATCCTGACCAGGTGCAGATATTAAAGGAACTAAGATAATCTACCATAAGCCAGGTGTGGTGGCAAGTGCATGCCTATAATCCCAGCACTCTGGAGGCTGAGGCAGGAGAACTGCATGAGTCCAAGGCCAGCCTGGGCTCCGTGGTGAGCTCAGGACCAGCGGAGTGAGACCCTGCCTCAAAAAAAAAAAAAAAAAAAAAAAATCCCCCATGCTGTAGTGTAGCTTAGTGATTGAAGCAACTACCTAGCATGCACAAGGCCCTGGGTTGATTTCCTAGCGCCACCTAGGTCGGGCGTGGTGGCACACACCTTTAATCCCAGCACTCAGGAGACTGAGGCAGCAGCAGGATTATCATGTGTTTGAGACCAGTCTAGGTTACACAGTGAGTTCACGACCAGCTTGGACTACACAGAGTGAGACCTTGTCTCAAACAAAACAAAACAAAACACCTCCCCACACTGCAAGGGCCTGTCTGGCCCACCCAGGTGCAGAAAGGTAGGGAGCATGAATGAAGTTATCCAGTAGGGCCCAGTGGCACAGGCCTAGAATCTCAGACACTGTGGGAGGCTGAGGCAGGAGGATCACAATTTTAAGCCCAGCCTGGGTAACCTGGCAACTTAGCAGGACCCTATGTCTAATCTAAACTAAGAAAATGGGTTGCAGATAGAGCTTAGTGTGGGCTGGGCTCACGCCCCAGTACCGCAAAAGGGAGAAAGAAGGAAGGGACCAAGGTTCCTGTTCTTCAAGCTCCAACAAACGGGCCATCTGCTGCTCTTTGCCTGCACCGACAAATTAAAGGGTGTCAGTCCTGGAGCCCAACCCTGGTGACTCACCGAGGCTCAAGAGGAGGAAGAGGGGCACCATCTATGCCAGTCAGAGATTATATAGGACCTGCCCTTCGTGCCCTGCAAAACACACCAGTTCAGGAGTGACCCATCCAGTTCAACCCTCCCAGGAGGTGTGAAGGGCGGCCGAGGATGAGCGTACAACCGGAGGGCAAACACACATCACTTCTCCCTCTTCCTTCCTTTCCAACTCTTTTTTTCTTTTTGAGGCTGGATCTCTCCACATAGCTCAGGCTGGCCTTGAGCTTGCAGTGGTCCTCACCTCAGGGTCCTGAGCAGTGGGATCGCAGACCTGCAACAACATGCCAGGCTCTTCCCAGCTCTTACACCACAGTGCCGGTACTAACTCAGCTACACGACACATTCCATCCAGAAGCCATTGGCTGGTGGCACCAACACCCTCTTGCCAGCACATCCCAGCCCTGCAGACCCAGCCTATTCTCTGCCCTTACTTACTCACAGCTTACCTTCCAAAGGGCAGGGGGCCCGGACCCTCTTGTCTGCCCCCTACCCCTCCATGCACCTGCTCCCTGGCACACAAGACAAGGCTCCGCCCTCATCCTCCCCAGCTCAGTCTTTCCCACCCCCTTCTCAGCTCCCTGAGAACTGGATCCATCAAAAAAGCAGATCTTACTTGGCCACTCTGGCCTAAAGGAAACCTTAGGGGCTCTCCAATGCCAGCGTGAGACCAAAGCCTCCAGCACCACAGGGCCAACATCTCCACCCCTCCTGTGTGGCTTCACTCTATACACCCGCACCCACAAGTGAACTATTTCTTTTTTCTTCCCTCTGGCTCCAAATACTGAACTCAGGATCTGTACACTGAACTACATCCCTGCAATTTTTTGAGACAGTGTCTCGCTTTATAGCCCAGGCTGGTCTTGAACTCACTATGTAACCCAGGCTGGCCTTGGACTCAGGACAATCCACCTACCTCAGCCTCCCAAATGTGTGCACCACCACGACTAGCTTTATGTGGAGCTGGGGAACTGAACTCAGGGCCTTGTGCTGTGCCATTCCTCTGGCCCCACCCCTTTTTTTCCTTTTTGAAACAGGAGGGTTTTGATAAGTTGCAATGTGGCCCAGGCTGGGCTCACACCTGCAACCTTCCCACCCCAGCCTTCCAGTGTGCCGTCCCTCTGATGGGCTCTCCTGATCTCTCTGTAGGGTTCTCTTGGCTAGTTCCTGTATCAGCTCTTCTAAGAAACCTTCCCTGTTGTTCTTTTCTTGTAGAGTCCCGCTTCCTGGGCCTCCACGGTCCCTGCCTGTGCCTGCTCTGAGCCCCGCGCTGGATCCCAACTCTCAGGGGCCCTTGTCACCTTTGTCATCTGGTGCTGAGCACAGGGCAAGCATAGGCAAACTCCCACAGAGCTCACTCGGGAACTCACTTTACACCAGTTACCCAGCCCTTCCCCCACCCCCACGCTACCGGTGAGGGGATGGACCTGAGTGACCTTTCCAAACCCTACTGTACACACTGGGGCAGGTCTTCAGGTCCCAGCGTGCCTGCTGCGTCCTCAAGGAGCTGTTGTTCCCTTCTGCCAAAACACAGGGCAGGTTCCTCCTGGCACACAGTAAACACACGCCCTCCCCTGCAGCCTCTCCGCTCCTGCGTGCCTCTTCACCTGCAGTGCCTACAGCCTCCTGCCCAGAACACGCGCCCGGCTACCCAGCCTCCACCTCAGTCCACAGACAAGTGCCAAGAAGTCGATCTCGTGCGGGGCCTCGCATCCCCTCTCCTCAGCCAGCGATCAAACACCTGGCTTTTCCAGTCAGTCTCCACTCCAGAGCCAACTCTCCAGATGAGCCATCTAGAGTCATTTCCAGCTCTACTACTACTTGTCCCAATACCGGTTTATGTTTATATTCATTCATTCATTTTTGCAGCACTGGGGATTAAACCAGGGCCTTCATACTGAGCTACAACTCTAGTACCTCCCCCCGCTTTTTTTGTTCTCTTTGAGACAGGATCTTGCTCTGTAGTCCAGCCTGCTCCTAAACTCACTACGTAGCCCAGACTGGCCTTGAATTCACAGCAATCCTCCTGCCTCAGCCTCCTGAGTGCTATGTTACAGTTACATGCCCCTGCCCAGTTTGAGATAGGGTCTTGTTAAGTCATCAAGTTGCCCATGGTGTGGAGAAATGTCACAGTAGTTAAAGCGCTTGCCTTCCAAGTGTAAGGCCCTGAGCTCGATCCCCAGCACTACATAAACCGGATGTGGTGGTCCATGCCTGTAATCCCAGCACACGTTGAAGAGATCTCCAACAAATTGGGTATATATTTTTTAAATAGTTGCCCATGGTGGGCTTGAACTTTCCATCTTCCTGCATCATCATCCTCCCAGCCTCCTTCCTCATCCTCCTCCCAGAACAATAGATGACAGGCTGTACCATCATACCTGAGCTGATGCCTCAGCATCACATAACCTGGGTGTGGTGGCAGGCACACATCCATAATCCCAGCACTTAGAAGGCTGAGGCAGGAAGACTGCTATGAGCTCTAGGCAAGCCTGGGCTACTTAGTGAGTTTAGGACCAACCTGCACTACAGAGCAAGACCCTGTCCCAGAAATAAGTAAATACGAATAAATTTTCTTTTCACAAAATACAATACTTTAAGGTAAATGCAAAATGTTTTTACAAAAAAGAAAAAAAAACAACTTTGTAGGGCTGGAGGAATGGCACAGAGGTTAAAGCGCTTAGCAAGCACAAGGCCATGGGTTCCAGTCCCCAAAACCACGTAAGGGGAGTGTGATGGTGCACGCCTGTAATCCCAGCACTCGGGATGCTGAGGCAGGAGGACTGCTGTGAGTCTGTGGCCAGCCTGGCTCTACAGTAAGTTCAGGACCAGACTGGACTGGAGTGAGACCCTGTGTCAAAGAAAGAAAAGAGAAAAAGAAAACCCTATGTATAATCCTGCAAACTTCTTGGAGAGAGAAATATCTTATGAAAACAACTCAACAAGGCTTCGGGTCATAACGACGTGATTTCTATTCGCCAAATACATTAAACCAACGAACCACCGGGAGGTACGCGTGAGGTGTCCGAGGACTTTTCACTGTTAAGAAAGCAAGTCTTGGCCAATCACAAATCGCTCTTTCTCCATGGTGACAGGAGGGAAAACACGCCCTCTACTCAGAAACATTTTTAATGTTGAGCTTAAATCTTAACCAAAGTATTTCAAACGAGATTTCAAACTCCTCCTGGATGTTCTCCAGGGAGCGCTCTACTCCAACCGAGAAACCGAGGCTACAATTCCGCGTCCCTTCCAACCGCCGGGTACAAGGGCACCGGACAGTAGAAACCGGGGACAAGGGAAGTTAGGCTAAAAGTTGCAGGTACAAGCGAAATAGGAAGAGCAGGTTCAGGGAAGCCAGCGAGATGGCGAAAGGGGCCCCCCGGCGTCCTCGGGGTCGCGCCGCACTCCGGCCCACTCCTCACCATCAACTCCAATTTTCCGGTTCCGACTAGACAGCCCGAGACCCCCACGCCGCGCAGCGCGCTCAGCGCCCCGTCCCCATCGCCCAGCGCCTGCCAGACCCCACTCAGGCAGCGGCCACGGCCAGGACGGAAGGGTGGTCCCAATGTTTGAGATTCCACTGGGCCAAAGTTGCCCTCCGCCCGGGGACGGCGGTGCTGGCCTCTGCCCAGGCCCGGCCCTGCCCGGCCTTACTTTGAGTGCCAGGTGGTGGACGCGGCCTAGGCCGGGTTCGGTCAGAAGCTGGAGCAGCCCCAGCACCGGAAGCAGCCGGAGGCCCGCGGCCAGCCGAAGACAGCCGAAGCCCGAGGGGCAGAGACGCGCCGGGGCAGCCATGTTTGTTCCAGCATCACCAGCTGCTTCCTCTATCGCCTACTTCCGGGTCAAAGGGCGGTGGTCACCGGAAGGGCCCGGGCGGAGGCGTGGCCGGTGGATGCGAAGGCGCTGTCTGAGGTGGATTTACTGGAGCGTGCGACCCAGAAAGGCACCGACGGGATTAAACTGTCCATCTCAGGACCTTTCAGTTGACCTTCTGTGTACAGACTTGTGGTTTAGCCAGAAGAGGTGACGCTTCCTCCGGGAGGGAGGGAAAGGCTTGGTGGTTGCCATGGCAACGGTCGCCTAGCGGGCTCTGCTCGGGCCTCAGTTCTGCCTTCCGGAGCTTGGGTGCGGAGGGATACCCGACCGCCGCGCGGGGCCCCGTGGGTGACTGGACTGGTGTCCCCCGGGCCTTGTCTCGGCGGCAGGTGTTCCTACCCGTTTTCCACTGAAGCCACAGGTGAATAGTTGGAGTGATAGGATCTGTTGCGCCCGTGGGAAGCAGTTGACCAGGATGTGTGTGGCGTGTAGCCCTAGAGGAATCTCCTGAGGTAGGAGGTAGGGACTTTCTCCCCACCTGGCAGGTGGGCAGACCGAGGCTCTGAGAAGCGAAGAGGTTTGTTCAGGGCGAGCTGGGAACCCCAGGGCAGCTCCTTCGGGTTTTGCGTGGCCTCGCGCTGTTTCATCCCACCACCAGACTCTGAGCCTTGACATTTATTTTCTGAATTCTGGTGGAAACTTAATCCTGGTCGTTAGAATTTACAGCAAGCGCTGTAACAGAAGATGGACGGGTAGGACCCGCCACCCCCTGCTCAGGGCTCTGCGTGTGTGTGTGTGGGGGGTGGGGGGAGGCGGCGGTGGTCTTGGTGATTGATCTCAGGTTTCACACGGTGCTACATCCCCAGCCCGGTTTTCTTTTCTTTTCTTTTCTTTTCTCTTCTTTTCTTTTCTTTTCTTTTCTTTTCTTTTTTGAGCGAAGTCTCCATCTCCTCTTTTCCTTTCCCCTTCTTTTTCTGTCTGTCCTCCTCCTTATTTTTATTTTTTTGAGACGGGATCCTGCTCTGTACTTAGGCTGGTCTTCAACTCACTGGCCTTGAACTCACAGCAATTCTCCTGCCTCAGCCTCCCAGGTGCTCGGATTACAGGCTTGCATCATGACGCCAAGCTTATGTGGTGCTGGGGAATCGAACTCAGGCCTTGCTAGGCAGGCTCTTTCACAGCTGAGCTACTCCTCCAGGTCCTATCCCGTTTTTATTTTTGAATTTGGCGCAGGGCCTCACTAAGTCGCTGCGTTGCTCAGGCTGGGCTGGAACTTGTAGTCCTCCTGCCTCAGCTTCCCAGAGTGCTGGGAATACAGGCCCGCACTATTGGACTCAGCTAGAATCATATTCTTAGATTTTTATGCTGGAACTGGGATCTGACATTGATATGTTTATTTTTAGCATGATGGTGGTGCAAAAGTGCTATGCTCAGGTTAAAAAATTCATTTGGACAAATTTACTAGCCTTTTGAACTACATGCTTGTAGTTATTTTCTAATGTGAACTGGTGGGTTAGGCCAGGTTTAAGGATAGTAACAAAGATATAGCAAAATATAGAAAAAAAACTTTTGGTAAATATCCCAATAAAGGGACTGGTTGGATTCAGAGAAGAGGCATCAAGATTTAACTACTGTGGCCCATTGGAGGAATAGGAAGCTGAGTTAGAGTGGTGACTTAAGTGAAATGATTTGGGTGCGAAAGATTAATATGTTAAGTACTGTATAGTTTCTCTGACTTGGAAATCCGAGAACATAGATGTTCTATAGAACCACATGAAGTGATAGCCGGAATTGGGGGTAGGGATAGGGAGGAGGTGGGAGGATCAAAAATGGGAAGGGATTGTAAAGTTGACATGATATATATGTGCATGAAATACCCAAATTCATTGTAAACACTATGTATTACATATGTATATTAATAAAAATAGTGGGAAAATTTCATTTGGAGCTAGCCATATTAGCTCAGGCCTATAAATCTCATGCTCTGGAGGCTGAGGCAGGAGGATCACAAATTTAATACCAATCTGGGCAATTTATCCACTTACTGAGACCCTGTCTAAAACGAAATAAATAAATAACAAACGGCCTGGAGTTGTAACTCATCCTGTTGACCTTGGATTCACAAGCTCCAGTATCACCACCTTAAAAAATAATTAATGGGAAAAGATCAAAAAGGGCAGAGTTGGGGCTTGAGAGAACTCTACTTTTTTTTTAATCACATAATATTTTGCTTTTTTTTTTTTTTACTTGTATGCAATCTTTTTTTTTCAGAGAAGATACTTTATTTTGGAACCAAGGACAGGGATAAAGGTTCCCACTTGGCTAGGACCATAGCTCAGCAGTTAGCAAGCACACAGCTCTGGGTTTGATTTTCCAGTACCACATAAGCCAGGCATGGTGACGCATGCCTGTAATCCTAGCATTCAGGAGGCTGAGACAGGAGAGTTTTGTGTGTTTGAGGCCAGCCCGGCTTACATAGTGAGTTCATGAGCAGCCTGGACGATAGGGCAAAACCCAGTCTCAAAAAAAAAAAAAAAAAAAAAACTGCCAACCTGAAGGGGACCCCAAATGGGTTGCCTAGTTGTATACAAACTTAGTAGTAGTTTTGAATCTATGACTTCTTTCCTTAACTCAAAAAGCAGTATAAAGCCAGTCCTAGTGGCTCAAGCTTGCGGTCCCAGAGGCAGGAGGATCTCAGGTTCAAGCCTACCTTGAGCAATTTAGTGACTTAGTGATACCCTGCCTCAAAATTAAAGCCCAAAAGTGAGCTTGGATTGTAGTTCAGGATCCCCAGCCACACACACCCTCCCACCCACCCTCACCCCAGTGTACCTTCTGGATTGTATCCCAAGCAACAAACACACCCACTCCCACACCCATCCACCCACACCCCACTGTATGTTCTAGATTGGATTGCCCGTGACACGCACATGCACACCCCGTACACGTTCTGTCGCACTCTACAAAGCTACACAGACGAAAGTAGGACACTGAGGTGGAGCCAGGAGGGCGGCAGTTGATCTTAAAATACTTTCACTGGTCCTCAAGGGAACGCAATGATTAAAGTTAATCACCGGTGGCCACCTCTGATTCTTGGCTCTCTGTTCTGAATGTGTAATCGTATGTGTTTGAACATAAGTTCCACAGGATCCTACTCTACCCCCTTTTGTAGATAAAGGCAATGAGAACAAAACTTGAAAATTAGTATTTTTGTGAATCAACAGAATGAGATAATAGATATATTTAGGAGTGGATATTTTTTTCCATATGTGGAATTGAACCCAGGGCCTTTACAATGAATTACATTGCAGCCCTTTTCTCTCTTTTTAAAAAGTTAATTTTATTTTAAGACAGGATTTCACTGAGTCACTAAATTGCCTGGGCTGGGCTCGAACTTATAATCTTCCTGCCTCAAACTCCCAGAAAGCTGAAATTATAGGCCTGCGCCACTGGGCCCAGCATACTGAGCAGTTACATATGGTTAGTACTCTGTGAAGTATTTTATTTTATTTTTTGAGACAGGGTCTTTCTCAGTAGCCCACACTGGCCTTGAACTCATGGCAATCCTCCTGCCTTATTCTCCCTAGTACTGGGATTACAGGTGTTTGCCACAATACCCAGATTTATGTGGTGCTAGTGAATCGAACTCAAGGCCTTGTGCTTGCAAAGCAAGAGTTTAACCTCTGTGCCATTCCTCCAGCCCCTGTTAAGTATTTTAAAAGTGCGTTACCTTACTTAACAAAGCAAAATCTTGTATTTCTCTTTTTTAAGATGACATTTGGTGAAATTATTTCATTCAAGGCCAGTGTATGAATTTATAAACGACCCAGCTGGGAGACTTTGCTCTTTTCACCAAGTGCAACACATACTCTGTTTCCTGCTTTCTTTGCACGTGTGTGTGCACATGCGTGTCAGAGTATGGGGGTATTAGAGATCAAGGCAAGTGTCTTTGCACTGTATCAGCACCCACCTCTCTGCATTCTTCTAAAAAAGTATACTGTATTAGACTGAAGGGTCTTAAACAGTCCAGATACATCCATGGCCAGGCCCAGTGGCACAGGCCTCTAATCCAAGCACTCTGGGAGGCTGAGGCAGGATGATCGCAAATTTGAGTCCAGCCTGGGCAACTTAAGTCATTTAGACCAAGGCCCAAAATCAGAAATGAAAATGGGCTGGGGATGTAGCTCATTGTGAATGTCCTGGGCTCATCCCCCTTAATTAAGAGTTGTGAGAACAGTGATACCAGGGACCTTAAATGAGTTGCTCGAGATTATAGAACCAGGGGGCAATTTTTAGTGAGCATCTTTGAAACCAGAAGGGAAATCACTGTTTAGAGAGGCTGAGGATAAAACCAAGGGAGTGCTGTGCTAGGTTCTCGGCTTTTTTTTTTTTTTTTTTTTTTTTGAGACAGGGTCTCGCTCTGAAGTCCAAGCTGGTCCTGAACTCACTATGGAACCCAGGCTGGCCTTGGACTCACAGCAGTCCTCCTGTCTCAGCCTCCCGAGTGCTGGGATTACAGGCATGCACCACCACACCTGGCTTATGTGGTGCTGGGGAATCGAATTTGGGTGCTTAGCGCTTGACTTAGAGCTTGCTTGGCAAGTGATTTAACCACTGAGCCATTCTTCCAGCCCCTCTCAGTGGCTGCTTTTGTTTGCTTATTTTACATTTCTTTCTTCCCTTCTTTTTCTTCTTTTTTTTTTCTTTTTGAGACAGGGTCTTGTTCCATAGTCCAGTCTGGTCCTGAACTCATTATATAGCCCAGGTTGGCCTTTAACTCACTGTAGTCCTGTTGCCTCAGCCTCTGGAATGCTGGGATTACAGGCTTGGGCCACCATGCCTGGCTTGGTGGTGCTGGGGAATTGAACTCAGGGCCTTGCACTTGCTAGGCAAGTCCTCAAACCACAGAGCTGCATCCCCAACCCCATCACAACCCTTTTTATTTACTTATTTTTATATTTTGCAATCTTGAGAAGTTGCCCATGCTGGCCTCAACTTTGTAATACATATATACACATTTAAAAAAAAATAATAAAGCACCCTGGGCTCAACCACACAGGTCTCTAATCACAGCACTTTAGGAGGCTGAGGTGTGAGAACCCAAGTTTCATCCCAGCCAGGCCTTTTTTTCTTTTTCTTTTTCTTTTTTTTTTCTTTTAAGGTCTCACTCTGTAGCCCTGGTAGGCTGGTCCTGTACTCACTACATAACTCAGGCTTGCCTTGGACTCACAACAGTCCTCCTGCCTCAGCCTCCTGAGTGCTGGGATTACAGGCATGCACCATCATGCCCAGCTTTATGTGGTGCTGGGAAATTGAACCCAAGGCCTTGGGCTTGATAGGCAAGAGCTTTAACCGTGGTGCCATTCCTCCAGCCCCTAGCCTGGGCATCTTAGTAACCTATTGTGAAAGCCATGGGCCCAGTTCCCTGGTACCACAACCAATCAATCAGTGAAGTGAAAATGGTGTGAGTTAGTTGTAGCTTAGTCTGCAGACACGGGGCTCAATCCTCAGTGCCTCAAAAAAAAAAAAAAAAAAAAGCTGGCTTCAAAGAGTTAATGTATAATTTTTAAGATGTTAAGTTCTGAGAAAACTGCTATTTTGGCAGTGATATTCAGGCATGTGGCTTCAGAGTTTCAAGGAAACAGTTTTTGCGTAAGCACAGTCCTGTGAGTGAGAGCAGACACGTTGGGTAACAGAACAAGTCAGGCCTGCTTCTTCCTGGCATCAGTTTCAAAGGGGCACGACTCTTAAGGTACTGACTGAAAAAGCCTGGAGGGGCCAGGAAAGACTGTGTAACCCTGGCTTGGAGCCTGGCTCTTAGTCACAGGCATGTTCTTTTTGTATGGTCTTTTAATGTGCAGAGTCAACCAAAGGTTGCCGCAAGTGGCAGAGTGCTTGGTTGGAATACAGTACTACTAATAGAGGTTGGCATTTGCAGAAACTTTTTAGGTGACTAATGGGTTAATTTTCAGTTTTAATAAGTCATGATTGTCATTTTTTGTTTTGTTTTGTTTTGTTTCAAGACAGAGTCTCGCTCTGTAGTCCAGGCTGGCCTTGAACTCAAAGAAATTCTCTTGCCTCACTCTCCCAAGTACTACTGTTACAGGCATGTGTCACTGTGTGCAGATTATGTGGTCCTGGGGAATCAAACTCAGGGCCTTGTGCTTGCTAGGCAAGTACTCTGATGCCTGAGACACGTCCCCCAGCCCTGCCATTTGTTTTTCTTATTGAAAGAATTGCAATTTGAAACTAAAAACCTCTAGAAACAGTGTGTTGACCTATGTGCAAATTGGGGCCTGTGGTACATTCAGAAGTCTTATGTTGCTGGGAGTGGTGGTGTACACCTGCAGTCTTAGCATCTGAGAGGCTGAAGCAGGAGAATGGGAAATTTGAGCCTGCCCTGGACAACTCAGTGACTTAATAAGACCCTGTCTCAAAATAAAAAGTTTGAAACAGGCTGGAGGCACAGCAGTTAAAGTGCTGCTTTGCAAGTACAAGGCCCTGAGTTCGATTCCCCAGCACCACATAAAGCCTGGGCATGGTGGCGCATACCTGCAATCCCAGCACTCTCGGTAGGCTGAGACAGGTGGATTATACAAGTCCAAGGCCACCCTGGGCTACACCAGTGAAGTCAGGATCAGCCTGGTCTAGAGTGAGACCTTGTCTCGAAAAGAAAAGAAAAGAAAAGAAAAGAAAAGAAAAGAAAAGAAAAGAAAAGAAAAGAAATTGAAGCAAAACCTTGTCTAAAAAATTTTTTAAAAAACAGAGCTGGGGATGTACTATGAATGCTCTAGGTTCAACTGGGTAGGATTAGTCAAATATCTTAGTTATTCTTGGTTCCAGGGTTGTAACTAAGGTTTTGGGGCATTTATAGGACATAAATGAAGCTGCCGAGGAAAACGTCTTTTCTTTCTTTCTTTTTTTCTTTCTTTTTTCAGAAAATGATCTTTATGGAAAAGCCAGGCCCCGACAGGTAGGACGTCAGTGCAGTTGTCCTGTGCGTTGAGGTTGGACCTCAGAGTCACATCCTAACTTGGTGACGCAGCGTGTGACCTGCTCTCCAGCAGGACAGCCCTTGTCTTCTGCATGTCTTCACAGATCCCATGTTCTTCCTTCTTTCTTCTTTGTGGTACAGGTGATTGACCTAGGGCCTTTGCGCTGACCTACATTTCCAGGTGTTTTAATTTTTTCACAGAGTCTCACTAAGTTGCCCAGCCTGGAATCTTTTTGTTTGTTTGTTTGTTTTTTGTAACAGGGTCTCACTTTGTAGCCCAGGGTGGTCCTGAACTCACTGTGTAGCCCAAGGTGGACTTGGACTTAGGATAGTTGTCTGCCTCAGCGTCTGGAATGCTGGGATTGCAGGCATGTGCCGCCACGCCCAGCTGGGGAATTGAACTTGGCCTTGTGATTGCAAGGCAAGCAGAAAAGCACTCTACCTGCCCTGCGATTCCTCTCGCCCTGGCTCTAATTTGTGGTTTTGGTTCGGTTTGGTTTAGTTTGATTGAGTCAGGGTCTTGTCTGTAGTCCTGGCTGGTCCTGAACTCTCTGTGCAGATTGGGCTCTGAAGTCATGGCAATCCTCCTGCCTCAGCCTCTACAGTGCTAAGATTAAAGGCAAGCACCACCACACTTGGCTTATTTGATACTGGGCCGTTGAACTCAAGGCTTCTGCTTTCTAGGAAGCACTCTAACAGCTGTGCTGCTCTCCCCGTTCTGATTTGTGTTTGTTTTGGTTGTTGTTTTGAGACAGCGTGCTCTGTAGCCCAGGCTGGCCTCGATTTTGTGATAGTGATTCCTGCCTCAGCCTCCAAGTACTGGGATTATAGGCGTGTGCCACCATGGCTGGCTAATTTTTACCTGGTAGTGGGAAAGTGAATCCATGCACATGCTAGGCAAGCACTGTAGCCACTGAGCTAATACAACTCCAGTCCTAGTTTTGATTTTGCAACAGAGGGTCTCACTAAGTCATTAAATTAATCAGGCAGGGTGTTGGGATTCCGGCCTGCATTACCAGGCTCGGCTTTTAACTCATACTTGACGACTTTCATGGGTCCTTGGTAGGCACAGACCATCCCCAGTTCTCACTGTTCAACAGTTTTAAATTTTACAATGTGTTTATTGGGATATTAGATGCACTTTGAAGTTAATGATCTTTTTAGTTAAAATGAGTTTATGGGCTCTAACCTCATTGTAAATCAAGAAGCATCTGTAGTTGGAATGCTAACCAAAAACTGAAAATAAACAAATGCTAAAGAAATGAGAAATTTCAGCCAGTTCTGATTGTTCCTGTGTGTAATCCCAGCATTCTGGGAGACTGAGGCAGGAGAATTCTAACTTTGACTCCAGCCAGCGCAACTTAACAAGGTCCTGTTTCAAAATAAACAATGAAGGACTGAGGATGTAGCTCTGTGTAGTAGCCCTGGTACATAATCTGGAGCCCTGCAAAAGAAAATTAATTTTAAAATTTTGAAAAAATAAATTTTAGGAGTAATACTTTCCCAGGAAACAGCAGGCAACTACAGTTCAGGCTGGGTGTCTTGCTGTATCACAAACGCTTAAAGGATGGCTTTTCTTGATATACTTAGTAAAAGCAGAAGGGCAGAAGAGGCAAGGGAAGGGGATAAAAGGAGGAGAGGGGAAGGAAGGGAAAAGAAGGACAGAGAGGGGAGTGAAGGGAAAAAGAAGGGAGGAAAGGGAATCAATGCCAGTGCCTCTGGGTGCTAAGTATTTTGTACATGTTCTTTTAATCCTTAAAATGACCTTTGAAGATAGGAGTGTTGTTTCCATTTTAAGAGGAAGAAGCTGAGACATAGAGGAGCCCCACAGCTCCTAAGGTAGAAGAGCTCCCCAAACCTGCCCCCACTAGAAGGGGCCTTGTGAGATCCCTATTGTGTGAATGAGAAAACAAAAGCTCAGAGTCTTTTTTTTTTTTTTTTTTTTTTTTTTTTTTTTTTTTTTTTTTTTTTTTTTTTTTTTTTTTTTTTTTTTTTTTTTTTTTTTTTTTTGAGGCACGGTCTTGCTCTGTAGTCCAGACTGCTCTTGAACTCACTGTATGGCCCATGCCGGCCTCGAACTCACTGCAGTCCTTCTGCCTCAGCTTACTGAGGTGGTGGGATTGCAGATGCGCATCACCATGCTCTGCTTATGTGGTGCTAGGGATTCAAACCTGGGGCTGAGGGGTCAGTGCTGGGGGATTGAACTGATGGCTGATGCCTTTACCCCCAGGCCTCAGGAAGCTGAAACAGGAGGATTGCCATGGGTTTGAGGCCAGCCTAGGCTACACAGTGAGTTCAGGACCAGCCTGGATGACAGGAGATCTCGAATGAATGAATGAGTGAATGGGCTGAGGTAGCTCCATGTGAAGGCTCTGGGTTCAGTCCCCAATACCCTACAAAGACTCTCCAAGATCATAGCTTCTAGTTTTGAAGTATGGAGAACTGAGCCCAGGGCCTCAGCACCAAGCTACATCCCTAGCCCATTTTTTGATTCTGAGCCTGTGACACCCATACTTTGCTGAGATCATAACCTTTTAAGTCAGTGTTTTTAACTGGATGGAGTCACCCACCTGTGATCCCAGAACTCTGAAAGGCTGAAGCAGGAAGGCTGAAGCAGGAAGATTGCAAGTATGAGCCCAGCCCGACCCAGGCAGCTTAGCAAAATCATATCTCAAAAATAAAACTTAAAAAAAATGGGCTGGGGATAGAGCTCAGTGTGAAGACCCTGGGTTCAGTCAATCCCCAGTACCACAAAAAAAAAGAAAAGAAAAAAAAGAAAGAAAAGAAAAAGAAAGTAAGAAAGAAAGAAAGAAAAAAGAAAAATCAGTATTTCCTAAATGTTACTGAGAGGTGAAACAGGTGTACACAACCCAAACTACCCCCTTAGGTAATTCTAGCTTTTACCAAGACAAAATTGTGTACCCTGGTGAGACAGATCCTTGTGTGTCAGCTCATAGTAACTAAGAGTGAAAATTGCTTGATTTATAATCACTTTTTTTGAGACAGGGACTCACTCTGTAGTCCAGGCTACTCCTGAACTCACCATGGAATCCAGGCTGGCCTTGACCTCAAGGCAATCCTCCTGCCTCAGCTTCCCAAGTGTTGGGATTACAGGCATGTACCACCATGCCCCGCTTTATATGGTGCTGGGGAATCGAACTCAATCCCTGTGCCATTCCTTCAGCCCAATTGTCACTCCTTTTTACTTAGAGGGAAACTGAAATGAATTTAGTTCTTCCTAAAAACAAAACACTGTGCTGTCCTTACTTTATCTTTTTTCCCTGCTGACTTATTTCCTTTTATTGTGAACCCTTGTTACCCTCTCGTTTCTATCACTTCAGGTTTGGTTTTTTTTTTCCAGTACTGGGAATTGTACTTTTTTTTTTTCTGAGATAGGGTCTAACACTGTATTTCAGGATAGTCTAAGACTCACTATACATCTCTGGCTGGCCTCGAGCTCACAGCAATACTCCTGCCTCAGCCTTTTGAGTGCTACAGGCATGTGCCTCCACACCCCGTTCATGTGTTGCTGGAGAATTGAACTCAGGGCCTAGGGCTTGCTAGGCAAGTGCTGTAACCACTGTGCTGTTCTTCCAGCCACAGTACTGGGGATTGAACAAAGAGCCTTCTCTTTGAGCTACGTCCCCAGCTCCTTTTTATTGTCTGTCTGAGACAGGGTCTCAATAAATTATTAAATTGTTTAGGTTGGGCTCAAACTTGCGATTCTCCTGCCTCTGCCTCCCAAAGTGTTAGGGTTATAGGCCTGTGCCACTGGGCCCTGCTTTCTCATTTCTAGATTGGTTTATTATTTATGTAGAGACAGGGTCTTTTCTCTGTAGTCCAGGCTGGTCCTGAGCTCACCATGTAGACAGGCTGGTTTTGAGTTCACTGCAGTCCTCCTGTCTCAGCCTCCTGAGTTGCTGGGATTATAGGTATGTGGCGTGTACTACCTCGACTTGCTTATGGGATGCTGCTCAAACCAGGATCTTGTGCTTGCTACGCAAATGCTCTAACCACTGAGCAATGCCCCCAGCCCTCTCCTTTATCCTTTCTTTTCTTTCTTTCTTTCTTTCTTTCTTTCTTTCTTTCTTTCTTTCTTTCTTTTTTTTTGAGACCGGGTCTCACTCTGTGGTCCAGGTTGGTCCTGAACTCACCATGGAGCCCAGGCTGGCCTTGGATTCACGGCAATCCTCCTCTCTCAGGCAATCCTCCTCTCTCAGGCAATCCTCCTGTTTCAGCCTCCCAAGTGCTGGGATTACAGGCGTGCACCACCACGCCCAGTGTATGTGGTGCTGGGGAATCAAACTCGGGTACTTAGCGCTTGCAAGGCAAGTGCTTTAACCACTGAGTCATTCCTCCAGCCCTCCTTTATCCTTTGAAGATTTTGACTTTTCCAAACATTTGTTAATTACAAGCAAAACATTATAAGTTAAAAGATATTTGTAGCGTGATTAACTCTCAATTCCATACTCTTGTGTCTTTTACCGTAGGGTTCCTATAACTCACAGTTTCCTGCTTACTCATCTCAAAAGTTTCATCTTCGTGTGGTTTCTTTTTTTCTTCTACAGTCCCTTCTCTTTTCCTCCTTTTTTTTTCAGACAGGGTCTGGCTGGCCTTGAATGCACAGCAATGCTCCTCCCTTAGCCTCCAGAGTGCTGGGGTTATAGGTGTGTGCCACCATGACCAGTTTATGTGGTGCTGGGAAATCAAACTCAGGGCTTTATTCTTGCTAGGTAAGTGTTTTAACTGCTGTGCCATTCCTCTAGCCTGGAACTCACTGTGGATCCCAGGCTGGTCTTGAACTCACAGCAGTCCTCCCACTTCAGCCTCCCAAGTGCTGGGATTGTAGGGATGTGCCACCGGTTTATGTGGTGCTAGGAATTGAAATCAGGGCCTCACACTTGCTAGGGCAGCACTCTAACCCCTGTGCTATTCCTCCAGCCCCTCCAAAGTAGCAGATTCTTAGCTATGTGAGGTGGCAGAAGCCTGTAATCCTAGCAAGTTGGGCGTGGTGGTGCACGCCTGTAATCCTAGCACTTAGGAGGCTGAGACAGGAGGACTTCCCATGAGTTCAAGGCCAGTCTGGGCTGTATACTGAGTTCAGGATCAGCATGGACTAGGGGGAGGCCCTGTCTCAAAAAAAAAAAAAAGGCAGCTTCTTCTACCTCCTAATTAGCCTTATTTTTTTTTCTCCCTTTCTTTTTTTTTTTTTTTTTTTTTTTTTTTTTTTTTTTGGTACTAAGGATCGGTCCCAGGGCCATCACACTGAGCTGTATTTCCAGCCTTTTAATGAAAAAATTTATTTTGAGGCAGGGTCTCACTAAATTGCCGAGTTGCGCAGGCTGGGCTCCAGTTTGTCGTGTTCCTGCCTTAGCCTTCCTGAGTGCTGAGATTGCAGACCTGCTCCTCCAGGTCCCAGCTACATTCGCTTGTCTTGGCAAGTGGTTCCTGTTTTGCACAAGTCTCCAGGAAACTAAGTCAAGATTAGACCATTATGGGGCTAGAGGAATAGCACAGTGGTTCAAGTGCTTGCCTTGCAAGCTCGAAGGCCCTGGGTTCAAGTCCTCAGAACTACTTAAGTTGGGCATGGTGGTGCACGCCTGTAATCCTAGCACTCAGGAGGCTGAGACAGGAGGATTGCCATGAGTTCAAGGTGAGCCTCAGATCCATAGTGAGTTCAGGATCAGCCTGGGCTACAGAGCAAGACCCTGTTTCAAAAGAAAATATTAGATTGTTGTACGTAACTGAAAAGCATCCAGGCCTTGGTAGGAAGGGACATTTGGGTGATTACTGAAGCAGGCTCTTATGGGATAACGTGTATTTTATTGAGCAGGTCCAAATTTCAGCATGTGGCACTGTTTAAATTCCCAGTCCATCCTGCTCTCAGGACTATTAACCAGCCGAGGCAGGGAGCTGGCTGGCTCTCCGGATTGTTAACATCCAGCAGCCTTTGGAGTACAGAATACTCTGATTTGGCAACCGAGAGAGCAAATATTCAAGTAGACACACACAAAAATGGGGGTGGGGTGTGCATGAGGGGACCCCATGGGACTTGTAACTGAAAAAAGACAGACTGACAGTTTCGACAGCTCGAATGTATTGTAACTGCCCGACAAAGGAAGTAGATTTGGAGATTTTTCACTGCCACCCTTTCCTGAAGGAGGATGATAAGCAGGTGGAAAGCAGAGGGTGGGGGGAGAGAAGTCCGTTTGTGAACTGTCTTGTGAGGTGGGGCCCCTCTGGGGGCCCAGGGCGACTCCGACTCCGAAAGGGGTCCACTGGTACTGACAGAGAAAAGGGCAAGTTGCCAAGCCTGCCGGGCTGGCTGATGGCAACAAGCCCGGCTTACTGTAGATGCTGAGATGGGAGGCGGCCTAGTGAGCCCCTGCTTCTTGCAATGGTAGAGGAAGCCAGGCCTGAGAGGCTGAGGCAGGAGGATGGCACGTCTGAGGCCAGCCTGGGCAACTTAGTGATTTAGACCCTGTTTCAAAATTAAAGATAAAAATGGGCTAGGGTTTGTAGCGCAGTATAAAGGCCTGGGGCTTATCCGCAGTAACACACACAGTAACACGCCCGCACACACAAGATGTTGTTAGGTGAATGGATGGGTGTGTGGGCATGTAGGTCAGCACTCCCTGGGTTCGATCCTGAGCATGGGGGTGGGAAGAAGAAAATGCCCAATGATTCCGAGAAAAATAGTTGGGTCTCCAGAGTTGGCCCACGGCTTGTCAATGGCATTGGTGTGCGCCTTGGGGTATAAAGAAGGGGCACTCCGTGTCCGCGGATGAAAAATCTCCGCGTGGGAGCAGCAGGCCCGCCTTGCTGCCCACCAGCCCAGGAAGAGTGACCCCTCACAGCCTCGTGTCGGCTGTCTACTTCCGAAGGTGGAGATGTCATTTCATTGTCTGAGGCTGCCCAGCCGGGACGTGCGGGAGGCTGGCGCTAAACCAGACATTTTATCTGGGCCCCGCGTGCGTCTCTAACTGGTAAAGTGACTTCGCGCCTGAGCGATTATGGCCACACACGTAGGCAGTCCCTGGCTATGAGATGCGGGGCCGCCGGGCGCACGCCCTGCAGGCCTTTGCGGCCACTCAGCGCTGGCCGTCCCTAATCTGTGCAGGACACCGGCGACGCCCCGGCCGGACTCCGTTCCCACCGCCCGAGTAGCTGCTGGAACGGGACTGTCCTGATCCCAAACGCAGCGGTGGCGCAATGCCGGACCTCTGCGGAGCCCGCGGAGCCGAGCCCGCGGCTAATCAGTAACGCGAAGACCCACGGAGGCCGTCCCTTCCGGACCCCGGGCGGAGGGGCCCGGCGAGGGGCCGCGGCGGGCGGGGCGTGCGCGCGTGCGCGAGCTGTCAGGCAGGCCCCACCCCCGCGTCCCGCCCCGCCCCTCCCCCTCCCGCGCGCTCCGGCTGTGGGGCGGGCGGGCTGGCGCTGCGGCGACCGTCGCTGCTTCCTCGGGCCATTTTGCTCCAAAGCGGCGGAGAGGAGAGTCGCGAGGAGACCCAGCTGCGAGCCGGGAGAGGCGGCGGCAGCCGTTCCGGGGACCGGGCTTTCTGCGATCGCCCGGGAATCTCGAGGGGACTAAGCGGCCGCTGGGGAGGGGTCCGGAGAGCCGCGCCCGCCGCGCGGAGCGCCCCTTCCCGCCCCCTGCACCATGAGCTGGGGCACCGAGCTCTGGGTGAGTGAGAGGCTGGGCCCGCGGGACTGCGGCTGCCGCGGCCTGGGGCCTGGGGACGGGGCCGGGTAGACGCGGTCGCGCGCGAGTTCGGGTCCCCGAGGCGTGGGGACGAGGCGAGCGGTCGTGTTGCCCCTGCCGGCCTTGGCCGAAGCAGGAGGTACGGGCCGGTCAGCCCGCCGGGGCGAGCGGAGTCGGTGTGCGTCCCCGGCCGGGGCGGCAGCGCAGGTCTGCAGGTCTGGGTCGGGGAGACCGGAGGAGGGGCGGGAGAGGGAGGGGCGGACCGGGTGCTCCCGCCGCCCTGGGAGGAAGGCGCGACCCGAAGAGGGGGCTCTCGTCTGGGATCCTCGGCAGCTCGAGGAGGGGGCTCTGGTACAGGATCCCCGCGGCCAGCGGAGGGAGCTGTGGTCAAGGCTGTCCGAGGAGGGGGCTCTGATTTGGGCCCCCCTGGCAATGCCGGACCTCTGCAGAGCCCGAGGAGCCGAGGGACCGCAGGGAAGAGCCCTGGCCCTGGGGGCGAGGTCCCCGCGATCGGGTGGCTGGGGGCTTGGAGGCCCGGCTGCCGCCTGCCTGCCGCGGGGGCCTGGGGCCGCCTCCCAGCGGATGGTGCTGCCGAGGGGAATGGACGCGGAGGGCGCCGGTCCTGGGTTTTGCATTTAGGGGTGCGGCGGACTAGAAGTGACGTCTGCGTTCTAGAATCGGGGGACTTTAGACCTGGGGTTCGGAGCGCCCTTGGGTCTTTTGGGGGCAACGGGGATCTTGAATTGGGGTGAGGGGGGCGAGGCTGCAGCGTCGCCTGGGGAAAGGCAGAGGGAGAGGGAACGTCTCTGTTGTCCCCCTGGAAGGGGCCTTGGCCGAGGCAACTTGGTCTTTAACGGCTGCTCGGAGGAAACTGTGGAGTGGGGAAGGTGGCATCGGTGTCCTCAGCCGGGATCGCGGACGGCTGGACTAGCTGCTGTCCAGAAACTGTCGCAGGGTCCGAGGGCGGTCAGGGGACGCGAGGCATGTCCCAGGCCGTGCCCGGATAGCTTGTTTCCTTGCCTTCCTCTGGATCCCGGGGGAATCACGGGGAAGAGCTGGCAGGGCAGCGGCCAGGGGAAGGAGCAGCGGACGAAGCCCGCGCTTAATTGTGCTCCAGTGGGCCATTTCCCGTGGTCTCCTCGCTGGGACACCTCCCGGAATCCCGTGTGGACGGTGTGAAGGAGAAAGTGCCCGGCGCGAGTGGGGGTTTCTGAGACAGTTCAGGAAATCTCATGCAAAAAGAAAAAAAGCAACATTGGCGCCGTGATAGAAACAGTGCATCCTCCAGGTTCTTTTTTTTTTTTTGGCTTTGTTTTTACATAACCATAACCATTTCTTAGGGCTCTGAAGCAGCTACTGTTATTAATTCTAAATTACGGGGACAACAGCACCCTTAAATTAAGATAAGGTTTTTATAAACATTATCTAGAGGAATTTTTGACAGAATTACAGCTGATGTTTACGAATACCCATTTTGAAAAGTAACTGTGATTTTACAAAGCCCAGTGTGGTGGCACACGCCTGTAATCCCAGCACTCTGGAGGCTGAGGCAGGAGGGTGCATTCAAACCAGTCTGGACTATTGAGTGAGACCTTGCCTTGAAAAAGAGAGAAAAGTAGCATGGTTTTAAATATTGGCACACATCTCATTAGGCAAATAAACGCACCCCGGTAAGTGCTCTGTCTCTTCCACTCTTTTTCCTCTCCCTTTTCTCTTTAATTGCCTGCGGTGGTCAGGGGAGAGAAATCCTCAAGAGAGCAAAGATTGTGGCACCATCTCTGTTTTCAGTTGTTCAGGAGGATGGATGGAATTATGGGGGGAAACACAGGAGGTTTTCACAGGTGGCCACAGGGGGAGGTGGCTAGGGCAGGGTCTGGAAGAGAGCTTCCCTGCAGCTCATCTGGTGTAATCCTTGCAGCTCATCTGGCCTGTAATCCCAGCTCTCAGAAGGCTGATGCAGGAGGATTGCCCTGAGTTCAAAACCAGTCTGGCCTACAGAGTGAGACCATGTCACAAAAAAAAATTTTTTTAAAAATCATAAATGAAAAACGGGCTGGCCGTGTAGCCCAATGTGAAGGCCCTAGGCTCAATTCCCCACTACCACAAAAGAGCAAAATTTGAATTTTAAGGTGGAATTCAAAGCCATATAGGGCAGCAAAGTGTCCGTTTTTATTTGCCTCAGTAGTTATTGAGATTAAAATAAAAAAAACTAGAGCAATTAAGAGTGGTGGCTGAAAACCCAGCCCCCGTCCCTGTGTTGGTCAGAGGCTTGGGTCATGCAGGCGTCGGCTGCCAGCAGAGGCCAGCGATTGAGGGTTTTCCTTAAATGGTGGCTTTGGGATCCTGCTCCTGTGTAATGAGATAATGACGGGGAGCCAGAGCCTGCTGGCAGGGCTCTGCTTCCCGCTGGGGAGGCTCTAGGCCAGGCAGCCGCCAGGTATTTCTAACAGGTGCCTGCAGCTCTCACAGATCCCACAAATACAACCTGATTATACACACATTTTAGGAATTTAGTGGAACTTTGTATAGGTTTTTAAAAACTACAGATTTTCGGCTGGAGGAATGGCACAGTCTTGAGTTCACTTTCCCAGCACCATATAAACTGGGTGTGGTGGCACACGCCTGTAATCTCAGCACTCAGGAGGCTGAGGCAGGCAGATTATCCTGAAGTCCAAGGCCAGCCTAGACTATACCACTGAGTTCAGGACCAGCTGGGCTACAGAGCAACACCCTGTTTCATAAAACTAAAAAGAAAAACTGCAGATTTTTTTCTCTCTCTGTGTCTCCGAGACAAGGTCTCGTTCTGTAGTCTCAGCAGATACTGAACTCACTATGGAACCCAGGCTGGCCTTGGACTCACAGCAATCCTCCTGCTTCAGCCTCCCCTCCCAAGTGTTGGGATTACAGGTGTGCGCCACCACGCCCAGTTTATGTGGTGCTAGGGAATTGAACTCGGGTACTTAAGCGTTTGTGTTAGCACATGCTGAGCCATTCCTCCAGTTCTCCTGGCTTTGTTCTTTTTAAAATTTCTTACCCCTACTGACTCCTGCCCTGCCTGTAGTGGGGATTGAATGCAGGGTCTTCACACTGGGCTACATCCCCAGATCCTCTTTGTTGTTTATTTGAGACAGAATCTTGCTAAGTTGCTAACTAGTCCAGACTGGACCTTGAGCACCTGTGTGGAGGTTCTCAGGGGAGCGTAGCTACTCGAATACCCTCGACCATGGGACAGTCCTTCTCCAGTGAAAAGGCCAGGCCACCCTCTTCCACTCAGCACTCAGCCTCAGGAGGGATGCACGGTGAGGGGGGACGGGACACATGCCTAGCCAGATCAGCCGAGTCAACCCTGCGATCAGTCGGGTGACAGGTGTCACAGCCAGATCGCCCTCACATCCACAGTAGCCCAGACCGGGCTCGAACTTGTGGTTCTTCTGTCTCAGCCTCCCAAACACCTGTACCCCTGGACCTGACTAAGCTCTTTTTCTTAAGGAATAAACTGTTATATTTTACGGAATCTTTGAGAAATTGCGAAATGTCAAAAAGTTATCACACACCTATAAAAATGAACTCAAAGTGCGTAGTTTGTAACAACTTTATTGAGCTGGCTTGTATTTAAATCTAGCTTTCTGTCTTTGCACGAGGCGGTCAAATGGTATAAAGGGCTGTGGCCATATTAAAGCAATCAGATCATAATGAAAGGCTTCTTATGGATTTCCATGATATTGTTCCTCCTTTTTTGTGGGGGTGGTACTGGGATTCCAGCCCAGAGCCTTCACATTAAGCTGTATCCTCAACCCATTTATTAGTTTTTGATTTTTTTGTTTTAAGATAGCCTGTAGGGCAGGCTGGTCCTGAATTCACTCTGTAGCCTCAAACTCATGGCAGTCATCCTGCCTCAGCCTACCAGATGCTGATCTTACAGATGTCTACCAGATACCCAGCTGATTTTTTTTTTTTTTGAGTCAGGGTCTTACTCTATAGACTAGGCTGGTCCCAAACTCACTATATAGCCTAGGCTGACCTTCAACTCATGGTAATCCTCCTGCCTCAGCCTCTTGAGTGCAGGGATTACAGGCATGTACACCCACACCTGGTGTATGTGGTGCTAGAGAATTGAGCTCAGGGCCTGTGTGCACTCTAACTGATGTGCTATCCTTCCAGGCCCCCCCCCCCAGCTAATTTTTATGTTATTTTAAATTTTTAAAATTTATATATCACATCCCTTTTCCCTTCCTCTCACCCTCCACCAATACTTTCTCTCTCCACAAAGTCCATCTTCTTACCGTCTTCTGTATCTCTTACATTTATATGTTTTGGTTTTCACATGTTAGAGAACCATATGATATCTAACTAATTTTTATGTGTCCTGGGAAATCAAACCCAGGGCCTTGTGCTGGCGAAGCAAGCATTCCAACCGCTGACCTACCTCCACCCCTCACTGTCCCCAGCCCGAGACCTGGTTTCTGATTTTGAGACAAGTTATACCACAGCACCCAGGCTGGGCCCACATTCGTGAATTTCCTCCTGCTGCCTCAGCCTTCTGCAGTGCTGGGATTATAGGTCTGTACTTCCAGGCCCAGTTTAAAAAAAAATAGATTAACCAAAATGCATTTACTCATGACTTTATCAAAAAAGCAACAGGAGTAAGGGGAATGATGTCCAGCAGTTGGTGATGTGGTGGCGGGCCATTGGAGGAACGGGGGGCCGGAAGAGCCTGGCTCCGCCGTCTCCCAGGATTTCCTCAACTGCCATCTTTATATCTTTGCTCAAGTGCTGACAAGAAGGGAAGTAGCCTATCCCACACAAAGCTGGACCTGGGAGGCTGGGGCAGGAAGGTCGCAAGTTCAAGCCCAGCCTGGGCAAATTAGTAGCTTGGAAACAAAAAGAAAGAAAGAGGAAGACACCTGAGTGGGTTGCATGCATTCGTCTTCTTCCTGTGTTTTGGGACAATATCAGGCGTATAATATTCTACTATGTTGAATATGCATTTGATCTTAGCCGAAAGGCCAAGAAGCGATTGTACTATGTTGAATACAGGCATCAATTGTTTTACGTGCTTTGAAGGGGCGCCGTGAGGGGTGTCTACCAGCTGGGTGGGAGCAGTGCCGTACTCAATGTAAAAGTTAAGTAGATTTTTCTTTTTCCTTGAGACTAGATCTCGTTTTGTAGTCCAGACTGGTCCTGAACTCACTGTATAGCTGAGGCTGGCCTCGAACTCAGGGCAATCCTCCTGCCTCAGTCTCCCGAGTGCTGGAATTACAGTGGGTTTACAGGCGTGCGTCACCACGCTCAGCTTGTGTAGTGCTGGTGATTCCAGATTTTCTAACGGCTCAGCAGGCTCTAGGCAGTGTATTTTTAAAACAGACTTTGTACATTATTTTTTTCCATGTTACGTTCAAACCCAAGGCTCACGCTAGGTCAGCCTCTGCCGCTGAACTGCTCCGGCACGCCCCCGCCCCATCCCTGGCATTTACTGTTAGTGTTAGGCTCACTGAGCAGGAGAGGCAGAAATCCCTCGTTTCCTTCCTGTCTCCTGTTCCAATCACACATCATGGTTATTTTTTTTTTTTTTTACTTTTCTGAATTTTTTTCCTTCTGGTCTTTTTGTTTGTTTGGGTTTTATTAGTCTTTTTTTTTTTTTTTTTGAGACAGGGTCGGTCTCTGTAGACCAGGCTGACCCTGAACTCACTATGGAGCCCAGGCTGGCCTTGGCCTCAGGGCAGTCCTCCTGCCTCAGCCCCCGAGTGCTGGGATCACAGGCTTGGACTACCACTGCCGGTTTGTGCGGTGCTAGGGAATCGAGGTTAGGGCCTTGGGCTTGCGTGACCAGTGCTCTAACCTGTGTGCCATTCCTCCAACCCCACTGCCCGTTTTCTAAACCACAGCTGCCCAGCTGTGCTGCATTGTTCATGGCGGATCTGCGCCTGCTGAGATAAGAGAACAGGAAGTTAAGATTGAAAACGCGGCAGCGCTGAGTCTGTCCTGACTGTTGTGGTGCCGAGGACCGAGCACGGAATCAAGCCCATCAACTTCGCTCTGCGCCACATCCCAGCCCACATTTTCTGTTTCTGTTTTTTTTAGTTGAGCAAGGCCTAGTGGTACCGGCCTTTATTTTCTTTCTGTTTATTCATTTATTTTGTACAGGGGGTGTCATGTGCCACCACGCCCAGCCCATGTGCTGGGTAATTGAACCCAAGACCCCACCTTGCCTGGCAAGCTCTCCTACTGGTTGACCCTATACCTCTCGCCCCATATTTCTCATTTTTTAAGGCAGTTTTTATTAACAAAGCCTGTTCTTAATTCATGTAAATTCAATTTTAATGTTAAAATAGGATATAGTGTTCAATAGAGGTGCACTCAATACTTTATCCCAGTTAGTCCTCTTCCATGGATTTCCCGTGCTTATGTTTTAATAAGGAAAAGATATGAATTACCAGCTGTTTAAAACGACGGAATTATAACTGCGTTAGAAAATGAAAATATATACATCATTGTGAGTAAACAGTAATCAGACAAGGGATGTGAACAGTATCTGTGTAGAAATCATGTGTCGTTAGGGCGTTGCATCTGCACAGAACAAGGATCGTTTACAGCAGTTATGCAAATTGCCTGTCGGATATTGATTACGTAGCAATGTTTTGTTTAGCCGGAATGTTATTTCAGTTGTAAAACTATTCTTGGTTACCAAAAAATAATCAGGAGCCTTCTCAGAATTAATATGCTTTTATAAAAACCCTAATAATTTCTAAGCTACACAATATTTTAAGTAGAAAAACATTAATTTTTAAGAGTTTGGCATTCTGTTTTTGTGGCCTAGGTACATGGTTTATTAACTGGTCTCCTTACAGAAAACGCAACTACAAGTTGACCACACTAAGCCCTGCAAAATTCAGGCAAAAACTGATACCTTCAACAGAAATATTCTGTATGCACCAATTCCAAGTCCCAGAGTTACCTTTTAGTGGCTAGCAACTGCCTGTTCCAGAGGACAAAGCAAAACACATTCACTGGGTTTTCACCTTGCAGCTACCTTCCATTATCCCAAACCAGAATTTCTGATAAGTAGAACCTGTGTGCAGCTGACATAGTTTAGACCTCTCTTTCCCACCCCATTCTTTTTTTTCTCCTCCAGCGCCCCATCTCCCCTCCATGGTATCATATTATTAAAAACATTAAGTTGTCTGGAGGAATGGCTCAGCGGTTAAAGCGCTTGAGCAAGCACTAAGTACCCGAGTTCGATTCCCCAGCACCACATAAGCTGGGCGTGGTGGCACACGCCTGTAATCCCAGCACTTGGGAGGCTGAGACAGGAGGATTGCCGTGAGTCCAAGGCCAGCCTGGGCTCTGAAGTGAATTCAGGACTAGCCTGGACACAGAGTGAGACCCTGTCTCAACAACAACAACAGAAAAAAAAAACAAAAACAAAAGAGAACAAACCTGACCCAAAAACATTAAGTTCTTGGGATTTATGCTTCAGATCGAGACCTCACTTGAGTAATTTCAAATGATGTGCAGCTCTTCACGTATAAAAGACGTTTTTGTGGTCACCATTACATCAAAGAGTAATTATATTCAAATCACTTGACGTGTCATGCCTTAGCAAGTACAAGACCATGATCTTGACACATGGCAATTTGTAAGCTAAGCAGATGTGAAATGCTCAAAGATGTGGACACCTCTATCGAAGTGTTAAGTGTTCTGCTTAGGAGTGCTGCCAGGCTCAGGTTACGGCTTTATCGTTCCAGTTAACATAACCAGCCCACAGCACACCGTGCTACATCATAAGTGACAAATCCCAGGAAGGTGAAACCTGTACTTAGTTGCAAAACTTTTGGCAAATCAGTACAATACTCTTTTCTGAGACAGGGTCTCGCTCTGTGGCCCAGGCTGGCCTTGGACTCAGGGCAGTCCTCCTGTCTCAGCCTCCTGAATGCTGGGATTACAGGCCTGCACCACCATGCCTGGTTTATGTGATTGATGCTGGGGAATCACAACCTGGTCTTTAGCGTTTGACTTAGTCCTTGCTGGGCAAGCGCTTTAGCCGCTGAGCCCTTCCTCCAGCCTGTAGTTGATTTTTAAAATAGAAAATACTTATACCATCCAGTTGGAGAGAGCGAGGGGATCTGGTGCTGTGCACGGGCGGCTTTAGTGTGTGTGTGGCCCATTCCATCACTTCTCGGCCCTTGTTAGCATTTGAAGACGTGCTGGCCGTCTGCTGGGGCTCACTCTGATCACTGTGGTTATGGCTTCCTGAGTCAGAGCAGTTTTTATCTGTCCTGAGGACATGGTTTGTATATAAGTGCCTCACCACATCCATATTTGTAAGTGAAATGTTAGTGGGCCTAAGTCCCCTGGTTCTCGCCACTGGACCAGCTGTAGGATGTGCACGGTGCTCACTGCGCAGTGGCGGAGTCCCACCATGTGCTGACAAGCCCGCTGCGCTGCGGCTTCCGCAGCGACCTGTGTGTCCAGCACTCTGCAGCCACATCTGGGCTCACAGGGTTTGAGCATTTCTTCGTTGCAGCTGTTGTAACGGTTTCCCACCGGCGGTCGAAGACGCGCTCCGAAGTCCAGATCCTTGTGTTGCTGGCGTGAGGCCTGGGCAGCAGTAGGGGACCTGCACTTTTTTCATTTTTAAGACAGGGTCTTACTAAGTTGCTAAGCTCCTCGGGCTAGGCCGAACTTCTGATCCTCCTGCCTCAGCCTCCCACAGTGTTGCGATTACAGTCCTGCTGCAGCACCAAACCAAACTCTTCAGAGTTTTCTATTTTGAGTGGGTGTGAGTACTCATCAGTACTCAGAAGGCTGAGTAGGAGGGTTGCCATGAGTTCCAGAGCAGCCGGGGGCCCCATAGGGAGTTTGGGAGTAGCCTGGGCGATTGAGCAAGACCCTATCTCAGAATATATAAAATAAATAAAATAGCAGAGCTTTCTTTGAGTTTTGAATACACATTGCAAGACCCCTAGGCGGACACAGTAGTCCCCCAGCCATGGTGAGTAGAACTGGAAGTCCTCTCAGGTTTGACTCTGTTTCCTCTGTTTCATTAGGGCAAGCGTTGCCCTTTGCTGGTTAGGAGGGTTTCGTCTTGTTTTGGGACAACGTCTTTTAAGTTGTCAGGTTACCGAGGGACTCAGACTTGTGCCTGCCTCAGGCTCTCAGAGAGCTGAGATGACAGAGCACCACTATTCCCAGCAACTTGTTTTCTTCCAGGACTGGAGACTAACCAGGGCCTCCTGCCTGCAGGAGAGGAAGGCGCCTTAGCACTGTGGGTCACCTGGTGGCTTTGTGATTGGTTTCTACACACCAGTTTGTTGCCTCATTCAAAAAGTTAGACGTGATACAACGTGATACATAGTGTTTTCCAGTAGATAAAGCTGTATCCTAAGCCCACTTAGGGATTTTTGCAGGTGTCTTTGCATAGCTGGGACCACACTCAGCTTGTGCCTTACACAGTGGGGTGGGACGGGTGGTGCTCCTGAGGGACACAGAGCAAGGGTCACCCTCTCCCTGCGAAGCCACCACGTGTTTCTGCAAGAGTTACTCACTCGCATGTCATCAGCACCACCCACGTTTAAAAATAAGGCTTTATTTTGACACTTAAAAATTGTGTGCTACCAGGAACACACGAATGCCCTGGGAATCTCATCTAATTAGTTTAGTATGTGGGTGTGAAAGCCTCTGGAATTAGCATTTAGAAAGAAATCTGTGTTTCCTGTGTTAGGAATGTACCGCTCATAATAGCTCCAGCCTGGTTGTGTGTCTGGCTAATTTTGTTCTGAAGTCAGGAAAAGCCAAATAGTAGAAAGTATGTGAAAGAGTGACTTGGTGGCACCCAAGGTTCATTGTTACTGTGGCTGGTTAGTGTCGTTTTGACATGGGGTGTTGTTGTGTTGGCCAGGCTGGGTTCAAACTCCTGGCCTCAAGTGATCCTCCTGTCCCAGCCTCCTGAGTAGCTGGGATTAAAAGCGTTTTTTAAAATTTTAAATATTAATCATGGCCTGATTTTTTTTTTTTCTTGAGACAGGATCTCACTTTGTAGCCTTTGGCCAGTCTTGAACTCACTTGTAGCCCAAAACTGGCTTAAACTCACAGCAATCCTCCTGCATCAGCCCCCTGAGTTCTAGGATAATAGACATGGGCCATCCTACCCAGTTTATATGGTGCTGGGGAAGAGAACTCAGGGCCTTGCACCTGCTAGGCGAGCGCTCCCTCGAGTGGCACCATACATGCCAGGATCAAGGAGAAGAAGCCAAGGCTGTGTCAGGAGTGCAGAGGGTGTGTTGAGGGGTGACCCTGTGACAGGAAATGGGGGAGCCACCAGACATGATGCAGGGCCGACAGAGTCATTACTGGCCAGAACCAAGATGCCCTACTCTGGAGTCAGGGCAGAGGTGGCCGGACTCTTTCTCT